>CM053785.1:182240714-182254199 GCA_028749045.1 Cupressus sempervirens | reverse complement strand
ATAGGTGTGGCAAATTTTTTTTGGACCCAAGAGTCTCTACTAACAAAGGCATGCAAGCTCCTTGACAATATCAACACACAGTACATCCCAACACACACAGTACATCCCAGCACCTTGGAGTCTCCAATGGCCCCCACAATGACATGGGCTTTGGAAAGGCCCCTTGTGCTCCACTTATCCCTTCACTCTTTGTGCTCTGCACTTCTTGGCAGCCCTACCTCCGCTGGCCTGCTCCACATGTTTTGCCACCTCCACCATGCAACTAAGTTCCTAGATAGTTAAGGCCCCACAAGATCATATTTTGAAAGATAGATAAGAGAAAGAGAAAGGAGAACCCCACATTTTCTTGTCTCTCTCTTTATCTCCCTTCCCCATATCTCTCTCCCCCTCACTCTCCCCCTTATCTCTTCACTCTCTTTGTCTCCTCATATTTTGTCTCTCCCTTTCTTTCCTCCAAGATCCCTTTGCCTTCTCTCTTTCTACCTATCTCACTCTCTCCATATTTCCCCTCATTTCCATACTAGTCTCTCTCTCTTCCCCTTCTCTCACTCTCTCCATTTTTCACTTTATCCCTCTTTTCCTAACCTCCCTAGCTACCTATTCTTTGTATTACGTAATATTATGTAAATACTATCATAATCAATGAACATTTGTGTTTTGAAATGAAAATCTTGATATTAATTAGTAGAGTGGTCATGATATTAGTAATACATAAATAATGAAATATTAATGAGGTCTTAGCTATATTTATTCTTTTATTTTTTGGGTTGATTAATCAAATTGGCTATATTTATTCTTTTATTATGTTATCATATCTCACAATTTCTTTTCTTGATTGTGTAACTACCTCTAAGCAATAGAGTCTTGAAAAATCATCATGTGGTGGTGAACAAGAAGATAGATGTGAGATGAAATTATCTTGAGTTAGATACATAATGATTATTGGCTAATTTTTCCCCCATTCACCCATAATGAAAGCTTCCTTCCTTATATGTCATAGGTGGGTTAACAACCACAATTAGTGATTAACATGTCATGTTGTCTGTATTCGATATTTTGTAGTGTCATTTTCATGCCCTTTGCAAAATTGTGAAATTTTTCTATTTCACGAAGCTTCCTTCCTTGCTTTTGCAAAATAGTGAAGTTTCTCTATTTCACAAAGCTTCCTTCCTTATATGTCATAGGTAGGTTAACACACAAAATTGGCAATTAACATGTCGTGTTGTTCGTTTTCGCTATTTCACAATGCCACTTTCATGCCTTTTGCGAAATAGTGAAATTTCTCTATTTCATGAAGTTCCTTCCTTACCATTGCAAAATAGTGAAGTTTCACTATTTTTGCAAAGCTTCCTTCATCATAGGTGGGTTAACATGAACAATTAACAATTAACATGTAGTGTTGTCCATTTTTTTCTATTTTGCAGTGTCACTTTCAATGCCTTTGCAAATTTTGCTATTTAGAGAAGCTTCCTTCCTTGCCTTTGCAAAATAGTAAATTTTTTTTGCTATTGCACAAAGCTTCCTTCCTTACCTTTAGAAAATAAAGAATGGGATAACATGAAGGTTATGGAAGATAACCTAACGTGTTAACCCAAATGTTGCAAAAAATCTCCCAATGAATGATTAAAACACAACCATTGATGAAGAAACCTTTGAAATATTATGATTGGCACATTTAGAATAATTTTTTGATAATTTTATTTATATTCATTCAACTTGATCAATTATCCATATTATTATCAACTACCAAAAAATTAAATCTATAAATGTTTGGCAATATTATGTTTTTAAATTTAATAGTTTAAATTTATTTTTTGTTAAAACTATTTAACTTTCACTATTTGATATAAAATATAAATTTTATGGTAAAATGTTTATACATCTCTTAAATATTTATACCTATAAAATTTATTTTTTTTGATTGTGTAACTACCTCTAATCAGTAGAAGAAATTCTAGGATGTGATAGCATGCAATGTTAACCTTACCTAGAGTAACCAATGAAAGAACAAAATGCACATCTTGGCCCTCCATTAGTGAAAAATTGTACAAATGGGTAGTGAGGACCACAAAAGCATATTGTACAATATCTCTTTATATCCCTCTCTCCCTCTAGATCTCATTTTGTATATATTGAACCATGCTTCCCTTTATCCACCCCCATCTTCTCTATTTCCCTCTCTACCTATCTCTCTCACTCTCAACCTCCCCACTCTCGTTCTCCCTCCCTCCCTCCCTCCCTCTCTTTCCACCTCCTACCTCTTCTCTTTTTATCACTCTCTATTTCCCACTATTTCACTTCTTCCCTATCATCCTATATATCTCTCTCTATCTATACCTCTCTCCCTTTCCTTTCCCATATATATTTATCTTCCTCTCTTGTTCTTCATATTTATTTTCTCTCCCTTTTTATATATCCCTCACTCTATTTGTATATGTCTATCTCTACTTATTTATGTTTTCCTATCCCTCTACCCATCT
Organism: Cupressus sempervirens; assembly: GCA_028749045.1. Lineage (NCBI taxonomy): Eukaryota > Viridiplantae > Streptophyta > Pinopsida > Cupressales > Cupressaceae > Cupressus > Cupressus sempervirens. The sequence continues at coordinate 182,251,719 of CM053785.1, read as the reverse complement.
CTCCATTCAACTTCTCTCTATATCTTTTCATTTATTTATCTATTTATCTCTTTGTCACCCCTCCTCTCTATCTATTTATCATTCATTTATATATTAACCACCATGAACTATTATTTTGTAGGTCATGAGTATGATTTAGGTAAGCCCCAAACTTCATACTTGTAGTGAGATCATGTTTAGAAGTACATATCTATTTACATAAATTGAAAGCTTGTGATATACAACACCTTGAATTTGAGATAATTTAAAATAATTAGAGAGTATATTTAGCAATCCAACACTAAGCTTTTCTACATCTATTTTAATATCTAATTTTAAATTACAATCATAAGAATACTATGTCACATCTAAGTACATAGTAAGATCATGGTTAATAAAAAATAATTAGAACAAATAATAGTTTAATGGAAAAAAGTTTTATTTTAATACAAATTTGATACACAATTTGAAGAACCTTTTTTTTCGTTATTATAAAGATAAAATATTCTTCAAGATCTTTTAAAACAAAACTAAATTCTTTTCTTTTCTTTTCTTTTCCAATTTCACAAAAATCTTTTTCTTTTTCATTTCACATTTTTTTTGGTAAGTTAATAGAAATTATTCAATGTTTTTCATTTATTATGTAAATTATTGCATAATTAATTGATAATTTTATGCTATGAGAATAGGGATCCCATGTGGGTCAAATATGTTGGAACAAGTGCCATGTAGTGGCAAGTACTTGCCTTAGGGTCCATGTTATGGTAAAGTTTTATATAATACAAAAAGTCATATACATAAGATGAATAATATGATAATGTTTAATATGGAGTCCTTTGATAGGAATCTTGAAAGCAATTGATTTATTACAAAATGATGAATAAATTTATCCACGTTATATTACTTTTTTGAAATTTAATGTTAATATAAATTATCAATTAATTAATTTAATTCTAACATATATTCAATATATTTATAAAAGATCAAATTATTGATTATATTAAATAATATATAGTTTTAATAATTATCTCTATGAATTTTCAAAACTATTGTATATAACAAAAGTGTTAAAATAGAAATTTAAAGTACTTTTGAATTAATAGATAATAGAGAGACAATATGGCCCTACAATATAAATTTGTGTGCTCATTTAATAAATAGTTAATAAGAGTAAACATGTCACAATAGTACTTAGCCTATTGGAAAGTACTAATAAGGGTGAATAGAGAGACTATGTGAATGGACAAAATTTCACATAAGATTGTATTATTTTTTATTATGTAATTGAACAACACAACCTCTTTAAAAATGAAATAAAATTAAATATAAAATTTGATTATTTATTAATAATGGAATTTGAGTTCTCATATTGGTATCTAAATTTTGAGTCAAACTCATTGACTTATGTTTCATGAATTGGTTCACAAGCATCCATCTACTTATCAGTATAACTTTAATTTATAAATTATTTCTAACTTCTCAAAAATAAAAATATTTAAGTATTGATTATAATTTCTTTTTAAAATCCAATTAAAACTATTTTTAATAATTATACAATTAAAATTAATGATAAAATAGATATTTTACCACTTAAAAACTAAAAACTAAAATAGATATGACAAAATTAGATATTAAAAAGCTAAAAAACCTTGCACTTACCAACCAAAACAATAATATTTATTTTAAAATAATTCATACTTTAATTTTGGAGAATATTGTTGAGTCTAAGATTAAAAACAAACTTTTAATTTTTTTTGAAAAAACTATTGCATAGGTGCCTTTAGAAACTTCATTTATGATTTTTATAACTCCTTCCTACTCCATCCTTCACTCTTGAACAATTTAAGAGTTTTTTCAACTAAAAAAATAGTTTTAAATTGAATGGTAACTTGATGCAAACTTATAAATTAGAAAATTCTATATAGTATAATACAAATTGAGTTAATGAGGATGGAAGAAAATTGAATGTTGTACTATCAAATTCACATTCAATATCATTGGCGATTGAATTATAGGAAACCATTATTATCAATGGTCAATGGCAAAAACATTGGTTATTATAGCTATAATAAGCATAGCTTTTTTTTCCAAATCTTACTTTACAGTAGTCAACAATGAAATGGAATGGTAAAGAAGTGTCTTCAGTGACACATTTATATTGAGCCATGATGTTTATTACATAGTAAGTACATATATTGTATAAATTCCTATTTATTGAACCTGTAGTGAGAGTTAATACTGTTTGTGTAATGCCCTACCATGTGACCCAAAAGAAATTAAAGTAAAGTTTTACTAAGTTTGACAAGCAAATTTTTTTTAAAGAATAACATATACAACAATTATAAAATAGTGGAAGCAATAACATACAATCATACATAAGAAAACATAACATATTACATTCCTTAAGGATCCCAAGACGTTGAATCATATTTAAATTTAAATAATACTAAGTCCAATAAATAACACATCCACATGAAAGAATAACTACAAGTCTAATCCATTTAAATAATATACATTTATTATGAATGCCACTTGGCAATAGATTTGGAATGCACAATCATCCACTATACATGTCACAGGGTATGAAAGGATGAAAGAATATACATTTATAAAATAGATTACATCATCCCTTTCGGATCCATGAAACAAGATACAATACAACAAGTAAAATCATCCATCAAATAGATATAACCATCCATCATAATACACAAAGATAGAATGAAAGGGGATGTAAAACAAGGAACTCTAGCCATGGCATCAACGGAAGGATCTCAAAGGTAAAAGTGAAAAGCACTACCACTCGACCTCGTGGTAACCCAAAAAGGTCCACTCCCATTGCGATGAGGAGATAGTCTCAAGTCCCACATAGGATATCAATCCTAAAAATCAAATGTAATATCTAGGTCAAGGAAAACCCTAAAAGTAATCTAACTCAAAGGTTCCATGATAAATCAACATCTAAACCAAAAGGAAAACAAAGGCACATAGGGAATCTATACTGCTAGTGGGCAAGTGTCATCGCATGAACTAAATCTAGGGTTATCTAGCTAGTCTTTTAATCCTTTGGCCCCCTAGTGACTCTATGCAACACTAGTATCCTTTCATACTAGCAAGGCATACTAATGATGTATGGTCACAACCAAGTGTCCTCTCTACTCCCATCTAGTCTGTACTAGCATTGGAGGTATGGACGAGGAAAGACAAAGACTCTTATTAGGTTCATTTTACTCTCATTTAGTGTAGTGTTTTCACTTATTAACTACTTACAATGGGTTACCTGTCAGCCTCTTTAGGGCCTCGGCCTCCATTGCAAGCCACTTCCCAACTTAACATATAGATAACCTCCCTAAGCTTAGCAAAGAAAAAAGATCTCAAAAGACCAAAATCATACATCAGTTCTCTAAACAAGCAACTAACAATTATAGAAATCACTTAGTCAAGGTGTAACATCACAAATACGATCATCCTAATAGGACTGATCCAACAAGGTACACATAAGTCAAAACATAATCATCATATATAATCACCAAAGTAATACTTCTTGACCTCTAGTAAACATCCTAGGACTGGTCAACACTCTAGTCCATCCCCAAATCTGACATATAAGAAAGCACTTAACAAACAATGTAATTCACAGTTTTGTTTGATTTTGAAGACATATAGTTTGAGCTTATAGTTAGGTTTAAGTTTCCATTTCATTATACATTTTTGGTCTGATAAAGTCTACTATATTCCCGTATAACTTAACCCATTTTCACATTTAAATATGAATAGCTTATTACCATAAACTCTCAAAATGAGCATTGTCTCTATAAATATTTTTTTAAATTTTAAATAATAATTATTAAATAATTAGTTGGCAATTATTTAATATTATTAAATTCTAAATAGAGAGACCCCATGATCAATTTCTTTTATAACGTTCTATCAACAATTAATTAATTAATAACTAAATTAACTGTTTATAACAATATTTCAATAAAAACCCTTTAAATTATTTATCATATATTAATAATTTTTTAAAAAATTCATTAATAAATATATCAATAAAACCTTATTAAATATTAACTTTTAATTAATCATATTTTAACTAAATTAAATTTTAATAAATTAAATATAATACAATTTTAACTTTAAAAAAAATTAATTTAAAAAAATCAAATATTAAAAAGGGGACTATGTTTTTAAAGGCTTGCCAACCTATAACCCTTGTGACTGTAGGTGTTACTGCTACCACAGGTAGTAGTACATATTACTATTGTTGCATGTAGCAATATCACCTATTGCACATAGCCTTTAATTGTCACAACAGAGGGGGTTGGGATGTGGGTTTGGTGGCCCCACCCCCACCCCTTTATAATATATATTTTTAATTTAAAACTCCCCCCCCCCCCCCCCCACCACCTCGCATTAAATTGTATCTTTTTTTGGTTTTTTTTTTAAATAAAATAAAACAACTCCTTCATAACTCAGTTTTGAAATATATATATATATATATATATATATATATATATATATATATATATATATATATATATATATATATATATATATAAGAAATTTATAAAAATAGTTTGATAGAGAACACCCAATAAACCAGTCAATTTAATATTTTAAAATTTTTATTTCTTTTCAAAACCCTTCCCGATTTAATTAACAACTTTTAAATCTATAGAACGAGGATTTTGCTAATTTTTAATCCTCACATACAGATAGAAATTTGATATGAATATCAATAAATCACAATGAAACATTCATCATGGGTGAATTTTGGAAAACAGATTCAACAAACATGATGTAGACAGGAATATTGAATTACATAATTCATTACGTGAATAAAGCACAAGATTCTACTTGAATCTGATGCTAATACACAACCACCTAAAGATTGTGAGAGAATTCTCTTTTCTCTCAAAACCTTCTCTCTAAAAAATCTCTTCTCAAAAAATTCCAATCCTTGCGAAATGAACTCCCAATATCTGATATGGAGTTCTTTCCTGAATTCAAGGCACTGATTGTGCAATCACACGAGGGAACCCATTGATCACAATCTTTTAACTCTTTATTTACTTTTTGAATATTCGTGCACACTTTTTGCATTTTAAAATATCTTTAATAAATTAATTTCTCTTTCTTTCTTTAATTAATTTTTGAAGTTTTTTTTAATAAAATATTTATTAAGTAATAATAATAATTAGCATTTATTTAAAAATGATCTCATAAATATATTATTATTAAATTAAATTAATATTATTACATGCTCAAATTAGAAATATAATTTTCTCTTTAAATTTAATTCTTTTTATTTAATTAATTTCCCAATTAATTAAATATAATTAAATATTAAAATTATCCTAATAAATTTCTATACAATTAAATCATTAATTAATCTTTTAATTTGACTTAATTAATAGAAAAATCACCAAAGACCTACAAGACGAAAAATAAAAACCCATCATAAAATATCACATACAAGATCAAACTCAAGGGTTATAATCACCAATTTATGTTGTATGACGAATTTAGAAGGGAAATCATCTCAGATACTCATCCTAATTTTTTAGGACAATTGGTTTTAAGAGTAGGATTTGGACTTAAGAATTTATCTCCCCTCTCTTACCATTGAGATATTGCGATAGGGTACGTTCAACGTGGTAATTCAAGGAAGTTGATACTCGTATCTGCAATCTACATAAAATCCACGCATGTACAAACACATATATTCTAAACTAAATAGGCAATGGTAGGAAGTGGTGCATGTTAAAATCTAATTGAAAAGATCATTGACTAGAAAGATTGTTAAGAAGGAGATTGTTGAAGAAGATTATGTGTTTCAATCATTGTTTTGTCACTAATGTCAAACCTGCTATTTGCTGCTAAGACAATTTCTTACAAGATTCAAGTACTATCACTTAGTTGATTGATGAGGAGGTTTTGATCAATAAGATGTAACAAAAGCACCTAGAGGAAAGGTTGAGTTATGATTATGTAATGAAGTACAAGGATCAGTTAAGACAATGATGACATGATGTATTGATGATCTACTTAAGGTTACAAAATGGTTGGCTACACATAGAAAGTTTAGAATAATAAGTTAAATAAAGTTTGTCTACCAAGCTTGACCAAGTGGATAGTAGGTGCCAAGCAAAGTTAGTGCAAGTTGAGCAGACAGTCAGTTGGATCCGAATGAAAGAAAACTCTAGTAGATGTCGAGCAAGACAATTGATGCTGAGTAAATTTTAGTTGTGAGCACTAGAAAATCTACTTGATGCTGAGTGATTTTACAATTGATGTCGAGTGATGCAATATGTGTCGAGCATCAGAAGATTGATAATGTCAAGCTGCTGCATTATGACAAAGATTGAAGATTCACCAAATATAAGCCAACAAGTTTGTTTTCTTAGAACTTATGAACTAGGAGGAAGATAAGATTGATGAGCTGGTGGCACAAAATTTGATGTAAACTATTTTTAGGCGAATTCAAATGGATTGTAAGAGAAGTTTCTAGAAAAGACAAGATATGGCGTAGATACATTGTATTCTACCTAATCCATCCAAAAACCCTAATTTAGATTATAGATAATAAGTAGGAAAATATTGTAATTTCCTTTATATAGGAATGTCTAGTCATGAAGAAAAAAAGGCTAGAGAGGTTGGTGTCATGTGTGAGAACCTAAGGAGGAGAAGGAATCAAGGGTTTTTTCTTCAAGTGATCCAAGAGAAGAGTCTACAATGGCATACCAAGCAAGAAGGCTTAAGGAGATGAATGCTTGAAGGGTGAACAAGCTGTCAGAGCTGCAAAGTATGAAAGACAAGTAGAATTGAGGACTAGATAGAGATTTGTAATCTACAAGTGAAGTTGTAAGTTGTATTAGATCAAAGCTCTATTGTTACCCTCTAACAATTGTATCAATCTAGGATAAATTCTTTGGATTAAGGTTGACCTAACAATCATTGAAAAATCTTTTAACAGATGGCATTCCAAGTAAATGGCCTAAAGTCCTCTAACAAGGCTCACTTTTAACAAGGTGACTGAAATCCCTTAACCCAGTCACATTTAAGCATGTGTATTGTAACCTTTAACAAGTTTGGCCTTTCACAGGGCATCACTTTAGAAGAGTTAAAAGGAGTAGCATGTTACTAGTGGTTTTTTCCAAATTGGGTTTCCACGTTAAATCATTGTGTCAAGTGTGCTGATGAATGTGTTGTGTTTCATACTTTACATATCTGCAATTTGATTAGACAATAACCTGCAAGTTTTAAGTATTCACATATTCATTTGGATGCATGCATGAATATGAATGTTTTATGGGTTCACTAAGATAAGAAAAGTGTTATTTATACATCTGGACCTTAGATAACTAATTCATCCCCCCCCCCCCCCCCCCTCTTAGTTATTCTAAAAGAATTCCAACAGTACATCATGTAGATCCTGACTAGCAGGTGACTACGACTCCCTTCCTTAACCACATCAAAAATGTCATACATAAAGAAAACATACACACATGCCATACACATGCAAGTATGGGGTAAGTATCCATAGAAAACATGTATAAATAATCCATCTAACTAACATCATTAAATAATTGAAATCGTTGTAAATCACAATCAAAGTATAATCATGCATACATGAACTAACTGGTACTAAAGTAGTCTCATCATATAATCAAATGAGTATGAAAACAATATCCAATAATCTAGAAAATAATGTTACTAATCATCAAGCATAAACATAAACTAGTCTAAAAGAGTTTGGCAAAAAAAATTGAAAAAGTTAACTAGGGGTAGGCACTATAGTTTCAGTAGATCTTGGAGATATTCACATGTGTATATCTTCATGTGCTGAAATTGGGAAAAACACTCACCAATGTCCATGAAACATAACAATCACCAATCAAATCAATGCCAGACTACAACAAATTTTTTAAAATGGGTTCTTTGGAAATTTCAAGCAATTTATCAATTTCTTCCAATGCCTGGAAAATTATTAATCCAGATCTGATGACAATGGGGGAGATAGTCAAGGAGCAAGACATCCTTGAATTGCGTATAGTTGTTCATTGTGCTTGGATTTTAAGCATGGAGAACCAATGAATATGGATAAAACTTATCACCATTTATCATTTCCACGTTGTTCGTAATATTCTTGGATATAGAAATTTCAAAGAAATTGAGAAATCATTAGAAAATATTATTTTTGAAGTTTTATAACCATCCAATTATATATTTCCCCTCTTGATTAATTCATGCTTAAATAATACCCTAAGTAATCAGCTATCATATCACTTTAAGGAATGTATATGTTCACCAATAAACTATTCTCAATAAGATGCATGCTTAAAGAAATATGTTTGTTGTCACTTCATATGAATGCATATTTATGGCTAAATAAAGAATTATTAGTTGTCAACAATCAAAAGAAATGTTTGTCAATCATTATGTAATTTAAAAAGGCAAATGTTCTAAATTGATTTGGTAAGATTCATAAATAAGTCAATTCAACAAAAAAGCTTATGTTAGTCATCACATCTAAATATTATTAAGGAGAGTTATGTAACGCCCTGCTAAGGGATCCAAAGAATTAACCTAAAATTTCACTAATTTGGTAGCATTTTTTTTTTTTTTTTGAAACATGAAAGTTTAACCATTCACAACTTATACATAGTAACGGAAGCAATAACAACATTTAACTGAAAGTAAAAATAAACATACATAACAAGTTACATTCGTCTAGGATCCCTTAACATTGAAAACACATCTAAATTAACTAATCATGATTCTATCTAACATCACATTCTCATGAAATAATAATGATAAGTCCAATGTTTTTAAAACAATATACTTGTTCCAAACGTCCCTTTAGTAAATTACTTTTTAGGATGCTCATTCATCCACTGTACATGCCACAGGGTATGAAAGCTTAAAAGAATATACATGCACTAAATAAAGTACATCATCCTATTTTAATCCATGATCCAAGTGTAATAAAGTAGATGAAACCACATGTCATACATGATACATCATCATAGATGATATAAACATCCATCGTAAGAGATAACCATAAATCATAACACATAATTTTACTCCCAACCATAAATAGCATCATTAGACCATCGTGGGTCCTAGCCATCGCTTCGTGCGTAACATCCCAAATCATTGAAGAGATCATCGGTATTATCGTAGTATGAATGTCACTCCTAAAACATACTGCATCATATGAAGAAAGAAATCCAACATACTACAACATATGCATAAGAAATCTAATCATGCAAAATAAAGCATAAGATAACATCATCTAACATATGCTAATCATAAATATAAGGATACATGTCCACCATCATAATCCATGAACAGAATGAAGATAGATGTCAACAAAGAATGCATTAGCCACGGTGTCTCAAACGGATCTCAAATGGTAAGAGTGAAAAAGCACTACCACTCGACTGCGTGAAAATGCTCCACTCCCATCGCGCTGAGGAGATAATCTCAAGTCCCAAATAGGTTCTCAAATCACATAGCACAAATATTGTCTAAGTCCAGGAATCCTAAAAGTATACTAACTCAAAGGTTCCAACCAGAAACTGACATCTAATCCCAGAGGCACAACAAAGACATGTAGGAAACCTACTATGCAAGAAGGAAAGTGTCATCGCATGGATCATGCTAGAGTTACCCTGGTAGTCTCTCAATAGACCCCAGCCCCCTAGTGATCCCTATGCAGCCACTAGCATCCTCTCGTACTGACAAGACATACTACGAAATGCAAGGTCAAAACCAAGCATTCTCTCTACTCCCATCCTAGTCTGTACTAGCACTCGAGGCATGGGCAAGAATAAAAAATTATCTTATTAGGTTCATTAAGTTAGTATTAGGTGTAATATTTTCACTTATTAAAACAACTTACAATGAGTTACCCTAGCAGCCTCTTAGGGCCTTCGCCCCCATTGCAAGCCACTTCCCGACACTACAAGTAGATAACCTACCCTAGGCTCATGGAATCATAAATCAAAAAATCACCATAGTCCTATACAAGCGACTGGAAAAATACCAAAATATAATCCATAATAAGAGCATCAAGACTTGCCAATAGTGGCATGTTGTGATGGTTAAGTTGTTGTGTTGTTATCCTTGCCATCAAGGTTCAAATCTCATGGGGATGAGGTCCCCCGTTTGTGGCCTCACTGGTTCATAGCTCCAGGTCAAAGCGTTTACCCCTCTTTAAAAAAAAAAATAGAGCATCAAGACTCCATGAGAAAAAGAAAAGAATCCATAGATAATCATGACCACAACAGTTCTCTATTGGCAACTGAAGGTATCATTGATAATCACAATAATCATTGGTTCTTAACAAGCAACCAAAAAGTATCTCGAAGTAATACTGATCGAAGACTCCAAAATGGTTGAGTCAAAACATGTCACAACATGACATCATCAAGATCAGATAACAATTCAATACCATCAAAGTAACTGGAAAGTAATCCAATACAACTAATCGATAACTCATAAAAAGGTTACATAAATCACAGCTTAAACAAGAAGACTGAAGACAATATCAATCAACATGCCATCACATAACCATGGTTGAGTTTAAAGATCAAGATCAAAAAACATCATCATGACATCGCAATCATAACCCCCGAGCCTCTGGTAGACATCCTATAACTGGTCAACAAACTAGTCAACCCAAAAACCCAAAACAAAAAGCATAGAGAAAACACAAAATGCAAGCACATGTTTTGTTTTGCTAAAATCTCATAGTTGAATTAAGTGTGGGGGTTTCAATTTCAGTTTGCAAGTATACTTCAAGTGTATAAGGTTCTTCATTTAATCTACAAGTCCACCCATCTATCCCCTTGATTATGATATAGAACAATTCCTAAGTAATCAAAAGATAATTATTTACTTATTAAATCATTCTCTTTGTTTTACTTAATCAATGTTATTAATAATTAGATAAAACTTCCTTATCTCTAAGAAGTGTTCCCCATTATTCAAATTATCAGGATAAGGCTTATCAACTTTCAAT
>CM053785.1:181878214-182238214 GCA_028749045.1 Cupressus sempervirens | reverse complement strand
TTAAACCATCGACATCACACACATGATAGCAGAAGTAATAACAACAATTCAAGTGAAAGTAAACATAAACTTACATAAAAAGCTTACATTCTTCACAACTTAAACAAGAAGACTGAAGACAATATCAATCAGCTCACATAACCATGGTTGAGTTTAAAGAACAAGATCAAAAAACATCATCATGACATCGCAATCATAACCCCCAAGCCTCTGGTAGACATGCTATAACTAGTCAACAAACTAGTCAACCCAAAAACCCAAAATAAGAAGCATAGAGAAAACACAAAATGCAAGCACATGTTTTGGTTTGCTAAAATCTCATAGTTGAATTAAGTGTGGAGGTTTCAGTTTTAGTTTGCAAGTATACTTCAAGTGTATAAGGTTCTTCATTTAATCTACAAGTCCACCCATCTATCCCCTTGATTATGATATAGAACAATTCCCTAAGTAATCAAAAGATAATTATTTACTTATTAAATTATTCTCTTTGTTTTACTTAATCAATGTTATTAATAATTAGATAAAACTTCCTTATCTCTAAGAAGTGTTCCCCATTATTCAAATTATTAGGATAAGGCTTATCAACTTTCAATTAAATCAAATCAATTAAAACTTCGTTGTATAACCTAATTATCAATTAAATTAAATTAATTCTAGCATTAATTAAATTAATTAATAATTACATAACTATGTTAACAAGTCAATGGATAACAGTCGATTAATAATTTAGCAATAATTTCTTAAATTAAGAATCAACTACTTTCTAATCCATTAATATTCAAATTAATAATCTAATAATAACTTAAATATTTCATTTATAACATTCTCATTAACCTTAATTAGACTAAATTCTAATTAAGTAAATTGATTAATTTAAAACTATATTATTTATTTAAAATCTAATTAACTTGGATATATCAATAATACACACACACACACACACACACACACACACACACACACACACACACACACACACACACACACACATATGTATAAATTAACATATAACAATTTTTTAATATTCACATATGAAATTGATTCTCAAATTGTATCATATCTTTTATCAACATTAATATAAAAATAGTGTATATTGTACATATCGCAGTTTGCATATTGGTGTCGCTGTCAAGCAACAATGTCGTGCAATCCTGCCTCTGTCGCAGGGCCTGCGACGGCAGGCTCAACTGCCTGTTGTCTTAAAAAGGAATGAGGTGGGGTAAAAAACCCCCTCCCATCCTTTAATATATATTGTATATATATTAATGTATATACAATATATATTCTTATATATATATATATATATATATATATATATATATATATATATATATATATATATATATATATATATATATATATATATATATATATATATATATATATATATATATATATATATATATATATATATATATATATATATATATATATATATATATATATATATATATATAATGCCTCGCCAAGGGATCCAAAGAATAAACCTAAAGTTTCACTAAGTTTGGTAGCATTTTTTTTTTAAACGTGAAAGTTAAACCATCTACATCACACACATGATAGCGGAAGTAATAACAACAATTCAAGTGAAAGTAAACATAAACTTACATAAAAAGCTTACATTCTTCACAGCGTAAACAAGAAGACTGAAGACAATATCAATCAGCATGCCATCACATAACCATGGTTGAGTTTAAAGATTGAGATCAAAAAACATCATCATGACATCGCAATCATAACCCCCCGAGCCTCTGGTAGATGTCGTATAATTGGTCAACAAACTAGTCAACCCAAAAACCCAAAACAAGAAGCATAGAGAAAACACAAAATGCAAGCACATGTTTTGGTTTGCTAAAATCTCATAGGTGAATTAAGTGTGGGGGTTTCAGTTTCAATTTGCAAGTATACTTCAAGTGTATAAGGTTCTTCATTTAATCTACAAGTCCACCCATCTATCCCCTTGATTATGATATAGAACAATTCCCTAAGTAATCAAAAGATAATTATTTACTTATTAAATCATTTTCTTTGTTTTACTTAATCAATGTTATTAATAATTAGATAAAACTTCCTTACCTCTAAGAAGTGTTCCCCATTATTCAAATTATCAGGATAAGGCTTATCAACTTTCAATTAAATCAAATCAATTAAAACTTTGTTGTATAACCTAATTATCAATTAAATTAAATTAATTCTAGCATTAATTAAATTAATTAATAATTACATAACTATGTTAACAAGTCAATGGATAACAGTCGACTAATAATTTAGCAATAATTTCTTAAATTAAGAATCAACTACTTTCTAATCCATTAATATTCAAATTAATAATCTAATAATAACTTAAATATTTCATTTATAACATTCTCATTAACCTTAATTAGACTAAATTCTAATTAAGTAAATTGATTAATTTAAAACTATATTATTTATTTAAAATTTAATTAACTTGGATATTAAAATATCATTAATATTATATATATATATATATATATATATATATATACATACATACATACATATATACATAAATATATATATACATACATACATACATATATACATAAATATATATATAACAACATTATATATATATATATATACATATATTTATATTAATTAACATATAACATTTTTTTAATATTCACATATGAAATCGATTCTCAAATCGTATCATATCTTTTATCAACATTAATATAAAAATAATGCATATTGTACATGCCGCGGCCCGCATATTGGCGTCCCTGTCAAGCGACGGTGCCATGCAATCCTGCCTCTATCGCAGGGCCTACGACGACAGTCACAGTACCTGTGACAACAAGCTCCGCTGTCAACAGTCTTAAAAGGGAATCAGGTGGGGTAAAACCCTCCCTCCCATCCTTTAATATTTTCTTTTTTTTAAATATTTTTCAAAAACGTTTATAACATGCGCAATTCAGATTGTTTTAATATGTATTTTCCACTGTCGCATTTTTTTTTTTAAATAGCATTTTTAAACAAATATGTGTGTGTGTGTGTATGTACATATATATATAATATATACATATATATACATATATACATATATATATATATATATATATATATATATATATATATGTATGTATGTGTATGTGTGTGTGTGTGTGTGTGTGTGTGTGTGTGTGTGTGTGTGTGTGTGTGTGTGTGTGTATGTATGTATATGTATATGTATATATATGTATGTATATGTATATATATATATACATGCAGTTTGCTATCAAGCATTATTCTATTTTTTTTATAAACATATATACATATGTATGTATATATATATATATATATATATATATATATATATATATATATATATATATATATATATAAAGAGAACATATACCTAGTTTTAAAGAAAAAGGGCTTTCCAATTCGATGAATTGAGAATTTCTCCTAAATAGTAATTGTTCTCTACATTTACCCATTAATTCTTTTAAATAGGTTTGTCCATACGCATCTAAAACCCTAGCCCCACAGTTTCCTCAGATCTATGCATATGAAAAAATTTTATATAGAATTTAACTACTTATGACAAAATGCATACAACCAAGATATGAAAATCCTCATAAAGCATTCAGAAGACACGAAGAAGACAAGAAGTGCAAGAAGTGAAATATACTAAGCCAAAATCACAAGTGTCTACCTGGACACTGATGCTAAATCACTTCTCCTCAAAATTTCGCAAAGCGAGCTCCTTCCTTCTCCAATGTTCTCGAGTCCTCCAAACATGCTCCCTGAGCTTCTAGAAATGCCTAAATATAAAAAACTCTCAGGAAGCACCTAGAATGTCTTTAGAAATAACCAAAAGGTGTTAACAACTAAGCACAAGTCTTTTCCAACCTTCTAGATGAGTCACAAGGTTGTAGACACCATGTGCTTAATTTGTGCGCTAACTCCTATGTTGTTGACATATGTGCAATCAAGAGGTGCATTTACTCCTAGGTAGACTTATAACTTTTATTTTAGTTCTTTTATTATTTCTATTATTATTTATTTATTATTTTATTATTATTATTAATTTTAATTTCTTTTATTTAATTCTTTTTCTCAATTAATTCCCCATTTAATTAATTAAAATCAAAATATCAAAATATCATGACATTATATTAATTCTTCCAAAATAATTAAATTATTAATTAAATCTTTTAATTTTAGACTTAATTAATAGAAAATTCACCAAAGACCTCCAAAATAAAATATGAAAACCCATCACAGAATAATCCATACAAAATCGATCTAAAGGATTAAAATCACGAATTATGTCATCCAACACATTCGGAAGGTAAAATATCTCGGATACTTGTCCTACCTTTCTAGGACAAATGGTTTAAGGGTTTAAGATTTGGACTTGAAAATTTACCTCCCCTCTCTTACCATTGAGATAGTGTGATAGGGTACGCTCATCCTGACAATTCAAGGAAGTCGATACCCGGTACCTGCAACCTACATAAAATCCATGCATGTACATACTATATATATATATATATATATATATATATATATGCTAAGCTAAACAAGCAATGACAAGAAGTGGTGCATCATGTAGATCTCGACTAGTAGGTGACTACGACTCCTTTCCTTAACCACATCAGAAATGCCATACAATAAGAGAACAAACATGCACACCGTACACATGCAAGTATGGGGTAAGTATCCATAAGAAACACATGTGATAATAAACCATCTAACTAATCATCATCAATACTAAGAATAATGTAATAATCATCATGCATACATGAAATTTAGAGTCTAAATAATCACATCATATATCAACTGAATCTGTAACAATATCTGATAATCTCAAAATAATGTTACTAATAATCATCAACACAAAACTAGCCCTAAAAGAGTTCTACAATGATAACAAAAAATGCGACCTAGGGGCAGGCACTACAAGTTTAAAACAAGGTTAAGTCCTTCCTTGGTAAGAATTTTGATGGTTGCATAGATGCCTTAACAACAGACTATTAAATTATATGGATTTCATCAAATAGACTATTAAACTAATATAGACTAATAATTTCTAATTAATTATTTTTATTACAACTCATTAAAATTTTATTTTTGTATTATTTGCTAAAACATTTACTTGTACGCATAATCTTTCTTAGAAATATAAACTTGATAATATTTTTTAAAATTAAATAATTAACTTCAAAACTTATTATACATTTTTAATACATTTTATTAACTATTTTATTTACTATTAATTCATAATAATTGAAAATCGTACTTATATTTTATCATTATATCTTTTCCTTTAATAATTTATTAGAATTATTATTTACTTTTTAAAATAAAAATTTAATCTAACTTGTCATTTTTAATATCACAAACAAAAAAATTCCAATAGTAAATAAAAATATAATATTAATTATTTTTTTAAAACATGTTTTTATTTGAGAATTTTTTATCTAATAAGTAGGAGAATTTTTTATCTCCTATTAATTTCACTTGATCTCGATGCACGCTAGTTTATTTGAATAAGAAATTTGAAGCATATAAATAAAATAAAATCTATGAATATTTTATATATTATCGTGTTTGTAAAGCAATACAAATTTCTGACACTGCTAAGAATGCCTTTACAACTTTTGAAATAGGTTATCTATATTCATTTGTGCGAAAAAATTAGCTTCACAAACTTATAAATTTGCTCGGCACAAGGTGTCGAGTGATGGTTTTGTGACAGGCAGTGGGTGTCGAGTGAACTCGGCACACTAACGAGTTGAGTGAGCTCAACAGTAAGGGAAGCTTGGCAGAGTGGTTGCATAGATGTCTTGAACAAAAGATATAGGACAAGCTTTTCTAGTCTATTTTGTCACTTGTTTGACCTACCAAATGTCAAAGTTAACTTATTGTTAAAATTATGTAATTGCTTTTTTTTAATTGTAATTACTATTTAAATTAGATGAATTTCGTCAAATAAACTATTGAACTAATATAGACTAATAATTTTCAATTAATTATTTTTATTAAGATTCATTAAAATTTTATTTTTGTATTATTTGCTAAAACATTTACTTGTATTACATCTTTCTTAGAAATATAAATTTGATATTATTTTTTTAATTAAATAATTAACTTCAAAACTTATTATACATTTTTAATACTTTTTATTAAATATTTTATTTACTATTAATTCGTACTATTGAAAATCATACTTACATTTTATTATTATATACTTTCCTTTAATAATTTATCAAAATTATTATTTACTTTTTAAAATAAAAATTTAATCTAACTTGTCATTTTTAATATCGCAACCAAAAAAATTTCAATAGTACATAATCTTATTTATTAAATAAATAAAAATATAATATTATTTATTTTTATTTTGAAATGTTCTTTATTCTAAGAATTTTTTGTCTCCTATTAATTTCACTTGATCTTGATGCACGTTGGTTGATTTGAATAAGAAATTTAATGCATATAAATAAAATAACATCTATGAATATTTTATATATTATCGTCCCTGTAAAGCAATACAAATTTATGACACTACTAGGAATGCCTCTGCAACTTTTGGAATAGATTATCTGTATTCATTTGAAGGTATTATAAAAGACTCTTATTAGAGCTATTGGTAGTTCTTGATCATTTTATGAAGTAATTAAAAGGGGTTTTATTTTTATTTTTTTTGTTTATTTTGAGGACGATTAAGTTCCAGCTATAGCTATAGTTGATATTAGAATAGCATATGTATGTATGTATAATAATGTCTTGTTAAAAAAAGTTTGAGGAAGTTCATTTAGTGGAATTTTTTTTTATTGTTGAAGATCTTTTAATTTTATTTCATTTATATTTGTTTATTTTAAAGACTTTTTTGTATGTAGTAATTTGTTTATATAATATGATTTTAAAATGAAGTTTTTAATATTCTCATCAAGAATAAGAATGTAGAGTGCACTAATCTAAATTGAGAGAAGTGATAATAAGAAACATTTGGTTATTGTGAGCATACTTGTTATGAACATTAAACTTTATACAAATTAAAAGAGTGAAGAAATTCTTTTAATATGCTATTATAGAGACATTAAAGTAGTTTGATTACTGATCAATTTTGAGTAGTGATTTACTTCTTTAATGTAATCTAAGAAGAGGCTATTAAATCTCTACTAGTGAGAGTATGGATTACTTGTCAACCTATATTGAATTTAGGAGCAATTAGCTTCCTAGGAGATGGATTGTAAGTGAGTTCAAAATACAAAACCTAAGGGAAAAACTATCATATAAAGAGATAAAATTGAAATTTGATTTGTAGAAAATGAAAATGGGTACATGAAATGCATGTATTCTTGTGGAAATCCTTGCTAAACACATGTGGGAGATAAATATTTTTGTGTAATATGGTGATTTAGTGCATAAAATTTGTTGTCAAAATTTGCAACATGCAATATAATCTTTAGGGTGAGAAAAGTAAAAAGATATTGCAGTGACAAAGTGAATTGCATTTTAAGTGGAATGAATGAATTGAAAAAAGATATTATGCAACTATCAATAATTAACATTAAATACAATTACAACATTATATGGATATGCAACTAATTATCTAATAAAAAAAAGTATCGACTACCTAAGTGAAACTTAAGTATAGATAAAAGGGTAAAACCTTATTTACACCAACATCCCCCCTTAGCAACATAGGGAGAAGAATATTATGCAATATGAGAAATATGTAATATAGGTCCCAGTTACGAAACCAATTTAGGTACCTATGTTTAATGACAATGCAATGAAACCTCCCTCGCCAAAAAGAAAAGGAGAAAATGACTCTCCAAAAGAAAGAAAAGAAAAGGGAAAAAGGATGATGTTTAAAGGACTCCAATCCTACCCCCAGAGGACTGCATACATCACACATATAAAATAGATGACCCTCCATAGGAAGGAAAAGGAATTTGATAAACCCCCATTATGAAGAAGCTCCAATGTCTATGAAGTGTGCTTGAAAACAAAACATGATCTTATGCCTACAAGAAACATGTCTTATTAAGAAGAAACAAATCTACTTAAAGATGAAGAAGTCACTTTGTGATGTCCCCAATATTATTAAATAATATTTTTTTATTATGTGGCTGAAAATCAAAGTTTGAATCTCTTGGGCCCACTATTTTATTTTTGTTGTAACTTGTCGGTATGTTGGCATTTTTGTGATCCTTCAAGAAGCTTCACTGAAGCCCTTTATAAGATCATCTTGTAGGGTGTTTTAGGTATGTGATTTGGATTATTTTTATTTTTTGTGAATTCTCGTTGGAGTTCTTAATTGATCACCATTTCAAAAGTGGAAGATCTTCCCTACTTGGCTTCCCAGTTTCGATGGGAATCAACCCTCTCCCTATTCTATAGCCTGTAATACTTTTCTAGATCTGGAAAATTGGAGCACCATCTTTGTATGTGAGTATTAATTAGAAGTTATGTGTATTCAATATCTATTCATGTTTGGCATTTATTTTATGGATCTTATGTTCTAATATTATTTGCATTTAAGTTTGTATTCTCTATCCAACCTCTATGCAACACCCCCCTCCATCCACATGAACACCACATTGTACACTACATGCCTAGCCACAACACATCGCATGACACAACACCACATGTCATACGTCCCTCATCACACACCACATACCTAGAAAAAACACATCACATGATCACCATGTCGCACACTACACGTTTGGCAACAATACACCATACAAACACCACATCGCAGGTTGTATGTCCCTCATCGCATGTCTTACATTGCACACCACATACCACACACAACACAAACACCATACATCATACACCTAGCAACAACACATCACATGGAAAAAGTCACCTCCAAAAAGAAGACACCTTCGGACATAAATCACCTCTAGGTAGAGATCAAGATCACCTCCAAACAAAAAATAGCTCCAAACATAATCACCTCTAGATAGAAACATCTTAGGATAGAATCACCTCCAGATAGAAACACCTACAGATAGAGATCACCTTCAAAACATTACACACTTTGTGTCCAAACAAAAGGAAGAGGAAGGAAGTCTCCAAATAAGATTCACATAAAATTGATTGAGTCTCTATTTACAAATGATCTCACACATAATCATGATCAAACTCAACCAAAAAAGTGATTAAGAAAACTCACCAATGTCAATCTCCAAAGATAATGTATCAATAATTGTGCTTAAGATATCATTAAAGAGGAGAGGAACACCCCTCCATTATGTCTCTCAAACATGAATATACCTACAATGACTTCAAACAAAAGTATGAAATAGCCACCAAATGTTGATCCCTCAAAACAAGATTTCAAAAAACATAATCAAATTGCTAAATTGAACTGATCTCTAGATCCAAATAAGTGGGAGGTGGAGGAGGAGGAATTTCAATGCCAATTTCAAGGACACCAAGATTCAAACGACCAAACTTCTATGTGCACACATGTCTCACCGTTAAATGAAGGGTGTGACCATCAATCAAAGGGATCTTCATTAAGAAAAAAAATGAGAAAAAGATTAAAGTCATAATGCATGATCCACAACAACGCTTGTAGCAATGATATTCCTAGTATCCATATCTCTAATGTATAAATAATCTAGAGTGAACTTGACTAATTTCCCCTATGCCCCATGAGTGATTTGATAAACTAAAAGAAGATTAAATGTCAAAGAGGTTACACCAAATACATAATCTAATGATCCCTTAAAACATCAATAGATGCTTTCTTGTATATCTTTATATATGTATTTTTACCCATCAATTTTTTTGTGAATTTTAAGGCTCAAAAAAGGAGAACACGTTTAAAGAAAATCACATATGATGAGATACACATGAATCTAGAAGCTATATCCAATTTTACAAAATAGTATAGGCTAAGATTGATTTTCCTTTCATTCCATTTATAATTTGTGTCCCTTGACCCTAAAGATGAAGATGATTTTATTGTGATGTTGAAGAACGGGACTCTAATGAGAGCAGTCAGATGTGGTGCTTTTGAAGATAACAAGAACTCCAACAAGTTAGCAATAATTATTGGTTTTCTCATTCTTCTTTGTCCTCTTGTGGTCCATTTTAATTAATAGATGTATTACCTATATAGGAGCATGTTCATTTTGGTTGTCACTCTTAATATTTGAGCCATTGTATTTGCTATTGTAGCCTTGTGATATGTTATTACAATGAAATAGACCAACATGTAGATCTTTGGAAAGTAGCCTTTCTCATTGTTTGTGATAGATTAAACATTATTTACATAGTCAAATTTCTCCTAGCCATTTTTATTGTAGGTTACAAATTCTAACAATGGATTTTTAGTCATTTTTATTGCAAGTTGCAAATTCTAACAATGGCTTTTTAGTCATTTTTATTGTAGCTTGCAAATTCTAACAATGGATTTTTACTTTAACATGGTATCAAATTCTTCAACCTACATCTTCATTGAGAATTTTCACCAAATTTATTAAGATCCTAGGTGTTTGGATGATAATACTTGAACTTATATTTTTTATGGTTTGTTGCTAGCAGCATCACTCAATAAATTGTATTCTTCATCACTATTGTGTTTGTTAGATTTCAAGGTTAGCGGTTCTATTTTTTGGAAGTGTGCTTCTTTTTTGGCTCGTGTTGATATTTGGTGCATTTACAATTAACTATCACTAGTAGAATTGGCCTCTAATTTTGATGAAAATTGGTTGGATTTTCTACCCAAGTTGGTCGAATGATCGACAAATGGCCTTGTCATTATTTTTCCAGTTGCAATTTTGGTGAATCATTGTTTAGTTCAAACTTTCAATACAATTTCTTGTTGAAATCAGTACCAACATTTGGCCATTGTGTTCGTCACAAATTTGACCATTTTTGGTCGAAACGAGTGCCTCATCCAACCACGATGCCAAACAGATGACAGTATCATGGTCGATCATTTTGTTGAAATTGCGACAAAGGTTGGTTGAGCTTTCAACCAACCTTGGTTAAGGTTGAGAAATTGGGACCAATATTTTTCTATATGTGGTTGTTGAACCTTCCACTAATGTTGGTTAAAAAGAGTGGTCCATCTGACTAGGATGCCAAACCCATGATGGTGACCTCGTCAGTGTGTTGGTTGAAAGTTTGACCAAGTCTGGTCAAAAATTTGACTAAACTTTGTTAGGTTTTAACCAAGATCGGTCAAAAGTTCAATGAATATAGAAGGTTTAGAAAAAATACACCTAAGGGTAAATATCCAGACTTATTTTCATGTTGCAAATTATTTATCATTTCAAGGATATTCTTCATAGCCTAAGTTGATTATATGTTTGTGATCAAATAAAATAATTACTTACTACATTTCTTATTGTTTGCAGGAAATCATGATTTGTCATCCAAATTAAGGTGTCTATCTCAAAATGCATTCCCAGGGCTTACTTATCACATGGAAATCCCTATCTATGGATCTTGGTTTTGATTTTTTCATATATTTCTATAACTATAGCAATGAAACATCAAGTATCGATGTATATTGTGGTGATAGCAGTAGGGTCATCTTCAAAGTCAGGCAAGATATCACAATAACATTTAGCGATCAAGTTTATCACTATGTGGAGAAGACATATTGTCAATATGGCGATGAGTGATAAAGAAAGGTGTATCGCTATAACCTTCAATGATCATTAGTGAGTGGGGAGATGAGGTTTTGGTTACAGCAATGGGTGATGACGTTATTGCTAGTCAGAATTGAGCTTTTTTTTTGGCAATTAGTGATGAAGTGTGTTGTATCACTATATGATATGGCGATAAGTGCTTTCAATGATTGAAGAAAGGAAGTTTGTGTTGTAGCAATTAGTGATAAGATCAATTAATTGCCATGTGTTACAGCAATAAAGCATTATGATTTTCAAAAGGGGTTGCTATTGCCTATAGTGATGGATTGGAATTGATCGTGAATTGCATTTGGAGAATAATGGACATAGTGATGAGTGATGGGCATTTGTGTATTGTTATGTATTAGAGCAATAAGATGAAAACTCGCTATGAAGACAGAAACTTGTGATCACTATACTCTATAGAAAAAACACCTATCAAAGGTCACATAAAGGGGATTTCTTATACACCGATGAGTGATAGGGTTATTGCTATTATTATAGCGATAAGTGTGAAAAGTAAAACATATCGCTATTCAAGGGATGAGACACAGCGATCAAAGATGTTTAGGTATTTTTTTCCAAGAGTTGTAGTGATCAAATATTTGAAGATATTTTATGGATTGGGGAAGTAATGACCAAAAATGACTGCTGACAATTTTTTTTGTATTACAATGATCAAAATCTTTATGACATTGATTCATGTAGAGAAATAAATGCATGAGCACATAAGGTGCATTGTACTAAAAGGGTGATCATACTAAATTCCAAACTTGAAGAATTCCATAAAAGATGTAAAGTTTTACATTAGTGGATAGATTTTGTAAAAATTTGATTTAGAAAGGACTTTTAGAGAAGCATGGAAAGTTCTAGCTCGACACCAAAGAGGAAGGCTGAGAAAGCAAAGGGAAAAATTGAAAAGAAGCAGAGAACAAAAGATGAAATTCCTCCCAAAAAGTTGAATGAGGACTTGAACAAATGGATTTTCTTGGGCCTAAATCCAAAAGGAGTAAATTTACTTCTCCTGATAAAGTGGAGGATAAATATAGTAAAGTAGGAGACATTTGGACAAGGACGAGGGGTTATGAACTTTTCTTATACCATTATGTTAGAGGAAATCACAAAGTGCCTATTTGTCATCCATGGGAGATGAATTTGGTAAAACTAATTGTGCCCAACATATTTGTGAATGTCAAGTTGTTGAAGGTTATCATTAGTAAGTATAATGTTGATGATAGGTGTATCTATGATAGTGTAGGGGAGAAATTCATGAAAATTTCAATTGATTCCTTGAATGAGGTCTTCAAATTGACAAATGGGCTCACAAAGAGGTTGTCATTTACTGAGTTGAAGAATGAGTACAACATGTCAGATATATCTTATATGCAATGGAAGCTAATGCTACATAAGACTATCAGGGAACCATTGACTGATGCAGATGGACCACCATTTAACATTAAGATGTTCAAAACATATCTTGATATGACATATCAGTCTTGTGGACAAATGGGAGGAGTAAAAGTTCTAGACCTAATGGTATTGGCATTTGATGTTCAATTGTTGAAGCCTAGGCCCTATGACTATGCTGAGTATGTTGTTGATAATATTCATTCTTGTTTTGTTAATTTTAATGATGTTGATTGTCCTACTTTCAAACATTATTCTCTACTTATATTATGGTCAGTTGAGAAATTTATGCAATAAAATTTTGAAACTGAATGTGCAGGAAATAAATGGGGAGGAAAATCCAATTCAAATGTGGACTTCCATATGGGATTATAGATATAGTGCATCTTGTTACCTTACTTTTGAGGATTATTTTGTCTAGCTCGTATAAACTTTGTTTGGGTATCAAGACTTCTCCTCCATCAACCCTAACATAAAGAGATTTTTAAGATCTAAGGATAATGGATTGGGGGAAAATCTCAAGCACAATTAAGGTGACTAGTATTCATATGATTATTTTATATGTTTTAGAGTATTTGAATTTGAGGATATGCCATACAGATTGCTAGTTTCATTACCTGATAGGATTTCTTACTTGGAGATTGTTAGGCAAATGTCAGAATCTAACAAGTAACATTTTGGAGGGAAACAAAGGAAGCAAACTTTTCTCCCTAACACTTTATCTTTTGGTGATTTTACAATTTGTGCAACTAAATCATATGATAAAATTTGAGAAAAATTACAAAATGAATATCATATGTACAGTATGGAACCATGAACTCATTATGATCCTAAAGGATACATCCATGCTTGTAGAAAGTCATAAAAATTGGGTGACTATGTGCATCACAATGTTAAGAATGAAGAAAAATTCAAGAATATGCAATGGCTAGAGATTCAACAGATGTTGCAAGAACATAACAGAGAGATGGAGGAGAAAAGGAAGTAAGAGTTGGTACAATTCAAAAATGATATAGGGAGTTTGTCAGACTCCACTGTTCTAGTGATTAGAACTCTAGACAGGTCAAAAATTCAAGAATTAGAATATAATATCCAAGTGGTTGACAGAGTAGATGCTAAGAAGGATAAAAGGATCCTTGAGTCTAACAAATTTTTGAGTGATGACATTTTTTTTAAATCAAAAGAATTTATTTCTTGTCTATACAATTACAGAGGCAAGATATTAAGACAAAATATTCAACATATCACTCCGAAAAGCAAAAAGGAGATGATGGCTAACCTGAAAAAGGATATCAAGAAAGAAGTGGAGAATATGACTCCACCAAGAGGGAGATAGTTTCTTAATGAAAAAAGAATCATGGTTTTACCTAGATGGGACTTGAGTTTGTCCTATATACTTGATAGCATAATCAAATCTGGAAAGAAAGACATGAAACTAGATGTGCAAGGTGTAAAGGATGTGATTATTGGTTCCAAATTTGTAGAAGATGAGAAGTCTATGTTGTCATGGGCTCTCTATCCTCTGCACAAGAGGCCTCGAATTATTGATATTGATTGATCCTTTGGGCACTTGATGACATTGAAAGTAGGGGTAACAGACCCTAATGAATCGACTACCATGCAAGTGGGTGTTTCCCTATTTAATCAAGAATAGATGAAATAGGTGACATTTGAACAAGGTAATTGGAAAGAAATGTATGAGCGCATGTTGAAAATAGGAAGGCCATAGACTCAACCTATGATTTAGTCGCTTGATGATGCCTTGAAGATTAAGTTGAAGAGATTGCAGGAGGAGAATAAAAGGTTGAAGGATATATCTTTAGTAAAGAGGAAAATATCTAACTCTGTATTGAAAATTTGTTTCAAAATGTTGTTGACAAAGTTAGGGAAATTTTTGGACTTATACAATGGATACAAGCCCTTGGCTATCCAACATAATGAAATATATAAAAATCTTGTTAAAGAGAGGAATGAACTTGCAAAGGATGAAGATATTCAAGAGGCAAACAAATTGATCCAAATTCATAATGTATACACCCAAGAATTTAAAGATATTTTAAGTTATTTGAGAATATGGTATTAGAGCATGGAGTTCCAACTTGGCATAATGTAGATGGACAGACAATCGATCAGGAGATGCAGATGCAGATTAGTCATGTGATGCAGATACAAGCCCTAGGAGCAACAATGAATGATGATTTGGAGATGACAAGGACCAGCAAGTAGATTGAATGGATGATCATGATGGAGATCAAGGATCTTAAGGTGATTGCTGATGCAGACTTGCTGAATGATGACAAATATCAAGCACATATTCAGGAATGCAATGATTTTTTGGAGGAACCAACGTCAGATTCTTCTTGAGTGACTCATTATATTTTGGAACCTTGTTTTGATTAAGTCGGTGTATAATTATGGGTTTATCAATTAGTTGATTTAGTTTATTTTGTAAACAAAAGGTCATGCCTTTTCATATTGTAACCAATTCATTGTCTATAAATATAAAGACCGAATTTGGAGATAAAACAACCATATTTTTTCATATATACAATTTTTCAATAAAAAGATAGATTTTCTTGTCCACTCTGGATTGTTTTATCTATATGCACCAACAACACATGTATTTGTGGTGAACAATATCAACTTCAATACAAGAATTACATGTGCTCGTTCAATATTTTGGTGATATCATCTATGTCTCATTTATCTTGTTCCTTCAATTAAACTTCAAGTATACTTTGATTGACTATTCAATTAATTAAATGTTGTAAGTTATTTCAATATTTGTTAAATAGTAATTTTGTATTGATTGCTCAATCTCTATTATTGTCTTATTGGGCTAATCAAATTCCTAGGAGCTAAGGGACCTTGAACCTATGCTATGTTTTTTGGAGACATGGGATAAGTTACTACCGGCTTCAATACTTTTAAATGTATAAAATAATTTGTGGAGCTCTCCATTCCAAAAAACTAAAAATAGTCATAAGATTTGAAGGCATGGAGTTTTATGAATAGTCAAAATTTTGTGAAAATCTTCTCAATAAAATGTTCACCAATGTGTTCAATAAAATCAAACAAATCAACTAATCTTTTTTTTTTTAAATAGTGTAAATCAACCAAATCCATTGCAAAAGAATTATTTAAAATTGTCACAATTCAAGGTTTTTACTTGAAAATCTTATGACTACATAAGCAATTTAGCTATAACCAAAATAAACTTTAACTGACTTGCATGATTTTATGCACCGTAGTGACTGAATAGCCAGATTGAACCAAAAATTTTGAAACAACACCAGCACCATACCCTACAACTGTCATTGTCCCCCATGAAATAGCACTAAACCATGTAGCTTGCTTCAAATTTACATTAAATACCTATATGCAAAGATGAAAGTGACTTTATCATATCTGTGCTTGAATTCAAATGTAGTGAAAATTTCAATCTGAATGAACTAAAACTGTATTCATGACTCTTGTGATTTTGGTTTCACATAGTCATTAATTAAAATAGCTACTAAACTAGTCTACCCAAATCTAAAACTCTATCAAATTACTATGGTGTTTGCATCATGCATATGATTTTTTAATAAAATTAGTTCAGTATAGCATAAGTGTGAATAGAGTATTTATGGTCAAATATAGATAAAATAACTCAAGCATCATCACTAAGCACAAATCAATTGTTCAACATTAAACATAGAGTGCCCCTATAGGCAAGCCTTGTCAATGTGTCCATATACTATTTTATTTGTATATGAAATAGAATATGATTATAATGTTTTTTTTTTAGAAGAAAAGGGAGTTTTGAAAAATGAAATAGACTAATAAGATCTCAAATAGTTCATAAATCATGTAGATTTCACGCATTCAAGAAGAGAATACTTACACAAAATGAAGCCCAATCATGCCAGACAAGTTGAGTATTGGCCCTTCCAATTTGTTATTTGATAGTTGCCTAACAATGACACATTAAAAATGCACTTATGAGCAAAGACCTAGAATGAATGAAATTGATTAAATAATGAAGGTATGTTAGTTTGAGCTTGACTTGGTTTTGAGAATAATTTAATATTCTCTACTTAACAAGGCCAACGTGAATGTGGAAGCTCATCTAGCCTCACCCCCCTCCCCCTAACATCAATCTCAATTCTCAATTAACATCTAATTACATACTTCATTCATTCATTCATCCATTTATGAACTATAACATTCAATCAATACCATCACATAAAATTCATTAATATGATATAAAATTCGTTAATACTAAAGACTTATCAAGAATTCATTAAAAAATAACAATATTCATTAACATGACATAAAATTTAATATTAATAGACAACATTCATAGATAATTACTTAAAACAACATGTTTTCATTATCCAACAAAGTTTATAAAACAAGGTTTATCAAATAGCATTTTTTTTTTTTTAAATTATTTTTTTTGTTTTTCATAGATTTATTAAGGAAAAGGCTGATAGGAGCATCAATATCTTCCTCATTCTCCTCCTCTTGTGCCTGTAATGTCAAATTATGATGTTTCCTCTTGCTTTGAGGAGCACGAGGCTACTGCATTAAAGGGGGTCTTTTGCAATAACAAGCAAATGGGTTAAATTTGCATACCTTTTTGTGTACTATTACAAATATTTCATTAACCAGTAGAAAATAACATGAATTTTTATTTACCTAACAATGTCACATCATGTATAGTAACATTTTGATCAATCACCACCACAACATGTTGAACACTTCAAACATGCTCCACTCATTCACCATGATGTTCAACATGCTCTAAAATATTCAAAAAAAGGTTACATGTATGGTCAATTGTAATTGAAGATGTTTAATTCTATTAATAATTACATAATTTATTTCCAATAGAAAATTAATACCTCCAATACTGTGATGCACATCATACCCTTTGTCACGCATAGGTTCTTTGATAGGTTTTAAAGGCTACAGTGAAATGTCATGTGCATTGTTATCATTGTTTGATATATAAAATAGAAATAGTCAATTTATGTTGGAAATTAACACCAAACATGATATTTCTCAACTATTCGATTTGATTTACTTTTCATTTAACCAATATACCTGTGTCTCATCTGATGCACCAAATTCTTGGGTATGGCTCTTAGATTCTTGACGTAGGCGTGCAACTTGCACAACTTTATAGCCTTCCTTCAAGGCAATTTGTTTGTCTTCATCCATGGGCTCCACATTGAATTTCATGCCCTATATTTTTTGCTTAATATTTTTAGTTTTGATTTGGTTAAACAAATTTTTTTGCAACCTTATATAAAAAAAATGATATGAAAAACCATTTTTTTTACTTACAAGTCGAGAGTGAAGTTTCATATAGCCACCAGAGCCAAATTTGTGTTGGCCAACCTTTTTTACTCTCACTTTTGTAGTTTTTGATGTGTCCTATAGTCTATGAAAAATTTTAAACATGGGTAAGTGCACCAAGTTGTGGTGCCAAAAAGGTGACACCATTTTTATTGTTACTAATTTTTAATAGCACGTACGCACTATGGCTTGGGTAACTTGAGCTATAGTGTGTACGCACTTTTTTAAAAAACTAATTTTTATAAATGGGTTGCATACCTGCAACCCATTCATTTTAACTCTTTTTTGCTACTTCTCCTCGCTATAGTGCATACACGGATTACAAAAAAACAAGTTTTCTACCACCCACCTTGCCAATATGCCTCCTTACCATTGAAGTTCGAGATCATGAGCACGTGCATGTTATCTAACTTTCTTTTTGCATTGTTTGATATGTTTTTTATATTGTTTTGTAAGTTTTTTTCAAAAAAAAATTAAATTTATTTATTTATTTAGTTTTCAATTGATTTCTTATCAGGAAATGTCAATACTGAACTGAAAAATCCTTAAGAAGGTCAAAACCAAAACCCTCAAGAAGATCAAAACCAAAACCCTCCACAAGAAGAACAACAAATTTCACAACCTGAACCAATTGCAAGACCTCATCGCACACAAGAAAATATAATAAATGAAATAGAAAAAGGCAAAACTAAATTAGAAGGACTCATTGGTCAGTTGAAACAATGTGGACAAACCAATCCAATGAGAGCTCAATTGCCATCGTCCCTTGAATCCATTAAGACCCACATAGCTTATGTTAGTGGTCAGTTAGATGTTTGGTAGGTTAAGAGGGAAGAACAAAAAAGATATTATGCAAATAAATTATCACATCAAGATGTTAAAAAAAAAGATATACCAAAAGGTAGAATATGTGCATTATTTAGAAAACCTGGTGAACAAGATACTATTAGAGAGGGTACTAAATGGTTCCCCATCCATTGGTGCATACATGATGCTATTAGAAATAATTTTTGAGATAGATGGTGGATGGTTTTTGATGCCCCTCCTTGCAATAATCACGAGGTCCCCATGTATTTCTTAAGGAAATTGTATTGTGAGTTTGTCCTTGGGGAGAACCTAAATTATTTTGATATAGTAGACTCTCGGGGTAGAGGTGGGGGGTCATCATTTGAGAGGTTGGGGGCACCTCATGACCCTGATGTAGTTAGGGCACTTGTGGTCAAGCCACAGGGTGAGCATGTGACTATTCCTTCAGTTGTGAAGGAACATGTAGAGGCTAGTGCTCTAGGGACTATTAGAGCTTTGATGTAGACCCTCATTCATTGCACAAGTCCATTAGTTAAGGAGGAGCCTTCTGCACGTCGCGGTCACATGTGCACATCATGCAGATCTTTATTCACATTTGTCAGTCATGTTGAAGATGGTGCAGATGATGGGCTAGTGACTTATCAGTTCCTGAATGAGACATTTGGCATTGACACATAGGTAAATTACAATTATAATAAACTAATTTGATCACATTTCATATGTATAGTGAATGACTAGTTAATTAGCATGTATTGACATTGTTCAAAATTTAGGGTCAGAGTGTTGACAGCCCTAGTAGTGATCCCCCGGCCCCATTTTTCGTCCCCTCAATGAGTCCAAAGGTATGTATCAATTTAATCATTTAAATGAATACATATATTTATTAAGTAATCATATGAAGGATTGACAAAAAAAATTATGCATGTGCATCAGTTCTCTACAGGACCGTTGGCATTCACTATAGACTCTGAGCCTAGATGTGACACGAGCTTTGTAGAGGTACATTTTTTTCATGTTAATTTAATTCATTTGATTATATTTGTTTCATGTTTCATGTTACATTTAACGTGTATTGTATGACATGCAGCTCTTGACATCAGAGACTCCTCCTCATCTTCGACAGTCTGTCGATCATGGAGTGGCTGCAACTATGGCTAGTTCATAGCCATTGATTGAGGCATGAAAGAATTTTCTTGGTTTTAGTTGTTGTTTAAAATAGTTAGTATCAAAATTTCTAATTTTATTTATAAGTGATTATATTGATTCAATTATTGTAGGGTCTTGTCATACCTAATCGTCCACAAGCCTTCGAGGTGGACTTGCAAACTGACTATATGATGGCGGTAAGAAAATAATTAATTTTGTGTGTACATATATTTGATTTCAATGTATAATAATTATTGATTCATATCTACTTTTTTTGTATTAGCTCGAGTTAGAGAAGAACCTCAACAAGAGGACAAGCAAGCATGTGAAGAAGACCCCATCATTGCCACCGTCTCCCTCCACACGATGACCGAAGCCCTCTAGAGATTTTTTCCTTCCCCTTGTGGGAAGGAGAAGATATAGTTGATAGACATGTACATGTATAGGCATCAATAGATATATACGTTGGATTTTATGTCAGTGCACATATTTGATATACATTTGATGTATATATGACATTTTATATTTGATGTATGACATTTATTTGATGCATGACAATATTAGACTTATGACATTATTGGTTAATATATGATATGTTTGTTCATGTACGACATTATTGGTTATCATAATATATTATGTGTTTGTTAATCTACATGACATTATTGGTTATCATTTTATATTATATGTTTGTTCATGTATGACATTAAATTAGATATGTTTGTGTATGACATTAAATTAGATTTGTTCATGTATGACATTAAATTCAATACCTAATCAATTCAAAACTTTGATAGAATATTGATTAACAATAAAATTTATCACTATTTAAGCATAAGTTTATCATTTCCAATATGTCATCGTCATATGATTTATGATCTTGTTCATGTTTAAATTTTTTCTTCTCTATCACTTGTTTATCAAGCTTAATTCAATACCTAATTAGTTTGAATTTTTGATACAGTATTGATCAGCAATAAAATTTATTAGTGTTAAAGCCAAAAATTTATCATTTGTAATTTATGTCATTGTCATATTGATTTATGATCTTCTTGTTCATGTTTAAATTCTACCTTCTATGTTATACATCTAAACATTTATCATAAAGTATTATTACAAACATATAACAAATCTGAAACTGAAAACAATACATTACATTAATTCCAAGGTTTAGTTATGATGTAGAGCCTAATAAGATTCTCAAGGTTTAGTTATGATGTAGAGCCTAATAGGATTCTCAAGGTTTCATTAATTCCATATGTTAGATCTGCCATCATAGAATACCAATTGTAATGGGCACTCACATGTATTCCAATGCTTATAATTCTTTATATGCATAATTGGTCAATGTTGTACCTTATCGAAGATAGAATTTTATAGGTAGAATTACTTAATCTTGTACTACACTAGATAAGATGTTCTCTATTATGCATAATGTTTAGCTCTGGCATTGTTTATAAGAGTGTTTCAAGGTTGGAAACCACTTCAACATCCTTTTCATGGTTTAGAGACAATGTCATTGTGGAAAAGGCTTATGCAAGGGAACGAGCCTCATGATTTTGGCATTTACATAGAAGCAGAACTTGCTTCTTTAACTCCTTACAGTCAACTCTTCATTGAAGTTAATCTTATAGTACTGAGAATAGCTGCTACAAATTCCTGGGAGCCAAGGGACCCTAAACCTATGCTACATTTTCTAGAGACATAGGAGAAGTTACTACATGCTTCAGTACTTCATAACATTCTAGATCATATAGTGATGCCCAAATTAATAATAGCAGTAGATACTTGGGATGCTCATAGGGAGACTGTTCCAATACATGCATAGTTACATCCTTGGCTTCCATTTCTAGGCCAGCATATGGAGGCTTTATATCCAACCATTCGTTATAAGTTGGGGAATGTACACGTAGGTTTCTTATGGCTCATTAAGTGCATCACTTCTTGAGATTTTACTTTAACCCAAGATCATGTCATCTTTTCCATATGTTTCCTTATTTATGAGTTGGGAATGGGAGTGTCAATAATGTCATAAAGTCCTCCAAAAGTATCCCCAACAAACTTTTAATTAGCTTGGTCTCATTTAATGGCTATCGGTCAACAATTGGAAGCTCGACATGAATCCATTAACCAATCCAAATGAATTTGACCAACTAAATATATATAAGTAACACTTTCTTATGTTTATAAAATGATTAAAATTACACACAAGTATTTGTTTTAGTTTTATTCTATTTAGCATTG
This sequence comes from Cupressus sempervirens, assembly GCA_028749045.1. NCBI lineage: Eukaryota > Viridiplantae > Streptophyta > Pinopsida > Cupressales > Cupressaceae > Cupressus > Cupressus sempervirens. The sequence goes on along the minus strand of CM053785.1, from coordinate 182,215,655 downwards.
ATACTAACTTTTTGTACATTATTGCCAGTGAAACAAATAATAAAGCAATCAATTCAACATTATGTGATTTCTAAAACAACTTCTTACGATGAAACATTAAAGAAAATAATTCCTTGTTGTTAACAAACTAATATATAAAATTTATATGGTAGTTCTAGCCATCAATAGTTTTTCATCATTTTTTAAGAATTGTAAATTATTTATATGTATTTCCAAATGATAAGAATTACCTTTGAAAAAGTTAACCACAATTCAAATGTGCTACAAAATCAATAGAAACAAATGAAATCAATTTTGAGCTACTTAAAGGCAAGACAGAGAAATTTAACTTCTAATTCCCTATCTAAATGCAAAGAGCTATTATCATTCATTCATTATGTGTGGGCATTTCAAAATATTATCCCAGAAACAACAATATGATCCATCCCATAGCAACTTGTGGACTCATACTTGTTGCAATTAAGGAGGAGAAGAACGTTGAAGAGGAATACTTTTATTGCATCATGTTGAGACAATTATGATGCAACTAGTTCCTAGTTCTTTGAATCTAGACTATCTTGGCATTTCACCTATGCTAAATACAACCCATCTTTAGCCCTAATGTGAGTGTAAAATATGACATCACATTTTTAATTAGAATTGGATAAAAATGCTCCCATAAAATTCCTCAACTTCCACCCCAAAATTTGATGAATATTTTTAATGCTACACTTATGTCGATCATAGCACTTTGAAAAATAGGGTGTACATAATAGGATTTTCAAGATTTAATGAAACATTAATGAAACAAAGATCTAACTACTACAAAGGTTTAAAAATTTGTTCATCACACTCACTATTGTTGCCTTGAATATTTGCCTTTGATATCATTCCTTCGTAATTCCCTTACCTTATGCATTGATTATCATTAATGTTGTCTCTATAGTTATGCAAAATAGTGATGCATTGATTATTCCTTCATAAACCCTCATAATGATGTAAAATAGTGATCTCCATCATTCCTTTGATAGTTTTGACACAATCTTATAAACCTATGTCACATTAGAATATGTGTCATATTAAGCATACCTCTAATAAACCCTTAATATCATCAATTATGACGAGGAGGAAAAGTTATGAGCCCTTTATAATCTTATCCTTCTACACATCACACCATGTTTTCTCCATGATATTTTCAATGTGGGGGAGATAAATAAAAACTTATGAACTCTTGTAACCCCCTTAATGTGTCATTATCTTTGTTAGGGAGGTTTCGATTCGGCATGACTGAGAATGTTCGAGTGCTCAATAGGATGGGAAATGTTTGAGTGCTCAACAGGATGGGAAAAGGTTGGGGCTAGTGTTTACCTAGCCACCCGAAGCTAACATAATAGGCAATTTGATCCCAAGAGGAAAGGTGAGAGAGATTTAGCAATTGGCAACTTTGTACTGGCCAACACTACAAGTTTCATCATCACCCGAGATGGCATCGCAAAATCAAAATAGAGTAAGATCTTCAAAAAGTGAGGGAGGTTATTGTAGGTCTTCACAACACAATCCTATAGGAACTAGAATCACATCCATATCTCACACAAGCTCTGAGATATGCCATGTCAAAGATCACTGCCCTATGACATTTAGTGACCCTTAGGGACATTTCGGTTCGGTGTGCCTGAGAACATTCAAGTGCTAAATTGGATAGGACAAGGTTGTTGATAGGGTTTACCCAGCCACCCAGAGCTTATGGAGCAAACAGTTTGATCCCACAACGAAAGGTGAGATAGATTTGGTAGTTGGCAACTTTGTACAGGTCAGCACTACAAGTTTCAGCATCACCCGAGATGGCATCGCAAAATCAAAATAGAGTATGATCTCCAAAAAGTGAGAGAGGTTATTGTAGGTCTCTGCAACACAATCCTATAGGAACTAGAATTTCATCCATACCTTGTACGAGCTTTGAGATATGCCCCGTCAAAGATCATAGCTCTATGGCATTTAGCGACCTTTAGGGATGTTCTGATTCGGCGTGCCCGAAAATGTTCAAGCACTTAATGGGACAAGATGAGGTTGGGCATAGGGTTTACTTGGCCACCTAGAGCTAACAGAGCTAACAGTTTGATCCCATGATGAAAGGTGAGAGAGATTTGGCAGTTGACAACTTTGTATTGGCCAACACTACAAGTTTCAACATCACCTAAGATGGCATCACAAAATCAAAACGGAGTATGATCTCTAAAAAGTGAGAGATTTTATTGTAGATCTCTACAACATAGTCCTATAGGAACTAGAATTGCATCCATACCTCGCACAAGCTTCGAGATATGCCCCATCAAATATTGCAGCCCTATGGCATTTAGTGACCCTTAGGGATGTTCTGGTTCAACATGCACGAGAACATTCGAACACTAAATAGGATGGGACAAGGTTGGGGATAAGGTTTACCCAGCCACTTGGAGCTAACAGAGCAGACAATTCAATCCCATGATGAAAGGTGAGAGAGATTGGGTAGTTGGCAACTTTGTACTGGCCAACACAACAAGTTTCAGCATCACCCGAGATGGCGTCACAAAATCAAAATAAAGTATGATCTCTAAAAAGTGAGAGATTTTATTGTAGTTCTCTGTAACACAGTCCTATAGGAACTAGAATTGCATCCATACCTCGCATAAGCTCTGAGATATGCCTCGTCAAAGATCGCAACCCTATAGCATTTAGTGACCCTTATGGATGTTTCGATTCGGCATACCCAAAAATGTTTGAGTGCTAAATGGGATGTGATGAGGTTGGGGATAGGGTTTACCTAGCCATTTGGAGCTAATGGAATAGAAAATTTGATCCCATGACCCTTTTTCCACTAAGTTGCAAATTTGAGCAACTTTTACAACTTTCAACAATGCAACTTTGCACAAAAAGTGCAATTTTTACATTTTTCACTTGATTCCAATTCTACGACTTGGAAAAGGTTTGGAAATAGTAAAATAAATTATTTCCAAATTCTCAGCCTTTCACTAATTCCCAAACTCCTACAAAGTTGTTAGCATTTTTGGAATTTTGCTTTGACAACTTTTGCAATTTTTTGCAATTTTTGACATCTTAACTCCTAGATGCCTAAAACTTAACCTAATGACCCTAAGGACCTTTATAACCTTCTAAAAACATAAAAATATTTTTTTCCTTAAAAAATCACCTATATTGCTCATTTTTTATGCCTAAAAAGTGGCCCATAGTGTAACAACAGAGACTTGGTCCAAAACAACCATACATCATCTTTTGATATGTTATAGAGGAGAGAAATGGGTATCCTAATCTTCAATTTATTTTCTTGATGTTATAGAAAATGGTGGAGAAAAATGCAAGAGGACAGCTTTTATGTAAGAGGACAAAATTTTATGCATTTTTTCTCTTTTTACATCATCACAAATGGATAAGGTCTATAGCCTCAAATTGCTCCTCCTTAAAGGTATTTCTTCCTCTTTAGTAAGAGACATGGCTCTGATATCACTTTGATGCAATGGAACGGGTAGTGGGAATGGACAAGGTTCCTAGAATCCTCTTCACTAAAGGTTAGGGAATAATGAGTGTCGTTGTTAATCCAATCAGCCCCAAAACACCTATCACAAGTGCTTGATAAGATGGTATGGTTATCACAACCCAACCATTCCGAGGAATCCCCAATCATTAGGAAAACTTATCACAAAGATAACTAATCACTAGTTGCTCTTAAGGGCATCACAAGGCTTATTTGACACAAAACCCCACAAATACAAATAAGGACTAGGGGTGACTTCCAAGCATGGAAAGGGTCTAGTTAGGTCCAAACTAACATGAATCCAACATTAGATTCAAACTATGCAAATTTCATTGGCTAGTTGCTTCACAAACTCAAGAATAGGCTTGTAGCCTTGAACATGGAAAATCACAAACATACTAAAGCCTTGGGATCTCAACAGAAGTATGCAGCAACTAAGTTTTTTAAGGCTCACTTAGGAATGTAGGCAATTAGGCATCCATTAACAAAGGAAGTACCCTACCCCTTAGCAAAACTTCAATCCAAAAATTGGAACATGAGGGGAATCATGTAAGATGATCACATACCAATTTCCAAGCCTCGAAACCTTCTATGTAGTGAGTTATGGAAGATGTTGCTACAAATTTCTAGCATGCATATGGATCTTGCATGCCTAGGGCATCAATTTTTTCTCTCCAGCCTCATTCTTTTGACCTAAAACCAAAAGGAACATAAAACACATTGTCCTAACTCGGATTCCACCGAGGGTCGTTAATTTCTCATGGTGGAATCTCAAGATATGAGGAAAAATAGATGAAACCCTAGGTAATGGCACAAAATGGGGACACCAATTAATAAAATAAGAATATCTTGAGTTGTAGAGTGAATTAGAACCTCATTCCAAGTGCAATAGAAAGAAGATTCAAAAAGCTATCCAACCATACTAGATATTTGTACTTATATGTGATCAATTTGACCAATGAGCTAGTTTTTTTCATGAGTTCGAGTATGATAATCTATTTTTTGTTATGATTGAGTTCAATATTTTAGTGTTCTTGTTGATTAGTGTTGAAAATGATTTTGGATTTGAGTTAGTGATGATATGAAGCCTCTAAATGGTATTCATTCTTCTTGTTGCTATTTGGTGCAGGGGCACCAAGTGGACACACGAAACTACAAGGTACACCAAGACCTATGATACAGAGCCCTCCATTATCACCTTAAGTAGGCTAACTCAACTCAAGGATTCAACAAGAAAGTTGGAATCAACTCAAGGAATCAATCCTACTCACAGGTAAAATAGAGTTCTCTAACTTTGTAAATCACTTCCATAACCATACCAATCAAGTTCACCTTCCCACTTCCTTATTCCAATTCACCAACTCCATCATAGGCCACCTAGTGTACCTAGTGCCTCTAACACACCAAAACTCAATTCTAACCTCAACCCTTGATCCTAACACCTTAGACCATCTTAGCATAATACATTTGTCATGTTCCCCTATCAACCCATCTTTCACCATTCTTCAACTATGGGCTTCTAGGCCTGTCTAGTAGCCTGCCAACATTGAAACAGCATTTCATTCCCAAGATTCTCAAACAACCTATGAATGTTTTCACACTTTTGAATACCTTTTTCAGAGATATTAAATTCATATCAGTCTCAGTTTCTAACCTTTAGACTGGTGAAGACTTCTTTCACAACCTACCCTTCAATTCGGTCTAATTAGCCCTTGCTCAAAGAAGGAAATTATGTATCCCTTTACTTCCATGACTCTAAAACCAAAAATATTCTTAGTAAATGTATTAAATACAAGGATTTTCAAGTTTGTTTAAGCATCCATGCATATCTATGCACACTTCCACCAAACCCTCATTTCTTGGGCTAGAAATCAAGGGTTTTAGAAAAATTAATATGCAAAGCACCTAATCTTCTTTATTTTCTTGATGTAATAAGATCTAGGGATAGATCTAATGATCTCCCTATGACCATCCACCTTTGTAATGGACACAAGACCCCATCATGCAACTATAAACCTTGGGCATCAATTGATCCGATAAGTGGATTTTTGGTTATTTCTATGTTTTCTAGGCATGTCTAGGTGTTTAGAACATTAATAAGGTCCCTAGGAGTTTTTAGAGTCCATTTGCAAACATATTTGCAAAAAAAAAAAATCTTAGCGCAAAAATTGCAAAATTGCAAAAAAGTTGCTTAGCAACTTTTGCAATCTTCTTCACAGCTTTTCAAAATACAACTTCCAACTATTACAATTGAGCAAGGGTTGGTTAAATCAGTTGTAAATATCCTATATAGGCTCTTAGCATTCGAAGAGGGAGATATACAGAGGTTTTAGTTGTATTTTCTTTCAAGAATCAATAAAATTCATGTTGTTCCAGCACTTTTCTTTGATTTTTCATGTGTTGTACAAAATCAACTGATTGGGGGATGAATCTTCTAGACTAAAAAGTTGGAGTTACCTATTTAGAAGGTTTTGACTTTGATTTGAAGAATTTATCATTTTTTTGGCAAAAGTTATCGAATGTTGTTCCTTGTTAGTCTATGAAACCCTTGTTTTGAGGATTTGGACAATAAAATGCCCCTAACTTGAGATTCCACTAGTGGATTTCTCTCTTCTCTAGTATGTAGCAAGTTAAGGTTGTATGTTATCTAATTTTTTTAGTTTTGGAGTAGGAGGACAAGTTGGTTAATTTTGGAAGGAAGCCCTAGGTCAAATATCTACATGTATTTCACCCTGTTTTGGAGAGATTAGAGTGGATAGAATGATGGAAAGAGTTTGAGGACTTGGTATCAAAACAAGGTGCCCTTGTTTGAGCTTGAAGAATAGCCTGGAAGTGGATATTTGATTTCATGCACTCATTCTTGACCATTTTCCTTGAAAACCAAGCCTAAAGTGGCTAATTAGGCCAAAGTACTTGGTGCTGGTTGGGATATGCTGGAGTGGAGTTGGTCTCTAAAACTTTGGAGTTTGTTAAAGCTTGGAAAAGGGTACATGAATCAGCATTTTATTTCCCAAGTCCTTTGATGAGTTATTGGTAAAAATCAATTTTAGGAGACCTAATCGGCTACTAGGTCTAAAATTGCAAGTTGAGTTGTGGGTTGTTGGGAGTACAACCAGTAATTGATTTGCCTTATTCATGTTGAGACTAAGTTGTCCCAAGCCCTTGCTAGTGGTGGAAAAGCCTAGAACAGCAAAATCCTCATTTTTCCCATTTTGACTAATCAGTGTGTGCACGTGATCTCCATGCATGCGTGCCTATCCACCATGATCCAACTCTTCACCATGGTGTAGAGCACCTAACCCTCTTTATTTTCATGATGTAATAAGGATCTCCCTAAGACCCATCCACCTCGTAATGGACACAAGACCCCATGGTACAACTATAAGCCTTGGACATCAATTGGTCCAATAAGTGGATTTTAGGTCATTTTTATGTTTTCTAGGTATGTCCAGGTGTTTAGAACATTAATAAGGTTCCTACGAGTGAGTAAAGTCCATTTGCAAACATTCTTGCAATAAAACTTGTCATAAGCGCAAAATTGCTAAAAAGTTGCTTAGCAACTTTTGCATTTTTTTTAACAACTTTTTGAAATGTAACTTCCAACGGTTCAAAACTATCAAGGGGTGGTTAAACCTATTGGAAATGGCCTATTTAGGCTTAGATAATTTGAGGATGGTGAGGGTGTGAAGATTCAATTGTATTTTGCTCCCAAAATCAATAAAATTTGTTGATTTCTTGTGCAATTTACTGGTTTTTTCCGTAAACTACAGAATATAAGGTCTACAAGATGATCTTTGGACCCTGAGAAGTTGAAGCTACCTTTTTAGAAGATTTTGGTGTTGGCTTGGAGTTTTCATCATTTACCTTGCAAAAGTTATCAAATTTTTTAGGGTGTTGGACTGTGAAACCCTTAATTTTAGGGTTTGGTCATAAAAATGACCCTAAATTGAGTTCCTAGTGTGGATTTCCTTCTTCCCTGGTATGGAGCAAGTTATGGATGTACTCTATCAAATTTTGGCAGTTTGGGAGCAGGAAGTTGTGTTGATGATTTTTGAGGATGAGCCCTAGGTCAAATATTCCCATGTATTTGACCTTTGTTTTGGAGAAATTCGAGTGAACAGAGTGATGAAAAGGGTTTGAGGACCTGATGTTTGAAAAAAGTGCCCTTGTTTTATCTTGAAGAACAACCTAGAAGTGGAGACTAGATTCCACGCACCCATTTTTGACCACTTGCCTTGAAAACCAAGCCTAAAGTAGTTAATTAGGTCTATGTACTTGGTTGTGGTTGGGATATGCTGGAGTGGAGTTGGTCCTTGCAACCTTGGAGTTAGTAAGAACTAGGAAAAGGGTGCTTAAATCTATAATTTATTTCTCAGGTCCTTTGGTGAGTTTTAGAGTTATTGGTCAAAATCAACATTAGGAGACCTAATAGCCTTTTAGGCCTAATCTTGCAAATCTGGTTGAGGGTTGTTGGGAGTGCAAACAATAGTGGATTTACCTTATTTAGGTTGATTCTAAGTTGTTCCAAGCCTTTGTTGGAAGTTGTAAAGCCTACAATAGAAAAATCCCTATTTTGCCCAATTTGACGGAGTTGGCTCTATTTGCTCAAGTTGGGTTCAGATTAGCTTTGTGTCTTTCTTGGAGTGGTGATACTTGAAACTTTCCTTAGTGATTCCTAGGAGGGATATACACTTGTGAGAGTAGAACATAACATCAGTTCAACCCTTGGAGTAAATTTGAAGGTTGTGTGAGATTTGGCTTATTTGTTGCCTTCCATTATAGGTTAGAGGGTAGACCTAGGACTTCTTTGGTGGTTTTGGCTTGTAGTGATGCTAGGCACATCACTAGAGTAATAATAGGATCAACTTGGTCATAATGTGAGGTTAGATAGGTTAGAAGAGCCCCATAGTGCAATATTGCTCCTAATTGCTCAAAATTGTTCATTTGGCTCAATAGAGCATTTTTGGGTTTTGAGGACCAAATAAGGTAATCAATTGCTTTAGGGTCATTATTAGGTTTCTTGGATCCATCTTAGGCCTTTTGGAAAGTTTGGTAGCAGGTAGAGCAAGTTTGGGTAAAAAATTTGCAAAATTGCAAAAATTGCTCATTTATTGCAAAGTTGTCATTGACAACTTTTGCAACTTTTATGCAAAAAGAGAAACTTCTTCGTGGGAGCCCTTCAACTACTTAAAGTAGTTGTAAATGTACATTCTAATCCTAATGCCCTATTTTTTAGCATGAAAATGGCTAATTTAACAAAGCAACTCCCACTATAATAGACTCCCAGACTTTGTAACTTTCAACAGTCATCATTCATGGCATAAATCCCCCAATTCCACAAGCAATCTGTCCCAGACCTACTAGAACCCCAAAATCCCAAATTACCTTCTTTCAAACCATCAAATCTAGGGTATCACAAATATCACCCTTCCCCAAACTTTTAGATCAAATTGGTTGATCATACACCTTTACATTGGTCATATAAGATTATCCAAATCAAAAAATACTCCTTTCATGTGGCTAGAACTCCCGCTGTTCTACCTAACCACCATTTCCATGCTATTTTCTTCACTATTTTAGACTGTGATCACATTCCCATCCATTTTTATTAAAATATCCCCTACCATGGATTACAATGCATCCCAATAGACCATTCCAACCATTATCTAGCCCCTCTAATCATGCAGCCATTCCCAGCCATGACTAGTATCAAAACAAGCACTAGTTTCTACAGCAAAGATCAACAAGCAATGATCCTCCAAGTCCCTTACTTCATTTTCCTACAATAGAACATGCCATTCAAATGTATTTTTGTATTAATGAACCCCCTCCCACCAAGTTACAATCACCACAGGGGTGGGAGGGTCACTCCATGTTGTTGGCTACAAATCTAAATGTTGACTGTGCCTAGAATGCCAGTCACTAGCACAACAGTCCCTTGATTTAAATCAATAAAAGGAAATCAAGATAAAATAACACCAAAGGAAATGTCTTAATGACCCCAATAAATGTACTTACAACATTAAATAATACAAATTACATTCAATCCAAAATACAACTTTTTGTTGCAATGATTGTCACAGGACAGTGAACACTATGAAATGCAGAGAATTAATTTTTTTTTGCTGCAAACCATTGCAAATTCATATCATTGTGTATCCCTCAGGATTCCCTCTTCATTCCCATGTTTCTCTTCTCCAAATAGACTCTACACATCAAGAAAATGATAGTAACTACTTCTTAACTGTCTCTAACTATCTGCAACAGTGTACTAACTTAACATATAAAAATGTTGTCAAGTTAACAACAAAGTTGTCAAATCAAAAACTCATCATTTCTAACTAATCTAAAGACTCTAATAAGGTTTAAATACAACCTTTACTAACTTCTTACTTCTACTCCCTAATCCCATCCTTTAGCCATTTGTGACTATATTGACAATATTTTGCAATTTACATCTTTTTGTGCAGCATTTAAGCATATTTTGTATATTAACCTTGAATGACCTATCACTCCTCCATACTATGACTTTGATGAACCAAATACATTACATTTTCCTATGACATTAACATTCAATGACTTTTAACTCCTTAAACCTCATGTGTTCCATTTTGGCTTTAGTTTGCCCATTCTTGGCAATGGATTACAAATTTGACAATTTCATGCTTCGAGTTTGTGGGAGAAGATGGGGTCTATGATGCAGAGGTGGAAAGGGAATATGGTGGATCCAAGGTCCAAATAAAAACTCAATCAAATACACATTCAATAAGTGAAATGGTAAATTATCCACCAACAAGTCTTATGATGTGATCTGATAGCCCTAAAATATGAAATCCAAGGTACTTGAACAGGTTTCATACTTTATTCAATGGTTTGGACACCAAAACTTCAATATTTCTCAAACTAGGCCTAATAGCATGCCTTATAGCCCTGCAGTATCACTCACAAGGATTTTTCTTCAAATTTTTCCAAAACACCACGCAAATAAATTATGTATTTGAGTACCCTTTATGGATTTCCTTAACATACCAAAAGTATAGAGGAGGTTTCTTTGAAAAGTATATGACTTTTTTCATTGTTTCTCAGATTTTTAAGGCCTAATTCTCATGCATTTACAAAGGAAGTGCTAACCATTCTAACTCCCAGGCTTCAAATATTTGCATAGTTTCATAAATAGGCTCAAATGAAATTAATATGAAGTCAATTTGACTCCAAGATGTTTCTAGGTACCAAAGCCCCAAATTGTGCCCTCGAAACCCTTAAATTTAGGGCTTCCTCAATGTCACGCTTCCCAAAGTTTCTTGCAATGAATAAAGGTTGGAACACCTTGTATACAACATTTCTATACACATTCCATCATAAAATAGTGCCCTTGTTTGGCCAAAACTTTCTAACCTTCAACCTATCCTCCAAATTCACTTAGTTTCTTAGTCTTCTTTATGGTGATCACCACATAAATTAATCAAACATGAATTTCCAAGATTAGTAATACACTATACATGTTTAATTGATATTATTTATGTCAATAAGATGCCATTCTATGAGAATCAGAGTGCTACATTCATAGAATGACATTCATCTAGTGTGAAATCTACACAAAACTGTCTTAAAATTAGATTTTCCAAAGACTGAACAGTACCAAAATGTTTAAAAGTGACTACAGTAGGGTTTTTAGAACATGAAAGAATTCAAATAGATGAAATATGAATGATCAAAACATTGTCCAAGGCAATCCAATCAATAAGAACTTTGAATCATACCAAAAAACCCTTTAACTTTGCAAGAAATCAGATTTTTTTATTCAATTTGTTGTAGCAGTCTGTACCATAGATTCTCTACCTGTACAATGGATTTGTGAAACATTTGATAAACTCCTATCAACTACCCCAACTAATCCAAATTGGTTGGATGGTTTAATTTGGCTTAAAACAATAAAGAAACTAATTCCCTCCTGAATGTCCATGATTGTTATAATTTGAAAATTCAAATTTATAACTTTGTAACTTTTGAATTTTTGAAATTGCTAAGTGATGAAACTTTACCAAATCATTTAAATGGACTTATTAACCTATTAAAAAGACTAGTTTATCCTAAGGACCCTAGGACCTAAATTATCCTTATTTAAGGTATTTCTACCTATTTCCCTAGATACTAAATGCCCTATAGGTCTTAAGGACTCAATGTTTATAGAAACACCAATGAGTCTCGAACTTTTAGAAATGGGTTGATATCAACTTGAAACTAGTCCTAACATTCTAAAATATTATAACCTCCATCATGAGCCACTTAGGAAGGTAGTGCTATGAAGGATCACTGCAATGTCTTGTGAAATACCTTGTATTATCTTTATAGAAACTATTTTTAAAGGTGATGGGTATGTTAAGAAATCTAAGAATTTTCCAATACCTATGCATGTTCTTCATATATTTTTTAAGTGAAGCTCGACTCCCAAAGTCTACTAATTAGTGCGTGCACGTGATCTCCATGCATTCTACATTTTCAGGATAAATAAGTCAAATGCATACTCAAGTTTAGTTTAAAACTTAAAATGGTATTTTGGAGTTTACATACCAAAGGTTCATCATTTGAACTCCTTGCACCTATATCTGATGATATCCCTATTTGGTCCTGATCTGTTATAGTTTTCACTTCCTTAGCTCCCTTAGATTTTCTTCCACTTCCATTTGTAGGTGTGTTCGCAGATGCAACTTGTTTACTCTTTTTGCTTTGTCCTCCTTCAGTTACAAACCAATATTACAATCACATTAAATACTAGAACAAAATCAAGAAATACAATAAAAGTTGTTAACATAGGAACCATTTTATGGAAGATTAAATTGATTGTCTGTATACTTTTAATTCTTGTCAAATCCATCAATAAACATTTTATATCCTAAAATATCAAAAGTTCCATTTGTTTTCAGTAGACCTAAATAGTCTTTTGGTTCTCTCAACTTATACATAGGCTAAACAACATTATCCTTAGAGAGAACTATATCTGTAACTGCCCCATTATCATCAGATCAAGACCTATTTTCCTTCTTTTTGATGATTGTGATCCTCTGCAATCTCAAGCATAAGATGATTAACACACAATGGTACTTGAACAAAAAGTAGTAATAGATATTGAGGATGTGAATTGATAATACCATTTCATAGTTGATTTTGGCATCTCACCCTTTATCACTGGTGCTTCGACTTTATTAGCCCTCTTCTATGGTGACCTGCAAATGAAGAATTAGCACAATAAAAAATCTAAGATAAGATTAATCCACTAAAATTAGAGAATGACAAAAATTGAATCTAGCTTGTCATTAAGAATTATCCATTTGTACAAATCCTTGCTTTCTGAGTTGTATGATAACCCTTGCTTGATGAGTATTGAAAACTTTCCACACTGTATCCTTGCTTTTGCCAGTTTGAAGTTTCTGGTTACATGCACACAATCATGACTTTACATCACAAAGCATTCGCATTCTAACAATTTTCATGTTCTTTCATTAGATTTTGTTCTAAAAAAAAATTCTAAACTTTCACTTATTCTAATGACTAATCTAAAAATGGGTCCTATTAAAAAATCTAATATAAATTCAAATAATGTATCTAGATTCTAAACAAATCAAAACATAAAATCTGTTATTTAAACTTATCTCATCACTTACACATAATAACAATACTCACCTTGTCATGTGGATAGTCTTGGGGGAGAGATTGCAACATTGTATTTGGATCCAATTCAATCTAATGAGCCAACTGGATCTACTCTACATTTTAATGTCTCAAGTATTGCCTCGTGGTCTAACTCACGAACTTTCCAAAGAATCTTATTATGTGATTTTCCACCATATTTTATCAAGTGGAAATTTGATGTGACAACAAGGTTTGAATAATGAAGAATCTTCCTCGTTGTTTTCCAATCCTCAAATAACCACAAGTTAGGGTTCTTCATAGAATATCATCTAAGCTATGTGCCAGTTACAACCATCGCACCGACATGGTACTCTAAATCTTCACCATCTATAACCAAGTGATTCAATTTTTGTTTGGCTTAGACACAATGACACAAATAATAATTTGTCCCTTCTTCATTGTCTTCAGGTGCAATAACAACAAAAACATGGCCTACAGTGACAAATGTACAAAATTTGGTCATTAATTCAAAAAATACTTAGGTAAAAGTTATAAAGTTACATATTGAAATTACAAAGATATATAAATATATATATTACCAAGTTGCACTAGATCAAACAAGCGGTCAAAGTCAATAGATGAATTCATCTCTACCATTTTCAATGCTTGTAGAGGACGATAGGTGTCAATTGGATCCAAAATCTATATATCCCATTTGTCCACTCATTCAGTTGACTCACAGTCATCCCAATTTTCCTCTGCACATGATGGACAATAGCATGTCATTTTTCGTGTGTGGATACTCTATGAACCTACATTAGAGCTTCTAAAAGACTGCAACTCACTAGATCATGTTAGTGTGCAACAATTCTCATATGGTGCAATGTTAGTATTATCTATCAACCAAAAAAATCTACGAACCATAGACTCACTTTCCTTACTTGGACCCATTGTAGCATTATGCCACTAGACAATGGATTTTGCATCTATCAATATTGCTCCATCTTTGTACTTTAGTTCTTCACAAGCTAAGGCTCTTTTGATGCATGTGCCTGCACCATCGTGCTCTCCCTTTCCATGACCAGCCTCTATGAAATTCCACATCTATTGAATTCTACACAACCTGTGCATCCTGCTCGACCAATAGAACATTTGTGCATTCTTGAATTCAAATGTGTAATTGTCTAACCAAATAATGTGCTAATGATATGTTATGCCCCTGTTAGCTAAATCTCCATAAAATAGTTGAAAACAACCATGTACGAACTCCATAGAATGTGATCAATCATCGCTAATGTAAAAATGGTACTCCCTCAAAATCTTCCTGTCATCCTCTGTACTTGTAAGTGAATCCTCATTTTGTAGTTGTAAAGTGTAGTTCTCTACAAAATCTACAATTGAAATAGTGGTATCCAGTAGAAACGTATCCTTACACAACTTGAATTGAAAATCCAGCCATCAAGCTCTATGTGTATGCCTTGCATACTCGTAAATAATATTTTCATAAAAAATCTTCATGAACTCATACACTGGAATCTTTTCAATGACTAAATCACATCTTTTACCCTGTTTCCCATCTTTTAGAGCATATGTCACTATCTTAAATTTTTTGTAATCTACTATTTCATTTTCAATTGCAATTGTACTATCCATATGTTGGCAAGTTGATAAAAGTTGCAAAGAACCACAAAATAAGCATTTACCATCCAAGCATGGTGTCTTGTAAAATTGTTGGTTGTCCCCTATTTCACATAAAATGTTGGATATGAATTCCCTTGAAGATCTTGGTGGTTCATTCATGTCAAAATCCTGCAAAACAAACTTAGAATGCAAAAACACACATATATGCCTAAAAATATCAAAATGGTTAGAAAATTCAATATGTATCCTACAACGACAAGTTGTGTGTGATTTATCTTCACATAAAAATGTCTACCCATCTCAAAAAATCTGACTTATTCGAATTTGAGGATACATACCAATAAATTTTACAAAAAAATTGTGTCTGAGTTGAGTCCAAAAAATGTTTCGCATATGGGTCATGATTTTGGCTACCAATCCTCCTTCTTACAACATCTCTTTGATTAGGGGAAACACGTGTGTTATTTTTCCAAAAATCTTCGATCAATGATTTCAAAATTTTACTAATTTTTTTATTCTTTCACAATAGTCTATCGCTAAATGTCCATCACTCATTTTTTGTTGGATCTTCCAATCTCTCATGCCTTAGCATGGCTCTCCTTAGAGTACCTCTACCAATTTTTAATGTTTTGCTTGTCTTTCTCATGAGTTGAGCTTTCTTCATTTGGCTACTTACTATTGTCAATGTAAGTACTTTTCTTGTAATATTACTATCTTTGGTGCATGATTTAGAACCCACTTTGTTATAAGCACTCATTAGATTCTTTACAATGCTTTTTTCATTTGAATTGTCCATCATTCTTAGCCCAAGAATCTTCATGATAGGCCTAAATTTCAAATTTCTCATCATTTCAACAAATAATTGGCATTGAATTGTAATATTTGATTCTTCAAAAAATAATAATTACATATGATTAACTTTTCTTCGAAAAGTACGCTTGCTAATCTTGTCAGGCATTGATTTCAAAATGTTAGTATCAATATCAATCAAATATTTTGGTCTTCTAAAATGAATTCTAGAAGGTGTTATAATCTCTTCCATTCCCTCAATATTTTGAACATCAAGATAAGGTTGAGTGTATTGCATACCTTTAACCAAAGATGATGTGCCTTGACAATAAGATGCAGAAGATGGAATATCACTTACTTGATGTGTTGATGTTGTGTCTTCAATATGACATGATGGAGTGTGTACATCGTCTAATCTACAAATTAGTGTCTCTTCAACATGAGAGGATGATATGACTCCAATATTGGAAGATGGTGTAGCTTCACAATTCAATTTCTTTCTAGAGCGTAACAGTCTTTTTTGTTCTCTTTGTCTTTCCAATTCTTCATCTTTATTTCTTTGTATCGGTGGTTCTTGATCCTCTTCGAAAGTCAATTCTTCATTATTGCTTTGCAATTTTATTTGTTCACGTAGTAGTTTCATTTTATCTCTTTTAATTGCCAAATATCTCTCCCTATCTTCATTTGTTTGAGTTATTGGTTTCTTCCTTGGCATGATGATGATTTCTACATGTCAAATTATTCAAACATCTAAATTACTTACAATGTGTAAATGACAAATCATTCAAATACATATAAAAATTACAATTATTTGAATGAATACACAATATATATCAAACAACTTGTCAAATTTCTAACCATTTTGAAATAACATTTCATTCAAACATACAAATTTTAATGAATTCACTATATATTAAACAACATGTCAAATTATAATCAAATCTATATTTATATATCAACAAACAACATTTAAAAAGGATTGCACTAACCTTTTCTATACAAAGAACATTCAAAAAGTCTTCAAATCACGTATCCAATGATTGAATTTGGTGTTTTCTAGCTTCAAATAGTGTTTTCTATGTTGAAACCCATGTTTTCTGTCAAAACAATAGAATGCACAACAGACCAAAAGCAGAGAATGGATGAAATGGGACCCAAACTTGTTTTTTTACTATTTTTGGGTGATTTGACATAGTGCGTATGCACTATATCAAAACACATCTCTCCTTATGCCACCATTCCCCATCCCCTACTCTCTTGCTCTCTCCTCTCCCATTCCCTACTCTCTCTCTCACTCTCCCTCTCCTACTCCCTCTCCCATCACCTACTCTCTCTCTCCCATCCCCTACTCTCTCACTCTGAGCTATCCTCTCTCTCTCTCCTCTCCCACCCCCTACTCTCTCTGTCTCACACACTCCCATCCCCCTCTCTCTCTCTTAGGCTACTCTCTCTCCCATCCCATACTCTCTCTCCCTCCCTCCCTCCCCCCCCTCCCATCCCCTACTCTCTCTCTCTCTTGCTCTCCCTCTCCCACCACCTACTTTCTCTCACCCTCTCTCCTCTCCCACCCCCTACTCTCTAGATCTCTCACACACACTCCCATCCCCCCTCTCTCTCCCCCTCTCCCACTCCCTCTCCCACTGCCTACTATCTCTCTCTCAAGTTATCTCTCTCCCTCTCTACTCTCTCTCTCCCATCCCCTACTGTTATTCTCTCTCTCTCTCCCATCCCCAACTCTTTCTCACACTCTCTCCCATCCCCTACTCTCTCTCACGCTCTCTCCCATCCTTTCACTTTGTCTATCACATCTTGTACTCTCTCTTTGCCACCCCCTACTCTCTCTCACACTCTCACATTCTCTCCCACCCCCTGCTCTCTCTTTCACAAACACACACACTCTTATCCCCCCTCTCTCTTCTCTCTCATCCCCTACTCTCTAGATCTATCACACACACTCCCATCCCCCCTATCTCTTTCCCTCTCCCACTCCCTTTCCCACCGCCTACCATCTCTCTCTCTCAAGTTCTCTCTCTCCCTCTCTACTCTCTCTCTCCCATCCCTTACTCTAACTCTCTCTCCCATCCCCTGCTCTCTCTCACACTCTCTCCCATCCCCTACTCTCACTCTCTCTCTCCCATCTCCTAGCTCTCTCTACCACCACCTACTCTCTCTCACACTCTCTCTCATCCCCTACTCTCTCTCTCTCTTACACACATTCTCACTCCCCCTCTCTCTCTCCCTCTCCCACTCCCTCTCCCATCGCCTACTCTCTCTCCCCCATCCCTACTCTTTCTCTTTCATAGACACACACATTCCCATCCCCCCTCTCTCTCTCCTCTCCCATCCCCTACTATCTAGATTTGTCACACACACTCCCATCCCCCCTTTCTCTCTCCCTCTCTACTTTCTCTCTCCCATCCCCTACTCTGTCTCTCTTACACACACTCCCATTCCCCCTCTCTCTTCCTCCCACTCCCTCTCCCACCACCTACTATCTCTCTCTCTCACTCTCTCCCTCTCTACTCTCTCTCTCCCATCCCCTACTCTTATTCTCTCTACCACCCCTACTCTACGTCACACTCTCACACTCTCTCCCATCCTCTACTCTCTCTCTTACACACACTCACATCTCCCTCTCTCTCTCCCTCTCCCACTCCCTCTCCCACTGCCTACTCTCTTTCTCTCCCATCCCCTACTCTCTCTCTATCTCTCTCCCCTCTCCCATTTCCTACTCTCTCTTTCACACACACACCCATCCCCCCTCTCTCTCCTCTCCCATCCCCTACTCTGTCTCTCACTCACTCTCCCTCTCCTACTCCCTCTCCCACCACCTACTCTCTCTCTTACTCTCACTCTCACTCTCTCTCTCTCTCACTCTCACTCTCTCCCCCTCTACTCTCTCTCTACCACCCCTTACTCTCTCTCATATTTTCACACTCTCTCCCATCCCCTACTCTCTCTCTTACACACATTTCCATCCCCCCTCTCTCTCCCTCTCCCACTCCCTCTCCCATCGCCTACTCTCTCTCTCCCATCCCCTACTCTCTCTCGAGCTACTCTCTACCCCTCTCCCATTCCCTACTCTCTCTCTCTTTCACACACATGCACTCTCATCCTCCTCTCTCTTGCTCTCCCTCCCCCACTCTGTCTCCCACTGCCTACTCTCTCTCTCCCTCATCCCCTACTCTCAATCTCTCTCTCCCATCTTATTCTCTCTCTCTCCCCATCCCCTACTCTCAATCTCTCTCTCATCCTGTACTCTCTCTCTCTGCCACCCCTACTCTCTTTCACACTTCCTCTCTCTCCCATCCCCTACTCTTTCTCTCTTACACACATTCCCATTCCCACCTCTCTCCCTCTCCCACTCCCTCTCCCACCACCTACTCTCTCTCCCATCCCCTACTCTCTCTCTCCCTCTCCCATCTCCTACTCTCTCTTTCACACACACCACACACTCACATCCCCCCTCTCTCTCCTCTCTCATCCCCTACTCTCTAGATCTCTCACACACACTCCCATCCCCCCCTCTCTCTCCCTCTCCCACTCCCTCTTCCACGGCCTACTATCTCTTTCTCACTCTCTCCCTCTCTACTCTCTCTCCCTCATCCCCTGCTTTCTCTCTCTCCCCTCTCCCATCCCCTACTTTCTCTCTTTGCCACCCCTACTCTCTCTCTCACTCTCATACTCTCTCCCATGCCCTACTCTCTCATACACACAATCTCATCCTCCTCTCTCTCTCCCTCTCTCACTCCCTCTCCCACTACCTAATCTTTCTCTTCCATCCCCTACTCTCAATCTCTCTCTGCCATCTCGTACTCTCTCTGCCACCCCTACTCACTCTCTCACACTGCCTCTCTCTCACATCCCCTACTCTTAACCTCTCTCCCCCATCCCGTACTCTCTCTTTTCCACCCCTACTCTCTCTCACACTTCCTCTCTCTCTTATCCTATATTGTCTCTGCCATCCCTACTCTCTCACTTCCTCTCTCTCCCATCCTCTACTCTCTCTCTCCCCTCTCCTATCCCATACTCTCTCTCTCTCTCTCTCTCTCTCTCTCTCTCTCTCTCTCACACACACACACACATAGCCATTCCCCCCTCTCTCTTGCTCTTGCTTTGCATCTCTTCTTCCTTCTCTATGCACTATTTAGGTCTCAATAGTGTGTGTGCACTATAGCGCGCACATGCTATTGAGACCCAAATTCAAAAGCTTTAAATAGTGCATGCACACTATAGGGTGTACATGCTATTCAAAGCTTTGAATTAAAACCAAGCCTAAGGCTTGGTTTTGCCTTGGAGATCCAATCCAAAGGTTTGGAGTTTATAAACAGGTCTGAGACGTGTTTTGCTACAAACATACAAAAAATTATTGATTTTTCTTGTGTGCTTTCCTTCAAAAAATTTCGTGGTTGGGCATCGATAAGATCAGGTTACATGACATTGTAGGTCTCTGTGTTAGCTATATAACCATATAATTTATTTTTAATTTGAACTATTTCAAGCCTTTCATCTATAATTTCTTTTGAATGTATGTTTTTTTTTGTCAAAAACCACCATGTACTAATTGGGCTGTAGATTTTAGCTCGTTCATCGAATTTTTTAACAACTTAGTTTTTAAGAAACTAGAATCCATTCTACACACTTTGAAAAAAAAAAGATTTGATTTTAGATTAGTTTTCAATTATTTCTAGGGGGAGCACACAGATATTTCACATTTTTGGGATGTGTCTAGTTAAAGAATTCATTATAAAAAAAATACACATTATAAAATTACTCGAAAATTTTGGGATAAACTACATAGTGTTAAGTAACTTTTGACCAAAGCGATTAAAGAATTTCAAAAAAGAAGTTAAAATTTTTGGGGGGCCACACTTTGTACTGTGTTATGTTTTTTTGGAATAAACAATACCACTTTCTGTGGCCTCCTTTTTTGAGGACCTAAAACTAAACCATTTTGAAAAAACTATAGTAGTTTAGAAACTAGATTCAAAGTGCTACGACTTTTGTTTTTGTCATATCTTAAAATTTTGAGCGTAACTATCTTCAAATTCTTGTTGAAGTTCAGAAATTGCTGATTTCAGGAAAAAGGTGTCCACTTATACCCCCCTTTTGGCACCACAACTTGGTGCACTTACCCACATGTTAGACTATATATTTACAAAAATCACTAATTAGTGCATGATTATATTCTACTTAATAGTATCATGACATACCTTCTTTTGCCCTCTTCTAGTTCAATTCCTTATCCTGTAGCCTTTTCTCGTTTACATCTTCTATTATTTCATTTAATTCCATTAATGGAATCATAGGAGGATGCTCATACTTTGGGTTAACCTTTAGAGCCCTTCTATATTGGTCCCTCACAGTCTTTATATGTTTGGATGCTCTTTTAAGAAGTGGGGCACAGTCAAAAATGTATTTTCCAAAGAGGTCCTCAAAAGATGTAATGACTTAATTTTTAATTCAAGACCCTATTCATTCCACCTTTTTGAAAAAATAAAATTGTTAGATCAATAACTTCAATATCATACAATAAATGGAAGAAAAGAAAAGTAGTGCGCCAATGATATAAAGCTACGTACCTTTTATGTATGGTGGGCCCAAATAGCTTCAATGTCATTTCAAATAGAGTATCATAAAAAAATCATGGAATTATCAATCCAAAACGAGTTATGTATAAGTAGAGAGAAAGATTGTAGTGTCACGATGATGGGCTCTTGTAAGAAATAGGGTGCTATTGAGGTAGAGAGTAGAGTGTATTAAAAATATTCTTTCCCTCTTTCCAATGTGGAATTTTTTCCTAAATGGATTTCTCCACATAAATTTGGTATATTTGGCCTACTATTTTTTCTATTTGAGTTGAACATGCAATCACATACGTATTTCATATTTGATAATCTTATTGTCATATTTACCACTCACATACATAAGTTGATATTGTAAGATTTGTTACCATGTTTTTAGCCTTAGTGAGAGTGTGAAGGACAACAAATAGATTTGAGATAGGTTATGTTAATGAACATAGGCATAAGAAGAGGTCAATGTGATATCATTTTTGCAAACTCATTGACACAAGTGGCATCAATTTTATTGATATAAGAGTTTTACATAAGGATGAGGTAAGCATTATCTTCTAATTCCTTAGGCAATTGTGCAAGAGAAAATAAATTCTATATGTGAACAAAAAAACTCTTTTAAATTTTTCCATGTGTCATCAATTAACATTGATGTCATTTATAATACTCCTTAGTGTCGATTGGCTAAACATTGTCTTTGAGTTTTTAATTAGTAGCTCATGAACCATTACAGAAAAAAAGAGAAGCTTATAATTGTTGAGAATTGTGTCTCAACCTTGCAAGCTCTTTTTTTGGAAAATTCTAAAAAATTGTAGTCAGAAAACTCAAGAAATTTTTTAAAAATTTCTCAGTTTTCCATATGTTTATGAGTTGGAAAAAGGTGTGTGAGTTGTTAAAAATGTGTCTAGTCTCTAGAACAATGTAGAAGGGCTATTTTTAGAGTGTAAACAACTCATTATATGACTTTTATGTGGGTCTAAACTAGAGGACAAAATTATGAACGAAAATGGTATTCTTGGAGTTACAAATTACAAGTGGGTAACATGTGGCATGGTTGTTTTTCCCATGGTTTTGGCCCATGGTTTTTTAAAACCGCAAATGGTTTCCAAGTGACCTATCACTACAAAAGGAGGGCTTGGGGAGGTGTTTGAATCATCGAGTTCAGTTTGGAAGACTGGTGCTAGAAGGAGTATCTCTCTGAGTTTGAGTCTGAGTTTGAGTTGTGGTGATGCGCTCTTGTAAGAACTTGTATTGCAAGTGTACTGTAATCTTTCAAATTTGAGAATACATTGTGCGGGTTTGGAGGGTCAGGTTTTTCTCCCAGAAGGGTTTCCCCACGGTAATCATTGTGTTATGAGTTCATTGTTATTTTGATTATGTTGTTATCCATTTATTGAGATCTCTGCAATAGTTAGTTAAATTTGCATAATTGTCCTCTCAAAGATTAATGTAGGAAGCGATTCCACACACCTTTGCTTCCTTACAATAATTATACCTTATGTTCAATTGAAGCTTTAATTGGTTTCAAAACCATCTACTTTGAACTTATTCTATGCTTAACCAAAAGAACATGTATTTGCGAAGAACACATTTTATGCTTTCATTCATTAAGATCAGTTCAATTTAATCACCCAATTAATTTGGTCATTGTGTTGGTGAAATGAGAACCTATCCATTACAAGTGTATCTCTACATGATACTTCAATTGAGGTTTACTCCATGTTTAATCAAAAGATTATGTATTTTTATGAAGAGCACATTCTAAGTTTTCATTCTTTAATATTATTTTAATTTATCACTTAAATAATTTTATCATTATGTTGGTGAAATGAGCACCTATCCATCACAAGAATGTCTCTACATGATACTTGAATTGAGGTTTCTTAAAGAAGATTAGAATGCTTCGATTTACTTGATTTTAATGTGTGTTAGTTATTCTATTCTCATTTTTCATAAAGATAGAATTTAAATATAAGCAAAATTTGATCAAAGAAATATGTAAAGATGTTATTCATGAATAGAAGGCATGAATAGACAATTCTAAATACCTATTATGGACTCATAAGTTATCTTTAAAGAGAGAAGATGATGCTAAGATGTGAACTGAACTCCTCCAAAATTTTGTTTTTTGTTGATGGTTAGTGTAATTAAGGCAGTTAACTTTGGTTGATTCACATACACTTTACTTGAGCTTACTAAAGAAATCACATAGGAGTAGTTGGAGAATGTACGCTTTAGATAGAATTATCAATGCTTTATCATATCTACCTATTATGATTGGACCTTTCCTCTTTAGAAGATGATCCACCTTTAATAGAAATGTGACTCCACATTATATTAATATTTACCTTTTGTGGTGTTATCACACTATCCCCTATCCACCTTTTGTAGAAAGAGTTTTTTTATGTTGATTGTCAAATAATGAGACAACAACACTTCGTCATGTCCTCACTCTTGTACATTCACATTGATTTTCCGTTAGCTGTTAAATGGAAATCGAAGCAAAAAGATGTTCATCTGTCAGAACGCTCTCGGGCCTTCACTGCCTGCCATTAAAGAGCAGGCAGGACGTTCATCGGGAGGCTGAGCTGCGGAAGCAGCCAGACTCAGCATTCGCGCTCTGGCCAGAGAGCCTTATCTCATCCTCCAGATTTATGTGCTTGTCTGAGTATGATACGCAGACCAAGTTGTACAACCTTCAGAACAGATCCTGTTCAAGTAAGGTCGTGCTTTATCTGTCTGTCTTGTCGTAATATAATCACGTGTTTATTTGTGCGTGCGCTGAATGTGGGATAAAAGACTCGCCTGTACCCATGAAACGTAGCAATCACCAATCAAATCAACGCCATACTGCAGCGATTATTCAAAATGGGTTCTTCGGATATTTCAAACAATTTATCAATTTCTTCCAGTGCCTGGAAAATTATGATCCATATCTGATGACAATGGGGAGATAGTCGAGAAGAAAGACAACCTCGAATTGCTTATAGCTGCTCATTGTGCTTGGATTGTAAGCATGGAGAACCAATGAATATGGATAAAACTTATCACTGGTTATCATTTCCATCATAATATTCTTGGATATTGACATTTCAAAGAAATTGAGAAATCATTAGAAATTATTATTTGCGAAGTTTTATAATCATCCAATTATATATTTCCCCTCTTGACTAAGTCATGCTTGTAGAATACCTTAAGTAACCGCCTATCATATCACTTTAAGGAACGTATATGTTCATCAATAAACTATTCTCATTAAAATGCATGCTTAAAGCAATATGTTTGTTGTCACTTCATATGAATGCATATTTATGGCTAAATAAAGAATGATTAGTTGTCAACAATCAAAAGAAATGTTTGTCAATCATTATGTAACTTAAAAAGGCAAATGTTCTAAGAAAGATTTGGTAAGATTGATAAATAAGTCAATTAGACAAAAGAGCTTATGTTAGTCATCACATCTACATCTTATCAAAGAGAGTTAAAAACAAGGTTAAGTACTTCCTTGGTAAGAATTTGGTTGGAATTTTGACGGTTGCATAGATGTCTTGAACAAAAGATATCAGGCAAGCTTTCCTAGTCTATTTTGTCACTTGCTTGACCTACGGAATGTCAAAATTTACTTATTGTTAAAGTTATGTAATTTATTTTTTTTATTTGTAATTACTATTTAAATTATATGAATTTCATCAAATAAACTATTAAACTAATATAGACTGATAATTTATTATTTATTATTTTTATTAAGATTCATTAAAAAAAAAAATTGTATTATTTCTAAAACATTTACTTGTATACATAATTTTTCTTAAAAATATACACTTAATAATATTTTTTTAATTAAATGATTAACTTCATAACTTATTATTGTTAGATTGTGGTGACTAATCAGGAAAGTACTGTAAATACTTCATAATTAGTGGGGTTCGACGCATCGCCCCAAAAAAAAAAATTGGTACTATTTGCCAATCGTTTTGGTACTATTCGCCATTCGTAGATTCGCCACTAAAGTTATGGCTAATTATGGCCGACATGTTATAACCTTAAAGAAGTTTAATACTTGTATAAAAGGGTTTAGGGTTGAGTATTTTTCATTATGTTGTGATGTGAAATTGGTTCTTGCGGCGGTATTGAGCTGTAAGGGATTACGGATTGTAATCAGGTGTAATCACTGGATTGTAATAAGATCGGACTTGTTGTTTGGTGGACGTAGCCTAGGGATTGGGTGGACCACGTTAAATCTTGGTGCCTTGTGTTCATTTCTGTGTGATCTATTATTTTCTGTTATTGGTTAGATTTGCATGTAGTTTTTATTTCTGTCCGTGGTTTATCCTAACAATTATACTTTTATTAATACTTCTTATTAAATATTGTGTTTATTATTAATAGTACTAATTGAAAATCATACTTAGATTTTATTATAATTTTTTTAAATATTTAGCAAAACTATTATTATTTTTTTAGATAAATATTTAATCTGACTTATATTTTTTAATATCACAAACAAAAATATTTTCAATAGTACATATTCTTATTTATTAAACAAATAAGAATATAGTTTTCCACTATTACATAAATATATTTTGTATAAAAAAAGATGGCATGGGTGCAGGAGCAAGAGCGTTTTGAGCAATAGAAGAAATGACTACTTGCAAATGGTAGGGGAAACCATGGATGGAAAGCAGATGCTCGATCAGGTTTTTGTCGACATGTAGGCTGGTCTTATAGGCAGCAAATCAACAATAGATGGCCTCTAAATAGATATAACAAAACAAGTTTTCAAATATTGATGCCCTACCCCTAGAGAAATGACCATTTCAATCCACCACAAAGGAGACAAATAAGGGGGAATAAGAGGAAATGGGGAAACTAGGCCCATGGACAAAAGCCGATTTACAGAAAGGTCGACAGATTCGACTTTACAAAGATTGTACACAAGTTTTACAGACCCAAACAATAGCAACAAGCTCTAGCGAAGGAGAAAGAGGTAGTCAAAGACCATTCCCAAAACCCAGAAGAGCATATCACCTATGAGGCAATGTCCATTGTTCACATAGATAATGCAAAATGGCAAGAAACTATAGGTGAATTAAAGGGAAAAGCTTTCTTTTTCAAATGGCTAGGCCCATGGCCTTCTCTAAGAAGAATAAGGTTAGGATGTAAAGCTTTATGGGGAAAGGAATGTAAGCTGAAAACCCTAACAAATAGCTTTTACATGGGGTTAGCACTGAGCAAAACAAACAAATGGAATATCCTAAACAATGGTCCTTATCTTTTACAAGGCAAAGGTGTATTTATGAAGGATTGGGAGCCAAATTTTGACCAAAGCAAAGAAAAGTTGTAGAGTTTCCTTTATGGATTAATCTCTACAACTTACTAGCGAAATATTGGGGGGAAGAGGTTCTAGTACAGATTGGGAACATGATTGGAACTTTTGTTAGAGCAGAGGAAGTTCTGAACATTAAAGATTCATCCTCTCACCCAAGGATTCTAATCAATATGAAGGAAGGGAACCCTTACCCAGACTTCATCACTCTAAGCACCGAAAATGGAGTATGGAAATAGCCTATTGAGGTGTGGGAAGAAGAAGAAAATCCAATCCTAGAGGAGGCATTATAGAGCAGCAGTTTTGTGAAAGGGAAAGGGCTAAAGGTTGACAAACTTTTAAAGATACTGGAATGGAGGGAATGCCAATTGGAGAAAGAAAAAAGCTTAAATAATCATATTCACTTAAATGATCTCTATGAGAATCAGGAGATTTCAACTACAATAAAGTCAACTGTGGCAGAGAAATTTTTTTTGGAAAAAGATGTGAGGGAGCACGAGGATAAAGAGATCTCAACCCAATTGGTGATAGAAACCCCTATGGAACATTGGGAAGCAAATAGGGGAGAGGACTTGCAAATGAGAAATTTGGAGAAGAAAATAAAGATGTAGGAAAGGTAAATGACACTCCCTCTCTAATATTGATGTCAGATAAGAATAGAGAAATTGTCTTACCTAAAAATCTAGACCCCAAAGGATTTTTAGGAAATGTTATGGAAACACCCTTGAAAGTGCAAGATCAAAGTGGCAAGACTATACTGGGAGAGAAAAACCAAGTCTTTAAGGATATAGAAGTATCCCCAAACTAGAACCTAAGTGAATCCTTTGAGGAAACAATGGAGAGTAGCAGCATAAAGGAATTCATCTCAGGAGGCTCCAGAAGAGGAAGATAACCTAAATGACTTAGGGCTATTAGAATATCCAAGCATTCAGGAGGAAAGATCAATAGAGAAAACAAGCTCTAAAAAGAAGAAACCAAATGTGGGGAGCAAAAAGAAAAGAGGCCCCAAATCTATCAAATTAAAACTAGAATTGGCAGACAATGCAGCAAGCCAATCAAAAATATTGAGAATGGGAAAAGGTTTAGCCTTTTCTCAGAAGCCATGAAAACTCTATCGTGGAATGTCAGGGGCTGCAATTCCCCTGACAAGATTCAATTGATCAAAAGGTGTCTTGATCAATCGAAGCCGAACTTGGTGTTTCTACAGGAAACAAAGATTAAGGAGGAGGATTTTACCAATTTCAAAAGAAAATTCAGAAGATGGGAATGTTTGTTGACAGGGGCTCAGGGAGCCTCAAGAGGTATGGCTATTTTGTGGAGATCAGATACTTTAGAAATAACTAAAACCCATATGGATAGTAATTGGAAATGGATCAAAGTATATCTAAAACAATTACACTGTTCTTTCTTGGTGATAAATGTATATGGTCCAAATAATAATGCTCAAAAAAGGATTTTATGGCAAACCATATCTGCAAAACTGCAATATTTACATAATGATGTGGCAATCTTAGGTGGGGGTTTTAATGCAATTCTAAACTTGGAAGACAAAAAGGGTGGGAAAGGTTAGATTTTAGAAAGCCAAAAAGATTTTAGTAATTTTGTTAATGATAATGGATTAGTGGAAATCCATTTCAAAAAAGGGGATTTCACATGGACAAACAGAAGAGAAGGTTTTGTGCATATAGCTGAAAATTTGGATAGATTTCTTGTGGCAGGAAATTGGGCAAAGGCAAATTGGTCGTGCTTTGCTGAAATTCTCCCTTATCAAGGTTCTGATCACTTCTCTATTTTTCTTGAGGATTCAAGATGAAAAAACTCCAAATAGGTGTCCTTTTAAATTTGAGGCCATGTGGATGAAAACGAAAGGCTTTGCAAACCTGGTTGCAGAATGATGGAATAATGCTCCAACAAGGAAAGGTAATAAAGCTTTCATTTTCTTCAAAAAATTACAATTCCTCAAGGAACAGTTGAAGATTTGGAATAGAGAACATTTTGGCAATATTTTTTATTTATTTTTAAAAAGAACTGGAGGAGAAATTTAAAAATTTAAGTCTTAAAGTCATTGAAAATGGTATGTTTGAGGAGGACTTTAAGGAAGAGAAAATGCTTAGAAAAGAATTAGAAGCATGTCTAAATAAAGAAGAAATTTATTGGAGACAAAAATCAAGAGAAGTATGGTTATAGGAGGGGGATAGGAATACTCATTTTTTTCATAATTTAGTAAAAATTAGAAGGGCGACAAATAAAATCTATGAGATTCAAAATGTTGAAGGGGTTCTCATCCAAGATAAAGAGGAAATCAATTTAGAAGCAGTTAATTTTTTCTCTCATAGGGGACAACAGATTGCAAAGAATCAGAATGAGGTGGATGAGGTGTTGAATGTTATCCCGGCACAGATAACAGCATCCCAAAATAAAGCACCAATGGATCCAGTGAAAGAGAGTGAAGTTGTTGAAGCTTTAAAAGGTCTAGGAGGGGATAAAGCCCCAGGCCTAGACAGTTTTCCTGCAATGTTCTTTCAAAAATTGAGTTTTATCTTTCAAAAGGATTTGTGGGAAGTAGTTGAGGAATCTAGACAAGGAGGATTCATCCTTAAATATTTCAACAACAGCTTTATAGCTTTAGTGCCAAAAAAATAAACACAAATAACCTTTGAAGATTTTAGACCAATCTCTTTATGTAATACAATTTACAAGATTATTTCGAAGGTTATGCCAAACAGACTCAAACAAGTTCTAAGTTCAATCATTTTGACAGAACAGAGTGGCTTCCTACTAGGAAGATCCATATTTGAGGGGTTGGTGGTAGCACATGAGGTAGTCCACACTATTCAAACCTCAAAAACACAAAACATGATGGTTAAATTAGATATAAAGCGGGCTTATGATGAGGTTGACATAGGTTTCTTGCTAAGTGTGTTAAGGAGGTTTGGGTTTGGTCCGAAATGGTTACAATGGGTAGAAAGTTGCTTATTTACACTGTATTTCTTAGTGCTTGTTAATGGAAACCCTTAAGGCTTCTTTGAACAGGAAAAAGGCATTAGACAAGGGGACCCCCTATCCCCCTTTCTCTTTATCATAATGGCGGAGGTGTTAGGAAGGTCAATTCATAGGCAATGAGAGAAAGGATTATGGAGAGGAATCAAAATTACAAAGACTGTTGAAGCCCTGACTCACTTACAATTTGCAGATGATACTTTTTTAGCAAGAGTAGCAAGTATAGAGGAAGAAAAGACTATGAAGCACACTCTAGAACTCTATGGAAGAATTTCAGGGCAGTTTATAAATTTGAATAAATCAAAGATCTTTTTCTTCAACACCCCACAAAATATCAAATTGAGAATATGTCAAATTATGGATATAAAAATAGGGTTGTTGCCAAATAAGTATTTAGGGATTCCCTTTTTTGCAGGTAGAAACAAAGCAAAGCTATGGGATAAATTGATAGAGAAATGTCAGAAAAATATGGAAGGTTGGAGAGTAAAGTAGTTATCTTCAGTAGGTCGAATCCTTATGCTACAAATAGTAATCTTAGCCATGCCTATTTTTGTAATGATGTGTCTAGATTTACCCAAAAAAGTTGTCTGCATTCTAGAATAGAAGATGAGAAATTTTTTTGGAATGGGTCTAATGAAGGTGACAAAATTCCCCTACTAGCATGGGAAAAGATATGTCGACCCAAGGAAGAAGGGGGAGTTGAGTTAAGGAATTGGCAACTTATGAATAAAGCACTAGGAGCCAAATTAATATGGGCAATGTATGAGAATCCACAGCTCTATTGGGTGAGAATTTTGAAAGGGAAATATTTAGACTCAGATGAAGTTCAAAGGATCTTAACGATTTGAGACCCACTAAAGTTTCAGCCATATGGAATTTCATGCTCTCTTGCAGATAGCTTATAGTGAAGCACATCTCTTGGTGTATTGGGGATGGGAAGCAAGCTAAATTCTAGGAGGACTCCTAGAATGGGCATAAAGTCTTGGGGGAGGATGATGGTAACTTGGAATTGAAAACATACTTCAAAGTTAAATTGGGAATTTAGTGGCTGACTTTATGGTAAAAAAGGATGGTTTATTAGGGAAAGAATGGTGTTGGAAAGATGTTTCAAGAGAGGAGCTAACGGATATACAGAAGCGGTGAATGCAAAGCATATTTAAAGAAATAAATCTAATGGTGAGTCTCAAGAAGGATAAAATAATTTGGTTTGGCTCATTACCAGATAATTACTCAGTTAAATTAGGATATAATATTCTAGCTGAAATAAATAGTGAGGTCTTCACTTCAAAAGATCTTTGCTAGAATAAGGATATTTTACCTAAGGCACGGGCTTTTGCATGGTTAGCCTATAATAGAAGAATTTTAACGGTGGAAAGACTGAGGAAAATAGGCATAATAGGTCCATCAAGATGACCTTTATGTGAGAAGCATCAGGAAATAGTAGATCACCTTTTAATTCAGTGTTAGTATGCAAGGAAATGTTGGGATTTGGTTCGATTCAAATTAAGGTGGCAAGGCCCAAGAGCCCAAAGTGTCAAGAGGGTATTTGATGGATGGCCAAGGGAGCATAGAAAATCAACTATCTCAAGCATATGGTTAGTTACTCCATCTTTGATTATTTGGGAATTATGGAAGGAACATAACAGAAGGATTTTTAAAGGAGAAAAGGAAAATTTGAGAAGATGTTTAAATAGAATTATAAATGCAATAGAGGAGACATTAAGTGTCTCAGCCATGAAAAGACAAACAATGCAGATTCCTTACACAAAAGATGATAGTGTGTTACAATCTTCATGGCCAGGGATAAGGTTCAAATCTCCCTCTGGGGCATTGGTAACCAAAAAGAAAAAGAATAGGCCAGAAAAGATAGAGTGGAAAACTCCATGGGAAGGATGGGTAAAGGCAAATTTTAACGGAGCTGCAAGTGGCAATCCAAGGATCTCAGGTGTTGGGGTTGTTTTGAGGGATAGTGAAGGACTTATTCTTTTGAAAGAAGCAAAAAAATTACCCACGGGCACCAACAACATAGCAGCATGTCAAGCAGCATTACTAGCAGTAAGGTTAGCAAGAAAGGAGGGGATCAAAAAGTTGCACTTAGAAGGTGACTCTCTTATAGTAGTGCAGGCAATATCAAAAATGCAAATCAGTATCTGGCATCTTCAAATGATAATTAATTTAATTATGGAAGAATTAAGTAACTTTGAAGACTTTAAAATCATGCACATCAAATGGGAAGGAAACATAGAGGTGGACACTTTGTCAAAATGGGCATTGTCATTAAATGATGAAACAGTTAGAGTCAAGCATTCAAATTATGAAAAAAATATAAATTACAATTCAAGTGATGAAGGAATGTAAGAAACCTCTAAGCCAACCTATGAAAGGATGGGGTAGTTAGAAAGGAGGATTTAGTAAGATTTCTTAAAGATTATAAATCTTTGTGGAGTGTGTGTGTTTATTAAAATGTGCTGCAACAGGTCTGATTAATAAAGGGGAATGTATTGGCTATGATAATGCGACAAAGATTGCATCAGCAAAAGCGTGTGAAGGTCTTTAAAACAAGGAGGAGAGTAGTTATTTAAAGAAAAATTCTTAATTAAGAAAGTAATTCGGTGCAAGTTTCATGGAGCTGACCTTCACTTTCAAAATGACGAAGCAACATAAGGCTTTATTCAAGCGCGTGGTGGACCATCGTCTAAGGAAAATGGTGAAATGCACCTTTGATGCAATGATTCAAGCAATGCAAGAGACACCCTCTCTTTCATGAAGCTAACCACCGTTGGAGGGTTCAACTGGATATAGCAGTGATGATAATCGCATGGGGTCTATATGTTGGAGAACATGAACAAATTGTGAAATGGGTTATGAGGGCACTCTTTGAAGAGGCTTTAATTCTAAATTTGGAGGCATTACTAGAATGGGCACATCCAAGATGGTCCTTTGACTTTAGTTAAGGCTATGAAGATGAGGAAGAAGGGATAGAAAAAGGGATTTTTCCCTTTGTAAACTAGCCACGCGGGCAAATTGACAGGGAAACCTACATAAATGAGCGATGCCATGCATGGAATAGTCTTAAGTCTGCAATCTTGTCCTACCATGACCAAAAGAAGGGGGCCACTTTCCCAACAGATTTCCCAAAGAGAAAGAGGTGAGTAAGAAATTTTTGTTGAGTTTAGAGTGAAGGAGGGCAACGATAAATTTTGATGTGGCTAATGAAAATCTCATTGTGAAGGCTAACAAAGTGGAAGGGTAGGTTTTTTTTATGGTTGGGAGTGCATGATGATAGCAGAACAATGTCACCTTTTGTTTAAGCAAGAAAGTCATTTTTTGAATGGAAAGCAGCACAGAGAAGGGGTTTGGCTTTGTAAATGGAAGAATTCGATTTGAACGAGCAACTTCAGAATATGGATGTTTTTGGAGGATCGACTCAATGAAAGTTTTTGGAAGCGTCGAGGTCATAATGGCTGCAGGTGTAGATGTCGAGTTTTTCAAAAAAGAAAGAAATATTTTTTAAGTAAATCAACCTAATGTAGAGGCCTTTTGTGTTTAAGATGTAAAGGAGAAACATATCATATTGTAAATGATGGTCCTCTAGATAGAACTAAGGACCTTATAATCTTGATGTTAATATTATTATAGTATAAATAAAAACAAACTTATTACCGACCAAAAAAAAAGAATATAATATTAATTATTTTTTAGAAGAATTTTTTTTATTTGAGAATTTTTTATCTCCATACTAATTTCACTTGACCTTAATGCATGTTGGTTGATTTGAATAAGAAATTTGAAGCATATAAATAAAATAGCATCTATGAATATTGTATATATTATCATGTCTGGAATAGGGTTATCTGTATTCATCAAGGAGTCGCTAAAGACCATTGAGGGAAGATGCTAGGAGAATCATGTCATTAGAAAATTGAAGAATAGAGATCAACGCCCAATTTAAATAACAACCATCACTAAGGAGCAAGCAATCATAGAGAAATGCCTCAAGCTCGTCGATGTAGATGCCAAAGAGAGTGGGGGAGAGAGGGCAGCCCTATTTCACCTCGATAGTGCTCTGGATAGGGTTAGAGAATCCCTGTGGGGTCCTGAATCTTCCCACAACACACTCATATAACCTTATAATAGTTGTAAGGAGAATCTATGAGATCTTGATGTCCTTAAGATGTTGAAAGAGAGCCACTTAAGGAACAAAGTCGAAGGCTTTGCGAAAGTCAACAAAACAGTAGTAAACTTTCACCGAGCAGTGGCAAACCTCCTCAATGATGGCTCATAAGATCAAAACGTGATCAGTGGTCTGAAAATTTGTATGAAACCCAACCTAACCTCTAGCTCAACAATGTCGTTGATCGAGCTCTCTAGACAGGATATTGTTCAACACTACTGCATAGAGTTTGGCGAAGGTATGCCCAACCATGATGGTCCTATAGTTCTCAAGGTTGGAAGCTAGCCCAAATTTATGGATCGGATAGATAATATGTCGTGACCAAGAGTTGGGAAAGCCGACACAAACCACCTGATTAAAGAGCACTATAAGAAAGGGACCCGAACATAGATACCCAACCTGAAGAATTCAGCTTGGAATCCTTCCTCATCTGGAGTTCTGCTACTGTTCATAACTCTAACTACCTCACAAATGTGGGAAAAGGAGAAGAGGGGGCAATGGGTGGGAGAGAGGATGAGATGGAAAGGGGGTTGACCAAAAATATCATATAGGGTGGAGACTAGAAGAACATGGCACAAAGAGATCTACACTGCAGCAAAGTGAACTTTTGTTTCTTATAGTGAAGAAAGTAGTGGTAGTCAAGCCTTAACTGAGAGGAAAAGGAGGAAGAAGTGGGTGGAGCAAAGTAGAGCATACAGTGAAAGGATTTGTAGTCCTCATCAAACCACTGGTTCATGGGGCAAGACCTACGAGTGGGGTGAGGGGTGAGGGAGGAGGTGCAGTGGGGAATGGAGAGAAGGGAAGACTCCCACAAGGCATACGCAAGTGAGTGGAACATGAAGGTGATGTCCCCAGAGTCGGAGAAGGGGTCTTGGGGGAGAATTCATCTGAGGTGATTGATGAAGAGCTTCGCATTTCCATTGGTGAAGAAAAAAGAAGTGCGAGCATGGGGGGGAGAGGGGGGAGGCCACTAGAAGATGAGGGGCAAGAAGAAGCAGATAAGCAAGTAGTATTAGAAATGCTTTAGAATAACTGAGAGGTGGGGTGAATTAGTTATTCAAGGTCCAAATGTCCAATTAAAACTTTTTCCTCAAGTAAGATGAGCCTATTAAATCATTCATACATCCAACCTTAAACTTTTCCTACTTAGCAAGTTACTATAAATCAACATGCAAGCATAACACATGAAGAATCAACACATAACACAATGATTTACGTGGAAACCCAATTTGGAAAAAAGCACCAGTAACATGCTACTCAATTCTCACTCTTCTAAAGTGATGCCCTATGAAAGGCCTGCCCTGTTAAAGGCTACAACACACTATTAAATGTGACCTAGTTAAAGGATCTAACCACCCTGTTAGAAGTGGGCCTAGTTAGAGGACTTTAGAACATTCACTTGGAATGCCACCCTGTTAAAGGATTTACAAATGGTTGTTAAACCAACCTAAGTCCATAGGATTTTTACCCTAACTGATACAATTTCAAGAAAGTAACAAGAAGGGGTTTTAACCTGATTACAATTCACAACTTATCTTGTAGATTTCATATCACTATTCATCTCACAACATTTGTCTGGCTTTCAATCTCTGCAGCTCTAACAGCTTGTCCTCCTTTCAAGCTTTGTCTCCTTGAGTCTCCATGCTCAATGTACCAGTGCAATATTCTCTCTAACCACTTATCGAAGCAGATTATATATGCTCTTTTCTTTCTTCTCCTAGATGCCTTCTCTTTGACACCCTTCAACAACTTCGCAATTTGGCACACCAACAACTCTTGCTTCTTGGCCTAAGACTCCTTAAATAGAAGTTTGGAATTTCTTTTCTTGCTTGATTCTTCCCTCCTTTAATTTCAGTTCGAATGGGTTGGGTAGGATTCATTGAATCTAACCCAAATCTTGTTCCTTCTAGAAACATCATGAAGAAACCTCTTGAATTCGCTCAAAAATAGTTTACATAAATTTTTGTACCACCAACTCATCATCCTTATCCTCCAATTGGTTTACAAAACTCAAGGTAGCAACTTTGTCGGCTCAAATTTGGTGAATCTTTGACCTTTCCAATAATGCAGTAGCTCGGTACTATTGAAATTCTGGTGCTCGGCACAAACTATGTTACTCGGCATCAACTATGTTTTACTGATGCTCAGCACCTACTATGGATTCACTCAGCATCCACTAAGTTTTTTTGACACTTAGCACCTGTTACTTTGCTTGGCACCTGAACACACTCGGCACCTTCTATATCACTCAGCATTCACTAGATTTTTCATTTGCTCAACACCAACTAAAAATTTGCTCGGCTCCAACTAGCTTGCTTGGCACTCACTAATGAACTTAGTTAAGCTTTGCAGTCAACCTTGTTACAACTTATACTTCTAAAGTTTCTAAGTGTGGCCAACCTCTGTATCTTCAAGTATATTATCAATACATCATTTAACCATTGTCTTGATTGATCCTTGCACTTCATTAGAAAACCATAACTCAACCTTTCCCTTAGGTGCTTTTGTTACATCTTGTTGATCAAATCATCTTCATCAATCAACTAAGTGATAGTACTTGGATCTTATAAGTAGTTTTCATTCTAGCAAATAGCAGGTTTGACATCAGTGACAAAACAATGATTGAAAACATTCTTTACCAACAATCTCCCTCTTTGCAATCAATCTTCTTCATTCTTCAACAATGATCTTTTCAATCAAATTTACAATAGCAAGGGGGAGGAGGTGTCAAGGGTCCCCGAAGGGTGATGCTAACGAGGTCATGGTCAGCTAGAGGCAGGCGAGAGATGGTAAAGCAAAAAATGAGAGGGATGAAGGAGGTAGTAGAGAGAACATAGTCCATAATGCTAGCACCACCACCATGTGGCCAACAAGTGAAGAGTTCGGAACCAGGAATGCAAGAAAGCCCATTCAAAATCACTAAGTCAAATGATTCATGAAGATATAGTAAATTTTGACCATACCTAGTGAAGGGCTCCTGACGATCCTTGGAGAACTGATGCAGACCCACAGAACTAGGATCAAAAGCAATCGTACACATGGGATCAGCCCTAAAATCATGGAGAGGAGGTTGTAGGTCTCTGGTCTGCGCAGTAAAGTCTCCCAAAATGATGATGTCCCCCATGGAATAGAATCTAGTAATGTGCTTGAGAAGGTCCTCGTAGGGGTCCCCACCCTCAGTGCTATGAACTACGTAGTACGAAGATGCTGGTGAGAAGTAGCAGACAGCGATATAAGTAAAATGAATTAAGAAGCAATTAAGAATTATTGAAGATAAAATATTTAAGTTAAAATTGTCATTAGGTGATACTTCACCTTAAGTCTAACCTATAATTGTACGATAAGAATAGAAGGAATATAATTACCTCAAACTCAAGATAGGGCGAGAGACAAGTGTTTTCAAATATTATATCATGAGAACAATCTTATTTACTTTTGTGAAGTTACTCTTATTTATATTTATATATGTGTTATAAGAGCTATAGGCCTTGATCTTTGCTTTTCTCTCTGAATATGTTCTTGTGAATGAAGATTGATATCAAATTTAGAGGGAGTCTAATACTTCAACAAATGCAAAATTGGATGAGGAGCTTAGAAGACTGGTCTTTAGAGGGAGTCTGAAAATCCATGTGCGTGACTAGATGATTTTAATGGGCCTACCTCTATGTATATCATGAGGAAGTGATGACTTCCAAATGATTATCACTTGTACTTGTAAAAGTCATTGGAAGGTACAATCTTTTAATAACTTAACCTTATATTATGATAGACATTTTATGATGTCTGAAATAGGTCATAATAGATTATAACTTGCATGGTGGATTAAGTTCATTAAACAGAACATGGCCTTGTATTGTGATGGATATTTTATGATGTTTGAAATAGATCATAATAGATTATACCTTTCATGGTGGATTAAGTTCCTTAAACAAACCATGAATGTTCTTGTGGTAAGTATCATTGAGGATACATGTTTACATACCTTATGAATATTTTGAGTACTTGGTGAATGTTATGCAAACTGGTATTCAAGGGGTCATTACTCAAAGTACTTTGTGAATATCATGTGATTAGATGTTCAAGAGTTCATTACTCATAACCTACTTGGTGAATATCTTGCAACTTGACATTCAAGAGGACATTACTCAAAGAGTACTTGGTGAATGTCATGTGACTTGACATTCAGGAGTTTGTTACTTTTGATATCATGAGATGATATCTAGATAGGGGATATCTTCTTATCAAAGATATCCTCAAAGTTTTTATTTGTAATATTACGTTGAGGTAATATTTATTCTTGTGTTTATCCTCCCTAACTAAGAGTGAGTGTTGATATTTGATACGTTCAGTTGCATAAACTTGTGAGATTGAACTATTGAATATATATTCTTATAACTAGAATTAAAATATCATTATATTAATGAATAGACGTGTCCCATGAAGGGACATGTCTCTTCATTATTCTCAAATATAGATACAAGATATTGTTGTCTTTGGAAAAAAAAATTATCATATAGGTAGCATCATTATATTTGCAGCAATCTTCATAAAACAATATTATTTGAATATGTTAGCTGCCACTTGTAGGTGAGTTGGTTTGTGCCTTGAGGTCATAGGTTCGACTCCCCTTCATAGTGGAGAATGGTTGTAGGCCAGTTTCCCTTACGGGACTTTCGTACCAAGTACCTGCTCCACTGGCTTGGGGTACAAGACTGGACCTTTCCGCAAAGTTTTAACAAAAACTAATAATGGCAACTACTCCGACTTTCATTCTTGCTCTAGCTTCTGTTGTGGCTTCTGCTCCTATGACCATGTTTCCCCTAGTTTCTACTCCTACTTTGATTGTTTCATTTTGTCGAGCTTCTCCTGCCCTTTCTCAGGTAGTCTTTGAGGGAGGGTTTTGTTCTTTGCCCAAGGCAGGGGATGGCCCCTCTATTGCTTTTCGGGTTAGGGCTTCACCTAATCCTGGTGGGGATATTCATTCCCCAAGAGCTGTGGATGGTTTGGCCATTTCCTATGTTGATGTGGCTGCCTATAAGGTTGGTCTTGGTGGTTAGGTTGTTTTTCCAAGGCCCCGTGTTGTTGTGCCTATTGCAGTAAGTAACCCTATTGTGATCAATCTAGAGTTTGATCTTATTGATGAGATTTCTACTTATGTGGAGGACTTCTCCTCTACTGCTGCCATTTTTTGTTTTAAGGGTTTCTAGCCCTCTCTTTCGGATCTGCATGCCTAGATTTCCAAATTTTGGGAGCCTATAGTTTCACATATTGTCTAAATTTTCCCTATGGCAAGGGGCTTTTTCATTGTGAAATTTGCTTCTAAGGAGGATTGAAATGCTATCCTTCGGTGTGGTTTCTCTTGGGAGGAGAGTTTCCCCTTGATGGCCAAACCTTGGTATGTAGATTTTGATCCTTTGGTTGAATCCTTTAAGAAGATTCCTCTATGGGTAAGGTTGCCTAATCTTCCGCTTCACTTATGGCTGGATTCAGTCCTAGAGGCTATGGGGGAGGCCCTAGGGGATTTTTCGCTGGTTTATTTTGTGTCTTCCAATGTGTCTCGGATGACATATGCTCACATTCTTGTGGAGATAGATGTCTCTAAGGAGCTTCCAGAAATGATTAAATTTGTCTCTCCCAATGGCTCTTGGAATCAACTTCTTGATTATGAGGGCATTCCATTCAAATGTCAAAAATGCCATAAGACCGGCCACCTCACAGCGCAATGCTCCTCTAGAAAGGTTAGATCAAAAAAGTCACCTTCTTGGTGGAAGGTGGTTTTGGATGATCACTACACTGTTCAGAAAGCTCCCTCTATTAGGGTGGGTTGGTTGATTCTTCTAAGGATTCTTTGGAGGTGGATTCTGTTGCTGCTCCTCATGATTTAAATGTTTCCCCAACAATGGTGGCCAATACTGTTGTCCCTCTTTCAAATGCTGCTATTTCTAATCATATCATTGTTCCTCATGTGGCTCTGGCTTCAGGGGGAGTTGTTGCCCCTCTTTCAAGTGGTGGCGGTACTTCTTCCCTAG
Source organism: Cupressus sempervirens (assembly GCA_028749045.1). Classification (NCBI taxonomy): domain Eukaryota; kingdom Viridiplantae; phylum Streptophyta; class Pinopsida; order Cupressales; family Cupressaceae; genus Cupressus; species Cupressus sempervirens. The sequence goes on along the minus strand of CM053785.1, from coordinate 182,175,982 downwards.
CTAAGAAGGCTTTGGAGGATGCTTGTGGTTTGGATGACTTTTCTTAGCAGAAGGGTACTAGGATGGTGGGGGATGGATGGACAAAAGTAAAAGGCAAAAAGGTCAAGCCCTCTTTTCCATCATTTGATATGTCTTTACATTCTGAAAAGACAGGATTTAAAAGTAAATCCTAAGGCTCGATTTTCTTTTCCAACTACTCACTTGGTCTTTTTGAGGCTGTCCCTTTTTGTTTTGGTTATCCTGGTCTCTCTGGCCTGTTATCTTATAGTTTAACATGGTTTAGGATTAAATGTCTTCTTTTGTAACCATGGGGTTTCAGGTTGTCATTTAAAACCTGTTTAGGTGGTAGTAGAGCATTGTGTTATCTGTGAGGCCACCCTGATCACCTTGTTTTTTCAAGCAACCTATTTCATCTAAGGTTTGTTGTTTTTAAGTTTGGGCTTCTCTGAAAATTATAAGATCTATAAAGGGTTTCAAGCACCCTTCAAAACTTGTTTTCCTTAATCAAAAACATTATTCATATGTTGGATTCATTCTTCATAATTGACCAATTATTGACGTGCAAGAAGATATCATGGCTATCAATCAACAACTTACAAAAAAAATTGGATTCGGGGTTAGGGAAGGGGGATCCATCTGACCATCACAATAAGGAGCACCTATCTTCATTAATGTTCATGCCTCTAGGGAAATTGAGGCAAGTGTGTAAGTCCTCCAAAGTGTATGTGGGATATCAAAGGTGTTAATTACCTCTAACCAACTAATCAAACTCCTTTCCTTAATGATATCACAAAATTGTCTGATGCAATTGGTCCAATATTTGGCAAAGCATCAATGGATCAAGGCCAATGGTTTGTTTCCCCTTTTGAGGTTCCATTATATGGATTTCTCACCATATAGTTATCATTATATGGATTTGTCTTTGGAAATAAATCATCATATAGGTAGTGTCATTATATTTGTAGCAATCTTCATAAAACAACATTATTCATATGTTGGATTCATTCTTCATAATTGATTGATTATTGGCATGCAAGAAGATATCAGGGCTATTAATCAGCAACTTACACAAATTTTTGGATTCGGGGTTAGGGAAGGGGGGTCCATCTGACCATTACAATAAGGAGCACCTATCTTCATTAATGTTCATGCCTCTAGGGAAATTGAGGCAAGTGTGTAAGTCCTCCAAAGTGTATGTGGGATATCAAAGGTATTAATTACCTCTAACCAACTAATCAAGCTCCCTTCCTAAATGATATCACAAAATTGTCTGATGCAATTGGTCGAGTATTTGGCAAAGCATCCTTGGATCAAGGTCAGTGGTTTTTTTCCCTTTTATCTTATCTTATCACCATAGACCTTGTTACAATCATCAATAATGTTGTTGTTACTAGTTTCTTGATAACCTCCTAGTTCTTCTAGATTGCCTTGATTGCATTTGATCTCATCACCTTAACAGCATAGTTTCTAGATATTAAACCACTAATATGAAGCACAATATGGTTCCACCAATTAGGAGGAGAGTTATCTCGCCCCAACATTGTGGATTTTGGGAGTGACACCTTATTGCTAGAAGAAGCAGAAAATAAATCTAGTTTGGCCATGAGATTAGATAGATTAATATTTGTTAATTAAAAGATGATTGTTGTAAGATTAGCAAACTAGATATTTGTGAGCTCTGATATGGTGATATCTCTAAGAATGTAACCAAAGGGATCAGCAAATATAACAAACAATATTGGGGCTAGAGGACAACCTTGTCTGATTGATCTCACAAGGGAAAAGGGGTCTATTCTAACACCATTTATCTCTACTTAGGCATTGGCTTCAAATGTGAGGATATCAAGTGTCTGGACAAAATTGTGGGGGAATCCCAAACCTTTTAGCATCATAGCAATAAAGTTCCACTCTATTCTATCATATTCCTTTTCATAATCTAATAGGAGCATATCTGCTTTTTGGTTGGTGTCTTTAACCCACTTTGTTGCCTCCCAACATGTGATCAGATTCTCAAGAATAGACCTTCCTTTCATATATCCTATTCAGGTTTCCTTTCACATATCCTATTCAGGTTGGATTAATTAATTTAAAGGCAAACATTTTGGCAACAATTTTGTATGAGACATGAAGTAAAGTAATAGGCCTTAAATTTTTAATTAATGTTTCATCATCTTCTTTTAGGATCAACTTAATCAAGCTTGCTTTAATATTTGTCCCCACTCTTTTATTTTGAGTGGCTTATGTGTAGACCTGAAAGAGCTCATCTCAACCTAAGCTATACTCTTTTGTAGAATTCAACTAGAATCCCATTAGGCCCGAGAGTCTTATCATTACTCAATTTTTGAATGGCATTGGTTATCTCCTTGACTGAAATAGGTTTGTCTAATGCAGAAGCCTCCTCCAAGGGCACTTTTATAGGAATGATTATATTGATCTTACTCTTGACTTCCTCCATATGTGTACCAATGTTTTCTAATTTGAAGAGTTTACTATAGAAACTAGCAAAGGCCTTTATGATATCATTATGTGAATTAAGTACATTGTCATCTTCTCGAATGGAATCTATTCTTTCTTTAGATTTTTTTATTTTTTACTATTTGGAAATAGAACTCAGAGCCCTTATCACCTTCCCTGATCCAATTCATTCTAGCCCACATTTTAGCACCTCGAATATTAAAATGATTTAATACTGAGGGAGCATCTTGCATGAGTCACCATTTCCAAGGTAGTAAGATTAGAAGGTTTATTTTGGAAGAGTTCTTCAAGATTATTCAGATTTTCTTGGAGCTTGGATTCAATTTCCCTTCTATCTTTGGCATTTTGCTTACCCACAACCTCAAAAAGTATCTTTCAAATAGTTGAATTCTTACACCATCTAATCATTGCACTTTGATACCTCTCTACAACATCATTGTTGTACAATCTAATAATATTGAGTACAATATTTATATCATGATCTTGCAATAGAGAAACATTCAAGAAAGCCCCTCTTTGCTACAAGTTTCATGGCAACCCTTAACAATCTGAAAGATACATGTCTGGATGGGGTGATAGTCAAAAAGGGTATAAGGGGTGGACTTAACATATACACCCCCTATCATCCTTCCTGAAGCTAAACACGTCTTTGTTGACATAGAACCTATCAAGACTACAACCTATATATACTCATTACCCTGCTCAAATTTAGCCGAAGTATGCCAAATGCCTTTGTCAGTGCTCTTATTACCATAAAGTGGATCAAATAGTCTAAGTTTGTTAAGAAATTTATTATAAAAGAATTTTTCAGTGTCTTTCCAATAAAACTTTACACTACTCATCTTAAGAGAAAACCATCATGCTAAAGTCACCTCCTAGAATCCTAGGAATTCCCTCAAGGTTGAACATCCACTTCCACGACTTAATTCAAATATTTTTGGCACAAATATTGCAAACCCCAAAAGCAAAGTCATCCATCTTGAAGGTGACCCAAAATAGCCTTTGACAAGGGGAGCAGCCCCAGCTCGAGATGTGTTTAGCCCAGTCGAGGCCACATATCCCCCCTCCTCTTCTAATGAGCAGTATTAAACACTTTAGTATCTTCCCATATGCAATTAAGATTATATCTAATGAGAAACTAGTGGCCTCTTGTAGGGCCTTCAAACTATTGGCTAATAAAACTATATCAGAATCAGCATTAGGCTTCTCTAGCCCTTCCACAACCCTCTCTTTAGGCTCAACCTCCACTTCGTTCTCGTCAAATGGTTCCAATCACCCCCATGGTACAAAGGGAACAAGGCTTCTCTATGAGGTTCAAGTTAATTCATCATAATTAATATTTTGGGCTTCACATTTGTTGTTGTGGCCCTACAATCTATTATCAAATTGAGACAGACCAACTTGTACATCCTTGGTGAGCGTCCTTTCTCTAGTGATTTGTTTGTTTGTTAGAAAAATACTATTAAACATTGTTTATGATCAAGATTGAGATCAAGTTTTTCCTTGGCTCAGGTCATCTTTATTACAAGCAATCTTTATTACAAGCTATAGATTTTTGCAATGGAGTTTTACTCCAATAGACCATACATGTGAATAGCTCGTATGGTAGTGTTAGGGACTCTTTAATAGATGACTAATAATTATATTTTTAATTTAAAACACTATAATTAGCTAAAGAAAAGTTGAGCTTATAATCAAAGAAGAAAAGGGCTTGTAGTCTGATATTTTTTTAATCCAAATCGTGGGCAAATGATAAAATCATGCAATTTTGTAGATTGTAAATAGTTCATATTAATTTTCTTAAAAATCAAAAAATCAGTTTTAATTCTCTTAAAAAAAAACTTACGGACCATGATTTATTGTTCTTGTTAATTTGTCAAACTTGTGTCGTGTTTTAGAGTCCTTACTAATTTATTTTTTCCAGATAACCCACGTTGCATATTACATCCTTCCAAGCATTAGTAAGGAGTGTGACACATTTGTAAGGAGTGTCATAGTATAATCATTTCCTACACTAACTAACTAATGAGGAGAAAAATATAGATGAAATAAAATCTAACAGATTCACAAGGAAAATATATGCACAAAAGATTATACCACTGACACTATGTTTACTTGAGGAATATCTTGTTTTTCCCTTTTTCTTTTTTCGTCTTTTCAGTTCGAAATTTGGTCTAGAGTATTCCTTGTCTTAGTAAAAAATTTATGGTCAGTTCCATATTATCTCCTTTGGGTGCATGATTACATGGATTTGGTGTAGAAAAATCTTATAATCACAGATTTCAATCTCTTTCTCAACTTTCATTACATCCAGAATGCAATTAAGAGACAACGATAATGTCCATTATTTCTTTGCACACTCCATTCTATCAACGATAAACTCTTGTTCTGACACAAATGCTGAATAAATAATCCAGACTCGAAAGCTTGCTCTTTCATGATTAGCAGAGATTAGTTTTTGCCCTTGGGCTTCTTCCAAGCTTGAGTGCCCGCTTCTTTTGTGTTCATTTCTTCTTTTGTTCTCATTGGAATAAAAGTCTTCTTTGTACCCATTCGAATAAATGTCTTTGGTGCCGTAAACTATCTAAATCTTATAGACATTATTAAAAATCTTCATTCATTCATTTTAAGACATCAATTGATATTTCACCCTTTTTAAACGTAGATCATTAACTATATTATCATCCATCCCTCATCAGTTTCCATTAAACTTTCTCAACGCAATTCATGTTATCTTTATACGGGCGCCGATGCAACTAAAAATTGTGGGGAAAATAAGCTAACTTTCGGTTTAATATTTGGGTAATACATGAAATGATGATAATTAAATTGTACCGAAGTATGGCTGGATATGGATGTCAGTGCAGAACTAAAAAATTCCAAAAGGGTAATGTCCTATAATATCCACATAGTGACTTGAGCATTTGTGTTAATGCAAGAAAATTAAAATCAGTATTCATTTAGGAGAGAATCAAATTCGATTAACTGTTGATTCAAACAGGTCCTTTTGGTTAGATTAAGAACTGAAAAATTGATGCCCTGTAATATGCTACTTCTCTGTATGGGTGATAAATCTCTGATTCGAAGGTTGAATTTACTTGAGTGGATAAACCTTAACATGGTTAATAAATATTTTGTCCACATGTATTTCATGCATGGCATCTTGTTAAAGAACTTGACAAAGAGCAGGTACGCTATTTTCAGCGCAAGGGGATATTTTGTGCATATGGTGTCTTGGTTTTGTTGCTCTTGTTTTTGTGCTTGAAGAAGGAACGAGGCCCCTTTTCCAAAACCCCTCTCTGATATCAATTGAAAAACAAAATGACCATTGAACTATCCAATTTCATTGGTTAAAAAAAGTCATGTTATGCTCAAGCTTAATGTTTATTACACAATAATTACAAACAATCGCCATGATAAAAATACATACCTTAATATTATGTTGGGAATTATTTTGAAAATGCTTTTACTAAAAAATATTTCTTATGTAAAATCCTATAACTGATTATTTGTTGTGTATAATTCCATCTAAGATCCCTGAACTTCATAAAATTTCTGCACCAATCGCAAGTTTAAGAACTTGATAATTAAAATCACTGAATAAGCACCCAAGAAAAAGAACACAAAAATTCAACATCATTGAAGAATCCCACTTGACCATAAGACCAAGACAATACAAGTGAGAAATCAAGCAAATCATACAACAAACAAAAAATTTGGGATGCAGTTACTATTGTACAAAAGTTGTCTCGATGAGCGAGATCTTTGATGTGTTGGGAATTCAAAGGTAAGGATCCATTCTTGAATACCAAGCTATTATCAAATTCATGTGAGAAAGGCAATCACAAATGCCTACAGAAAAGAGGTATAACAGGAGTAATCTCCACAATTGCTGAATATGTATATGTATTAACAGCCTGGAGTAATCATCAATGACTTTCTCAAATGATATGTTACATCACACACTAATACCTGCTCAGCACAGCTTTACACTCTGGTGTCAGCTTATGTAAGGGTAAGAAACTTTCTCATGGATGTATTGCCAGTATAAACATGCATCGTCATTCATGACATGCTGAAATGAGTGGCGGACTACAAATTAAATTTGTGTGTCATAAAATTCCATACCCACGATGTGAAGATGAATTACATTAGTCGCAGACCTTAAACTTGGCATTTTCTGACATTATTTGAGACGAATTATATTGTTTGATAGTTGTTTCCATGTCATCCAACTGCCCAACTACACAATCAAGTTTCTTGCAACTGATTTCTGCAGTTGTACGAGAAACATAGTCACAGTTCTCAAATGGCCGATATTCACACATGCTCTTGATTTCGTCATGCAGTGTAACCTGGATGTCCTACACCAGACAAATAAAGTAAGTTATACTGACAAATGCAAAAAAAAATCACAACAGAAAAAGAGAGATCATTTCCAATTTTTGGTATAGTTTCATCCAAAAGATATCAGCTAATGATGTGTCCAACTTGTTGCATGTCTCCACTATTCATATCATTGCAGAAAAAACAACACATATCATCCAATGAGTATAAATTACTATAATAACAGAATTGATTCAAGTATTACAGATTACAAACCATAATAACAGTTCATTGATTTCTCAAGTACTAATAATAACACTGTATAAATCTGGAAATCGATTTCTCCACTTCAGTAAACCAAGACGGCAGTCATATGACAGTCTTATATACAAACATGATAATTGAACATTTTGAACCCACATATTAATCTACACAAGCCTCCAGATAGGAATTTTGCAGTAGTAAGCCATTCGATAGTAATATCATCCTCTGGATGAAGTGCACTATCTACACTGGATTTCAGTCCACCTAAATACAGACCTTCCAGAACACTGAATTAGGATTTGGCATGTTCACCCCATGAACTGTAAAAAAGTACCTATTAGAGACACAACAAAGGCTGGAGCTTTCCATCTGAGAAAGGGTAATAGAAAAGCTATTCACAGTTTACTTTTTTCAATGACCACTTTTTAGTTGGTAGATATATTTCAGAAGATTTCTTCCACCTCTATAAAATCAAGCAAGAGATTGAAGCAAAACCACAGCAAACCAGTTTTTAAAAAACATCAAATACAGTGATCAATGGGAGAGTGATGAGAATGGTTTTCCCTTTTTGAAGGCAGAGGTAGACTTTGCCAAGGGCAGGAATGCTACACTTTAAGCCAAAAAATGCAGTGGTTGAAGCATAAACAAATGATTTATCCTGGAACCCATGGGGTCATATTGCATATGTGGAACTTGATGATAACATCAAACAACCCTACATCCAAGGTAGCATCCTTTCAGGCAGTTGTAGAGTGTGCAGAAGAATAGGGTGGACTGGATTTGCAAGGATTGGATTCACAAGTAGAGGTGATCTCTGACAGTCGAATGCAAGATTTGGTTCACAATATGGTTTCAGATATGGAAAATTTCTGACTTGGTCCATCTGATGTGGCTATCTTGGGCCAAAACTAGTTGAAATACGTGTTCTTCCACTTCTTATCAAGCATCTCTTTGCTATAGGGATGAATCAATTGCCAAAAAAGATGAAGGAGACCTCCACACAAATTCTGACAAATGACATTTGTTATAGATTTAAATGTGAATCAATTCCAATTGATGCTGATAGACTCACACTTGTTTCAGGCAATATTATTCATAATATACTGCATCTGATTAGTAATACTGTAACTACAATACTACAATCAAAGCTATTCCCAATTCTCATTGATTTGCCCAGCTCTTTAAAATCTATTCTTAATGTAGTCACTGCCATTAAAAGTGCTGGACCTACCATAAGTCTCACTCAATCTATTAAAGCATCACAAGAAGTTGAAAGATTCATCACTGAAACTAATTTAACGTCTCTGCTTTTATATGCCCAGGAACTTGCAAATGGTTTACATGTAACTACTGGCAAGCTTATCACTCTAATCAGACCAATGAGAGCAAATGGTCTAACAGAGGAACAATCGCCTTCACGAATCTTGTTGGAAAATCTTGAAGTCATTGATGATGATATAACATGTCCACTTCTCGACGATGGAGTTTTTCAATTGTGGTGAGTAAAATACATGAGGTGCAATATGCTGAAAATAGAGACAATGACCTTTTCACTCCACACTTGGAGAAAGTAATTGTTATCTAGCAAGATTTACACTTCTCTAGATGATGAAGCGGTTCTTGCTCTTGCTAAGCAATATAATTTAGCATCTTTGTTTATAGATGTACTTCAAAAAACATGACCTTGATGAAATACAAAAATGTCTGCCATTGCAATTGAAAATCTCTAGACCCATTCCAATACTTTGTCCAAATTTCCAGAATTTCTGAAGGTGGCTTTTATGATTCCCTAATTCTGCCACCTAAGTGAACTGGTCTTAGCCCAGTTCATAAGGGAATTCTCTCATCCAAAAATATCTTTTGCCTCAAAGAAAAGGCAGTAACATAGTTGGTGGCATGTCTTGATGATGTAAATATATTTATTGTTGAGGCATCTCTGGCAGCAATATGCACACTTGTGAGTGATGCAATCAATGTAGAGCATGAGGTCTGGATCTTGTATTGCGTGGATGTGATACAATTATATCAGATATTCTACAAAAACTTAAAACAGAGATGCTCAGGCATTGTGTAGTATGAACTATTGAAAACATATTCCAAAGTAGTGATTTTGCTCACACAATTTCCACTGATTCTAATAATCTAATCTACATACAGCATAGGTTAACACCTTTCTGGTAATCCTAATTCTTGGCAAGTTGCAGAAAAAGCTTTAAAACATCTTAATGATATTCCAAAATTTTCTATGGTCTTTCAGAGAATTTTTAGTATATTGCCATTAAGATCGTATCGTAATGGTGGTTTACAGCATATGCATAAGGTTCCAGTGACATCTGTTGTGGCATTTTTACAAATCATTTTACCTGACAAAGTTAGGGGCAACCAGGACTCGCAAGCAATCTCAGGCTAGCAGATTTTACCATGCCAATAAAATACACCTGGTTAAGCACTTGGTAGAGTACAAAATATCACACTTTGTCTCAAGGATGATCAGCTGGACTCGCTGGAGTATCTTGAAGAGAGGCCTTCAAAGGATCACCTTTTAAGGACCTGATTTAAGAACATTCAGAGTTCATAAGCTAACCAATTTCTATATGGACCAATGAAATCATATAGAACAATATTTGAGTCAAGAAGAAGACACTGGGAAGTAGCCCATGACTGGAAACTTGTTAATAAACAAAACTTTATCAAGATGTGAAAGCTTGAAGAGATATCCATGGAGTACGCTGCATTTTATATGACCCTAACTAGTGGTTGGGAAGAGTGTCTTCCAGTAAAAAAACTATATGTTGAGGGGCAGCTTGAGTTCCAAAGCTGAATTCTTTGCCCCTAAGAAACTTGAGTTCCAAAGCTGGCTTCTTTGTCCCTAAGAGAACACCTTTTGACCTCTTCGATGCAAAAATTAAAGAAGCTTGACAATATGAAGTTATATGTCAGATGAGTATTTATTATGGACAGATATTAAGATTTGATTCTTGAATATCGATAAATTGCTAATGGGGTGGTTGTCTCTGGAGATTCACTCTCAGATATTTCAAGAAGAGAAGATGTTGAAAGTCATTAGCAAGAATCTTGTTTAAAAGTGCATAGAGATATAATTTGAGATGCAAGAAACAACAAGGACAATAAGTTTTATGAGGCATTCCCAAAGAACATTAAGTTTGGTATCCCTGAAGATAAACATGACCAATCAAAGCTTGCTGACTTGCCCAGGTATCATTCTAAGAATGAGTTGTAGAGTTACTACAAATTCTGATCAATCAATATTGAAATAATGATAATGATTTAGGTCTTGCTGAAAATCGATCTCCTTCAATTCTGGGTTAAATGTTATTATTCAGGAAATCTGAAATGAATTCTGGAAATTATAATTTTATCTTTGATCTAAATCCTTTAGAGCAGATTGCTAGAAGAACAGACTTTGGTAATTGTGTGTCTTCTATCCACAAACATGTTCCTATTTATACATAGACCAAGAGTCTTGTCTTTCCAAAAGACACATCCCTTCTAGGTCAGCCCTCCATGAATTAATCCCTTTCTCATAACAAATCAGCAGCCTTTATCAGTTAACTAATAGTTAATTAGAATCAACTACAATAGTTATCTTAAGAGGCATATAAGTATACCTCATAAGATGCCGATCATGTTGCTTGGAGAAGTATTTATCATGAGGCAAATACAAAGATACTTAAATGCATATTGGATCTGTCTGATCTAAAATACCAGAACATTGCTATTATCAAGTTATAAGGATTTAATAGTCCCTCTTAACTTAATAATATAAATGAGAGGAACATATCTAGCAACATAGTTTAAGCATAGAAATGTACTTTATATCTATCTGATTCTTTCATGCATGCAGTATCGTGATACACATGATAGTTATATTACCAAACCTGTAATATGGATTATCGCTAACACTTGTGATAACAGTATTACATGTAATGCAATACACAAGATAAAATCTAGAGAATTATAAAATTCTTCCTTTATCCAAATTGTGACTCATAGGTACTAGCAGACCTATATCACAATATGATCTTGAGTTAACATCTACCAGTTCATAGGATAAACTCCGGAGAATGATTAAATTCTTCCTTTGTCCAAGTTGTGACTCATAGGCATAGAAATGTCTACATCACAATGTGATCTTGAACTCATCTAGATCTGATAGTAGATCTCTACGATTCAACACATTATCTAAGAGATCGTCATCTCTCATAATGTCTTTTATACAAGTATTCATTATCTTAGAGATCGTCACCTCTTAGATAATGAATACGAATGGTGAAGCCCATAACAGTCAATAGCCTAACAATAATAATTTTAATTCAAAATTATTAATAATTAAATAATACAAATGTATTACAATTCAACCATACCAAGTCTTTTCCTTAAGTGATCCATCTTCACTTGAGAGAGAGGTTTGGCAAGAATATACGATGTCTAATCTGTAGTGCAAATGTATTCTAATTTTACAATATTCTTGTCTACCAAATCTCTTAAATAATGGTAAGGAATTTTAATATGCTTGGACCTGACATGAAAAACTAGATTCGTAGATGTTAGTGTAGTTTTTTATTTTTCCTATTTTGCTAGGTTTTTCCTACACTTTTTAATAATCTCGCTTAGGTTAATAAAACATGTCTTATTAGGTGAATGGTTGTGAGGTGTCACCTTCCTACATGTGAGCATCCATTACCTATCTTGGGAAGATACTTTGCTATCTTTAGTCCGATAGATGGTTGCTCCTCATTGGTTGGTGTTGCCACCTCCTCCCTCTTCCTAGCCTATATAAGCATGCTACCTGGCTTGTATTTGTATCTCTTGTTTTTGCATCCTCGTAATGCTATTTTGCTTCTAGCATTGCATTACTCTCTTGGAGACTAACTCTGTGTTGTTATTTTGATTTTGTATCATTTGCATTCATAGTTTAGATATTTACTCTTTGCACTAGTTTTCTGGGTTGTTAATCTTTTCAGATTCTAACATGGTATCAGAGTTTTTCTATGTGCAAGAGTAGATTTTAGTTTCCTTATTTGAGAGATTCGGGAGGGACTAATAAATTTTATTGTAGTTTTTGAAAAACGAAGTATGCTCTTCTCTTGCATCTTTGGATGATCTTGAGAATCAAAAATTTTTTGACAAAAACGATTTTTCTTTGGGGTTTCAATCTCAAATCTGATAACCAACTTGCATATTTGGAGTTTTCAATCAGTATTGCAGGTTCCAGCATGCCATTAATGGACTTAGGAAGCTGATCCAGCATTTGCATGTCATATTTTGTTTGCTGGGATCGTTTCTTGATTTTTGGAGCCGTTTTTTACTGTTAAAGGCGTCTGATTTACACTACAGCAACATCTTTTGTACATCAACAAGGAAAACGCTTTTTGAGTTTTGTTCGCAGCCTCGAAAAACCATCTGGGTATCTTTTAAATTTGGCATGCAAGCTGTATATTTTGCAGAATCGAGCATGAAAGGCTACAGCCATACCCCTCTCCGTTGGCAATCGCAGATTTGAATGCAGTTTTCAAATGTCTCGTTTTTGCTCATAGGGACTCCGATTTTGATGATTCTTGTTATGAACTTGGCTATTTTTTTGTGCTCTATCCACTAGTGGAGTTGTTTTTTGATTTTCATGCATGAATTCTTCAGAAATTGCAGATTCTCAGCCGTGACTGTGCACAGTTCTCATTTTGGAAACTTCGAAGGATCATAACTTTCTCATACGACCTCGTATCGAGGCGATTCTTTTTTTGAAAGTGCATAATTTTTCGAGTAAATCGCAGTGGTGCTATTTGTTTCCTTGATTATTGTGCCCAAGTTTCACTTTTAGCATATGCTCTTCATGAGGGTTTGTAATGCATTGAAATCAAGACCACTAAGTATTTCTTTCTAGTGGTAGTTGTAAACGCACTAAAATAAAGTGCCAAATCATATTTCTTTGGGGGGGGGTTCTTTGATTGAGTAAAAAGGGGGGGGCGTTGTCATGGCTAGGTTCTCTTCTTTTTAGCATTTCTTTGCATTTCTTCATCATGGATCAAACAAATATGCCCATCCTAACTCCATACAATTACTTTGAGTGGAAATCACGCATGATAATTCACTTAAAGAAAGCTGGATTAAATAGGATAACTATGGGACTTGAAACTGAACCTGCTAAAGATGAAGACAAGCCTAAGTGGTTTAACAAATGTGATGAGGCATATGGAACATTATGTTTGTCTGTTTCTCCTGACTTGCTATTTCACATTGAGTCTTTGGATACACCAAATGAAGTATGGACAAAGCTAGAAACATTATTTGGCACACAAGATTCAATGAGGGGTCATATGTTGGAAAATGAATTAATTAGTTTGAGTCCAGGCAATTTCAACACAATCCAAGATTTCTTCACCAAATTGAAATCACTAACACTGCAGTTAAAACAATGTGGAATTGAAAAGAAAGATGAACAACTGATTCTCAGTATTCTCTCTAAGCTAAGTTCAGAATATTCTATGTTTGTCTCTACCTTCTATGCTACTAAGGGTGCACTTGGTACTCAATTCACCATGCCATCTCTAGATGATTTTGCTATCAATCTCACTCGAGAACAAGACAAGCTAATCCAGATGGGCACTCTTAAGTCCTCTAAGTCACATGCCTTAGCAACCAACCAAGGCACAAAAGAACAAAAAGGACAGAGTAGTAACAACAATAGTAAGGATGAGAAACAAAATAATAGTGAGGAAAAGAAGGATCAGATACCAATTGCTTCAAAAGCAACTATTGATACCTCATCCTCTAAGGGCGATAAGCCTAAGAAAGAAAAGGTTAAATGTGCCTATTGTAAAAGACCCGGTCATGATGAACATAAATGTTTGAAGAAACAAATTGATCACTTGACATACATTCTTGAGAAGAATAATATTAGTGTTCCTGAGTCTATCAAACAAAGTTCTAATGAAGAGTCTAACAAGGCAAAAGAAAACAACAAGGGGAAAGGAAAGGGCAAAGCTCTTGTTGCAGTTGCTTCCTCACCATCCACTTGGGTTCTTGATTCGGGTGCTTCGCACCACATGGCTTCATCTAAGGAAGAACTTGCATCCTTGGAGCCATGTACTATGCCTTCTATTTTGATGGGTGATGACACTCCTATTGAGGTGTGTGGGAGAGGGTCTGGTGATGTGGGGTATGGCACATTCCATGATGTTCTTTGTGTACCCTCATTATCAACTAATCTCCTATCAATATACCAAATCACTCACACAGGTTTAGGCAAGCGGGTTGAGTTCACTCCTGATTCAGTGGAGATACGTGAGTTGCATAGTGATTCTGTAGTTGCAGTTGGGAGAGCAGATCATCAGTCACGGCTCTATCTATTTTCTCACTTTGTTCTTGATCCTCCTTCATCTGTTTTGCTCACTCACTCTAATGATGTGAGTAAATTATGGCATGAGCGGTTTGGCCATCTTAACTTCCGCTATTTGCATCAGCTCAACCAGCAGAGCATGGTCACAGGGTTGCCTTCGGTTCAATTCTCAGGAGGTGTTTCCCAAGGTTGCATTCTTGGTAAGCATCCTAAGAAAAAGTTTGACAAAAGTAAGGCATGGAGAGCTTCACAGATACTAGAGTTAGTTCACAGTGACTTGGCTAGTCCATTTCAACATCCTCCTTTCAGCAGGGCCCGATATTTCCTCACATTCACTGATGACCTTTCTCGATATACATGGGTGTACTTTCTCAAACAGAAGTCAGAGGTATTTGATCATTTTCAAGACTTCAAAAATTTTGTAGAAAAGCACTCTGGGAAAGCCATCAAGGTTTTGCGCACAGACAATGGTGGTGAGTATGTCAACCATCGGTTTGAAAGATTTTGCACTTCAGAGGGGATTGATTTACAGCATTCAGTTCCATACAATCCTCAGCAAAATGGTGTTGCAGAACGGAAGAATAGATCCTTGAAGGAAATGGCAAACTGTATGATTCACTCTAGGTCTCTTGCACCACAGTATTGGGCAAAAGCCATTAACTGTGCTTGTTATATCCAAAACCGTGTTCCTCACTGAGCCTTGAAGGGAGTTACTCCTTTTGAAGCTTGGAGCGGTCGGAAACCATCAGTTAAGCACTTTCGAGTTTTTGGCTCCCCTGCATGGGCCCACATTCCTACAGAGAAACGTAAGGCCTTGGATCCACAAAGCAAACCTTGCATATTTGTAGGTTATCCTGATGGTATGAAGGGTTATCGGTTGCTCCACCCTACTACACATGAGTTATTCATTGAGAGGAGTGTTCAGTTTAAGGAGGGATCTTCAAGCTCACTTTCTATCACTTCTCCAACTCCTTCTACCTTGACATTAGAGTCACTTGGAATACATGACAGATCTTCTGATGAGTCAGATTCACCTGAACAGTCTTCTACCTCTACTTCTAATGCAGAAAGTGATTCAGAGAACTCACCTCCTTCCTCTCCTAGTCATCATTCAGAGGTTAATGATTCCCCTCCAGATTCTCCATCTTCTTGCCCACTTTGGGCTAGACAGACCTTGCAGTCTGCAAGTGATTGGGTTGGGGATCCATCAGACACCAGGCGAACTCGTTCACAATTCCAGGATGCTCCACATGTCTTCATTGCTACTACCTCAAATCCACAATCCTTTCATGAGGCTTTTGGTATTTCTGAGTGGGATACAGCTATGCAGGAAGAGTATAGTTCCTTGATGAGGAACCACACTTGGGATCTTGTCCCTCTTCCTAAAGGAAGAAAACTTGTTCGATGTAAGTGGATCTATCGGACAAAATTTGCAGCAGATGGGTCAGTTGACAAACACAAGGCTCAATTGGTCGCCAAAGGATTCTCCCAGGTTCCTGGGATTGACTACTCTGAGACTTTTGCGCCAGTTGCCCGAATGAATTCCATTCGAATTGTTCTTGCCATTGCTGCAGCTAATCGTTGGGAAGTACATCAGATGGATGTGAAGAGTGCTTTTCTTCATGGTGACCTTCATGAGGAGATCTACATGGAGCAGCCACAGGGCTTCCTTCAGGATTCTTCACTTGTGTGTCGTCTTCGAAAGTCTCTCTATGGCCTCAAACAGGCTCCTCGGGCCTGGTATGCCAAGATAGACTCCTTCCTTCTATCAGTTGGGTTCACTCGGTGCCATTTTGATCCTAATGTCTACATTTTGCAACAGGGTGATTCACTTCTATTTTTGGTTTTGTATGTTGATGACTTGCTGATCACAAGAAGTTCTTCACCCACCATTAAGGCTGTATAAGTGGCCCTTCAAGACAATTTTTTGATGACTGACTTGGGCTTGTTGCATTACTTTCTGAGGATTGAGATCCTTCAGTCTCCTTCTGGGATCACCATCACACAATCCAAGTATGCTCTAGATTTACTCTTGAGGTTTCATATGGCTGACTGTAAGCCTGCTCCGACTCCCTTCCTTTCTGGAGTCAAACTTGAGGCTCAATGTTCTTCTCCACTTGTTGATGGCACTTTGTACCGCCAACTTGTTGGGAGTCTCATTTATCTGACTCATACGAGACCTGACATCTCCTATGCTGTAGGCATGGTCTCTCGATTCATGCAGGAGTCTCATGAGTTACACTGAAAAGCAGCCAAGCGGATCCTTCACTACATTCAGGGTTCTCATAGTTGTGGGATTCACTACGCAGTAGGTATTGAGCTTGATTTGGTGGGCTACACAGATTCAGATTGGGCAGGTGATTGTAAGGATCGCAAGTCTACTTCAGGGTATAGCTTCTCACTTGGGTCAAGTCCTGTTTGTTGGTCGAGCAAAAAGCAGTCTGCTATTGCTCTGTCTTCTACTGAGGCCGAGTATCGGGGGGCTGTAAATGCCGCCACTGAGGCCATTTGGATTCAACATCTTCTCACTAAGTTTGGTATCCAGATCAGACGGCCATCAGTCATATTTTGTGACAACCAGAGTGTCATTCAAATCTCACGGAATACAATTCATCATCAGCGGACCAAACACATAGAGGTCCACATGCACTACATCCGGGAGCTCATCCATGGTCATGTCATTGACCTTCACTATTGTCCGACTTCCAGGCAAGTTGCTGATATCTTCACCAAAACCCTTCACTGAGAGCAAGTTCCTTCATTTGTCAGCTTTGCTGGGGGTGCGGGATGCTTCATCTTTTGGGGGGGCCTCTTCCTCTCATTTGGAGTCCTGACTTTTTTTGTGTGGGGGGGTCTCTTTTCTCTCTCTTTTGGGAAATCTTATGTACATGGGTACCTCATCAGGCTTGACTTGCTGGGACCCATTTCTACATCCACCTAAGCTTCACTTATGGGGGGGTGTTAGTGTAGTTTTTTATTTTTCCTATTTCGCTAGGTTTTTCCTACACTTGTTAATAATCTCACTTCGGTTAATAAAGCATGTCTTATTAGGTGAATAGTTGTGAGGTGTCACCTTCCTACATATGAGCATCCATTACCTATCTTGGGAAGATACTTTGCTATCTTTAGTCCGATAGATGGTTGCTCCTCATTAGTTGGTGTTGTCACCTCCTCCCTCTTCCTAGCCTATATAAGCATGCTACCTAGCTTGTATTTGCATCTCTTGTTTTTGCATCCTCGTAATGCTATTTTGCTTCTAGCATTTGAATTACTCTCTTGGAGACTAACTCTGTGTTGCTATTTTGATTTTGTATCATTTGCATTCATAGTTTAGATATTTACTCTTTGCACTAGTTTTCTGGGTTGTTAATCTTTTCAGATTCTAACAGTAGAAAGCTTGATGGAACTCTGATTATCACAATGAATAATAGTAGGATTCATAGGTTGACCAAATAATCCCACAAGTAACTTTCTAAGCCAAACTACTTCCCGAGAGGCCATTGTTGTGGCAATGTATTTAGCTTCTGTGGAACTCTGTGCCACTGATGCCTGCTTTCTACATATCCAAGATATCATCACTAAGCCTGAATTGAAATAGCATCCGAAAGTGTTTTTCCTATCAGCAACACTTCCAGCGCAATCTGAGTCTATGTACCCATGTAGGTCCAAGTCAACTTTCTCATACTTGAGCCCAAGGTTAAGAGTGCCTTGTAAGTATCTCATAATGTGTTTGAAAGCAACTAGGTGAATCTCCTTTGGCTCACACATAAACTAACATAAGGCATTAATAGCATAGCAAATATCGGGTCTTGTATTTACCAAATACATAAGGGATCCAATCATCTGTCTGCAAAGAGCAAAATCTATGGAGGGTGATTCTGCTACTGCTTCCTTAAGTTTGTGTAGATTAGTCTCCATAGGAGAAGACATACGTCTACAATTCCACATTCCAAATCTCTTCAAGATGTCTAATGTATACTTTCCTTGATTAAGTATGATGCTGTCAGAATTCTACCATACTTCCAGTCCTAGGAAGCAATGAAAGTGTCCTAAATCTTTCATTTCAAATTCTCTGAATAGATCTTTCTTGCATTAATCTATAAGATGATCATCAGCTATTATTCGTAAATCATCAACATATAATATCAATATTATCATATCATCTTTATCCCTTTTATAATAGAGATTTGGGTCGACTTCATTCTTGGAGAATCCTAAACTAGTGAGAAACTTATCAATTCTTTCATACCATGTCTTTGGAGCTTGTTTAAACCCATAGAGAGCTTTCTTAAGCCTGCAAACAAAAACTTTAGGGTTGTGAGTTTTCAAATCCTTCATATTGCTCCAAATATACCTCTTCTGTAATTTTTCATTCAAAAATGTTGTTTTTACATCCATCTGATGTCCTTTCCATTCCTTTGATGCTACAATAGCTAGGACTGCTCTTACGAAGGTGTATCTGGCAACAGGAGCAAAGGGTTTTTCATAATCAATTCCCTCTTTCTGAGAGAATCCCCTGGCTACGAATTTGGCTTTATATTTTTCGATGCTACCGTCAGCAACATGCTTGATTTTAAATATCCACTTAGAAAAAACAATGGATTTTCCTTCAGGTCTTGGAACAATTTCCCAAACATCATTCTTAATAATGGACTAGTATTCTTTCGTCACGGCATCCTTCCAAGTTGTATGTTTAATGGCGTCTGAAACATTGGTTAGTTTTGATTTAGATAAATCACTCATGTTTGATGCATAACTAGAAAATCTTTTGGGTCTTTTGCTTTCTCTGAAGGTTCTATATGGTGCAACGAAGTCTTCTGCTTCCTCTATTGTCTTAATGGCCCAAAGTGGTCTTTCCTTTGAATTTTGAGTTTCCTCAAGATTAAAATTTTGAATTTCATCTTCAATTTCTTCAATGTTCTCCCTCTGAAACTCACATTCAGTATTTTCTTCAAAACTAGATAAGGGAGAGGGGTTTCCAGAACTTAGGGTTCTTTTGAATGCTAAATCTTCTTCAGATATTACATCCCTACTAAGTTCAATGTTTTTTTGACCAAGTATGAAAATCCTATATGCTTTAGATGTTTCACTATATCCGAAAAGAATACCTTTCTTCCCAAAGGGTTCTAACTTAGTTCTTTTTTCTTTTGGAACATGTATATATACTGGGCACCCAAAAATCCTAAGATGACTTATATTAGGTTTAACCTTAGTAAAGACTTCTTCAAGAGTTTTATCTCTAAGGTAAAGTGAGGACTTTTCTTTTGAATATAGACAACAGTACAAAAGGTTTCTGCCCAAAGATAATATTCTAAATTTTGATCAAATATCATAGCTCTTGTTGCTTCTATAATTGTTTTATTCTTCCTTTCTACTACCCCGTTTTGTTGTGGGTTATAAGGAACGGTATACTCCCTCTTAATACCTACTTCTTTACAAGCCTCTTTAAACAAATCTAAAGTATATTCCCCTCCATTATCAGTCCTAAGAGTTTTAATTTTGTATCCTGATAAGTTTCCAGTTAAGGTTTTGAATTCTTTAAATCTCTTAAAGATTTCTTCTGATTCTTTACATTTTAAGAAGTAAATCCAAGTTTTCCTAGAGAAGTCATCTATAAAAAGTATATAGTACCAAAATCCTCCAAGAGAAGGAACAGAAATAGGTCCACATAAATCTAAGTGGGTTAATTCCAAAACATTGTTAGTTTTTCTAGTGCTATCATGAAATGGACTTTTGGTGTTCTTACCCAGAGCGCATCCTTTGCATATTCTTGAGTGATCTTTATTCAACTTAGGTAAACCAGTTACCATCTTCTCCATAGTCGATCAGGTTTCGAAATTTAAATGTCCTAACCTTATGTGTTATATTTCGTTTATATCAACTACTCCATGAATTAAGGCTTGAATAGGTTGACAAGGTTCTATATTTAATTCATACAAGTATCCCTTCCTTTGACCAATCAACTTTGATTTCTTAAAAGAAGAATTCTTAGACCAAGTCATTACTTTACCATCCATGAATGCAACGTTAGGTCCATCATCTTCGAGTGTTGTAACAGAGATTAGATTTTTATTTTTTCCTTGTACATAGAGTACTTTGAGATGTAGAGAACTACCTAACTTCAGTTTCAAGGTGCAATTCCCAATTCCTTTGACTGAATGAGCAAAATTATCACCGATGGTAACTTTGCCATCAACTTCTTCAGATATAGAGTCTAGTGCTTCTTTGTATCCTGTAATGTGTCGAGATGGTCCACTATCAATTACCCATGCTTTGCTTGATACTTCATTTGATAGTGCAGAATACAATACATGATTCTCAGGATCATAGTTATCTTCTTTCCTAGTAATGTTTGTACAGTTTACTTGTTGCTTTGTATTCTCAAAGAAATTAGATCTATAGTGTCCAAATTTTTCACATTTGAAGCATTTTATTTTGGATAGATCTTTCTTAGGTTTGTCATTTCTTTGATTACCCTTCTTCTTCTTGAAGTGTTTCTTCTTATCTTTATAGGAATTTGTATTTGAGCATGAATTTCTTCATCTTCAATTTTCAATCTTCCTCCTTTCTTAAGTTTCCTAGATTTCTTGCAAGCAATCTCCTTTAAGTCTATTAAAGTCTAGAAAATTGTCTCTGGCACTTACTCCTTGTGAGAATGTTT
Organism: Cupressus sempervirens; assembly: GCA_028749045.1. NCBI lineage: Eukaryota > Viridiplantae > Streptophyta > Pinopsida > Cupressales > Cupressaceae > Cupressus > Cupressus sempervirens. Next base: position 182,154,899 of record CM053785.1, on the reverse strand, counting down.
CCCATGAATCTAGTAACCCATCCATAACCATAAGTGTTAGTTCCTTGTCTTCAATTATAGTCCCTATACTTGCAAGTTCGTCTCTTAGACTAGCCACCCTTAGGAAGTAAGAGATCATAGATTCTACCTTCTTTATTTGTATATGATTTAGTTGCCTTTTTAGTGCAAGGGTTCTACTTGCATTGTTAACCTTTGTTAACTTCATATGCATTTAATAATGCATTCGTCATATGAAATGTTGTTTGATGTTTCGTTAGCATAGATACTATTTCATTTTTTACTCCATCTAGTATGATATGCATGGCTTTTCCGTTTCCTTTATTCCAGATAGTTTTATTAAGTTCAACAACAGGTTGCTTGGATGTTGAATCAACAAACTGTTTCACATCATTGTCTTCAAGAATCATCATAATTCTAAATTTCCAAGCAATGAAGTGTTCTTTCCCATCAAACCTGTCCTTGGGTCTGACTGTGCTTGTCATTGAAGATATAAAGATGTTGCTAGATATATAAAATCTGATTATCAATTTGCAAAGCCTAGGTTCGACTACCAAAGCTCTGATACCATGTAAAGTTTCTACAAATTTTGATCAATCAATACTGAAATAATGATGTAGGTCTTGCTAAAAATTGAGCTCCTTCAATTCTGGGTTAAATGTTATTATTCAAGAAATCTGAAATGAATTCTGGAAATTATAATTTTATCTCTGGTCTAAATCCTTTGGAGCAGATTGCTAGAAGAACAGACTTTGGTAATTGTGTGTCTTCTATCCACAAACATGTTCCTTATTGGACATAAACCAAGGGTCTTGTCTTTCCAAAAGACACATCCCTTCTAGGTCGGCCCTCCATGAATTATTCCCTTTCTCATAACGAATCAGCGGCCTTTATAAATTAACTAATAGTTAATAAGAATCAACTACAATAGTTATCTTAAGAAGCATATAAGTATACCTCATAAGACACTGATCATGTTGCTTGGAGAAGTATTTATCACGAGGCAAGTACAAAGAAACTTATATGCATATTGGATCTGTCTGATCGAGAATATCAGAACATTGCTTTTATCAAGTTATAAGGATTTGAAATGAGTGGCGATGGAATGACTAGCTTTAAGGATAGACGATGAAATATTTACAACATTACTGGTGAATGGCAGAAAGCATTGTTTCACCACCCCCAAGGAGTTCTGATAGGTAGCTCACACTTCGCGAAGAAGATCTATCCGCTAGTCCTGTCACCAGTGACTCAAAGAAATTCAAGTTCAATTCCAAGGTCCTCCATAAAACCTACGCTATGAATATCCCAAACATGGCTGGGTTATTAAAAGTACTTTTGGTTATACACACCAAACACATGCTTCGTATTAGACTATCACAATGGTTTTTAAATGGTTATCCTAGTTACTCTTTACTATATTAGGTAGTTTCTATTTTCATCTTTAGTTCACAATTGTTTCTTTTAGTAACATCATCTTTGTAGACTATATAAGGAGCTTTCATCCTCTCTATTTATCAACTTTGATTTACCAAAACATGTTATCAAAGTGGGTCGATGGGATTCATAAAATTGGCAAAAAAAAAAATTAAATCAAGTCTATTCTGATCTGGAATTTTATTTCAGAAATGTATTATTTAATTTTTTTAAACCAAAAACAATGGAGATATTTTATGAAAATTTAATAATTTGTCTTCAAAGATATTTTTCTAAAAAATCACAAGCCAAGTTAAGGGTTTTGATTGCACAATTTCCTTATTTGAGCAGAAGTCTCTGATTTTCGAGGGTTGCATGTGAGTTGCATGTTCTTGCATGTGCATTTTGTGAGCTGCATGAACTTGCATGTCCTTACATGTTGCTTGCATGCCCTGTTTTACCACACAAATTCTCATGTATTGCTGCATGAAGGTTTCTCTAAATGATTCCATAATTTTTTCCTTTACAACAATTTTTGACGTGTTTTAATAATATTTTCCTCAAAATACTATCTGTTAAGTTTTTAATAAATTATTTTCTCAAAAATGATCTGTTAGGTTTTAATAATTTTTTCCTCAAAATTATCTATTCTCTATTCATTGTTCTAGGTTTCATTGGTTTTGATCAATTTTCACCTCAAAAGTTCTTTAAGTTTTCTATAATTCATGAAATCCGTGTGAGATTTTATGTCAATGATTTTTGTTTTTTGGGTTTTTTACCATTTTTTCTGAAAAAAGATGCTTTGTTAATTTCAAATCATGATATCTTGCAAAATCTATTTTGGGGCATTCTGCTCATCTACAATAGTTTGGAAGGTTTTCGATTTTTCCTCAAAATTATGGCAGTTGTTCTCAGTGTGTGTGACTATCTATAAGAGACAAGCAATTATGTTATCCAACATCAAGTTGAAAGTTTTGTGATGATTTCTAGTCAGAAGTTTTGCAGATTCTAAAAGGATTAGTGACAAATTCCTCTTAGTGGAAAAGCCAATGGCAAGCTCGTTTTTTGTTTTAAAGCTTTTACAAGAAGGAGGCAGCCTCTATTTTTTCTGGACAGATTTTGGCTACTCTTGGTCATTAACATTCTACAAATCCAAGGAGAGTCTTAGCAACAGCAGAATGTTCTAAAGAAATTATGACCATAAGACATGTATTGTCTCTTGCAAGCTAGTTAGACAATGACCATTAATGTGCTAGCATGAATGTTGATAGTATTCCTTTGGCATACGTATGTTTGGAGAGATGGTTGAGTGCTTATGTGTAGCATTCATGACTTGGTTTGTCATTAATGTCAACATATATGCTTCCAAGTTGGAACAGTCAGAGTTGTAGAGAGAGTTTTAGTCAATGCAGTCAGAGGATGCAAAGTTATGTTTGGCAGAGTTAGTAGCATGTTGTTGGATATGTCTTTATGATGTATATGTGTGCGCCAAAAGTTATTTGAAGATTCATTGTCAATGTCTTTATGATGTATTTGTCTATAGGGAAGGCAATTATGTTATCCAACATTAGGTTGAACATTTTCTGAGGATTTCTAGTCAGAAGTTTTGCAGATTCTAGGAGGATTAGTGGCAGACCCATCTTAGTGGAAAAGCCAGTGGCAAGCTCTTGTCTCCTGTGTCAAAGCATTTAGTAGATGAGGACAGCATTCTCTATTTTTTCTGGACGGATTTTGGCTACTCTTGGTCATTAACATTCTACAAATCCAAAGAGGGTCTTAGCAATAGCAGAATGTTCTAAAAAAATTATGACCACAAGACATGTACAGTGTTTTGAAGGGTAGTTAGACAATAACCATTAATGTATTAGCATGAAATACTAATAGTATTCCTTTGGTAGAGTTTGTTAGCATGTTTGGAGAGATGATTGAGTGCTTGTGTGTTGCATTCATGCCTTGTTTTGTCATTGATGTCAATAAATATGCTTTCAGGTTGGAATAGTCAGAGTCGCAGGTATAGTTTTAGCCAGCATGGTCTAAGGATCCAAAGTTATGTTCAGTGGGTTTAGCAGCATACTGTTAGATATGTCTTTATGATGGACCTATGCACGCACAAAGTAATTCGAAGATTCATGCGAGTTATGGAAGAATTGTGGAAGACTAGTTGCAAGCTAGTGCACAGGGAAGGAACACTTTACTAGTATTTGAGTTATATCTTTTCAGCCTAGAGATGATTTGTGATGGTCACTAAAGTGTAATGTGTCATATATTTACTCCCAGATCGACTAAGTGTTGGACTTTGTTTTGGATGTATAATTGTAATGTAACATGTATTGTAATATCTTATTGAGGCCCCATATTATTCATTGCACATTGGGGAAGCCTCAAGGCCGACTCAATTAGTTGTTAGGACTTGGTTTAAAGGAAAGATGTTTTCCTTGGTTGTAAATGTCATATTAATTTTGATACGATCATTGTATTATGCGAGCTTTGGATGCAAATTTGATGAGATTAGAGCAAAGGGTGATGTTGATGATGTGTTGAGAACTTCAAAGGAGCTGTATTGGCAAGGAAAGTTATTGTATCAATCAGTTCACCCTTGGATATGTTTGAGAAATGTTTTGTGACGATAGTTCCAAAGCGATTTGGACAGTGGGCTCAGTTGACTTCCTATGAGCTCTTAACAAGGTTGAAGCAACTCCTATTAGGGTTGGAATCTTCTAGCAGAAATTCAAAGTCTCCTAACAAGAACTACATGTACTGATTGTATGTAATTGGCTCCTAAAAGAGTCTTACCCTTTAACAAGGAATTTTTAAAATAGTACATCATCTTGAGAGCATCATTCCCACCAAGGTTTTCCCTCTGATCCAGCGTTTTCCTAGTTAACAAATCTTGTGTTATTGTGCATGGTTGTTATCTTATGGTTGTTGCCATAATCGGTTACATATTTCAAATTTGACAAAGTTAATTTAAGTTGTTTAAGCACAACTAATTCACCCCCTCTCAGTTGTATTGGTGGACTTTACTTTCTAACAATTGGTATCAAAGCATCGAGTCCTTGAACAGGAAGTTTAACAGTTTAAGGAGATCCATGGCTACATTCAAGAAAGAAAGTCCGAATTTGATGGAGAGAACTATGATAGTTGAAAGGACAAAATGAAGAATCATTCGCTATGCATGGGCATTGACTACTAGATGATTACAAGGAAAAGCAAGGTAGTGATAGGTGAAACAAAGCTGGAATCATGTACACAAGAAGAGAAAGATCTATTCATGAATAATGTCTATGCCAGAGAAGAAGAGAAAGATCTATTCATGTATAATGTGTATGCCAAAGAAGCCTTTCTGCCAGCTCTTCTAGAATCAGAATATGTTGAAGTAAAAAGCTTACAACTTGCACATGAAATTTGGATTAGATTAGAAGGTCTATTTGAAGGTGATATTTTTGCCAAGACATCTAAACTTCAGAATTGGAAAGATATGTTTGATAGTGCTAAGATGCAAGAAGATGAATTGGTAAGAGGATATTTGGCTAAGATAACTGAGATTGTTGTAGCAATTATGAGTTGTGATGGAATTGTTACTGAAGATGATATTGTATGGAAGATTTTGAAATCTTTGCCACTTGCTTATGAGAGAAAGGTATTAGTAATTGAAGAAATTATTCTTCTTACACCTAACTTTAATAAAGTGCCATTATTTGGGAAGTTGCAAGCATTTGAACAAAGACTGAAGCAGAAGAAAGGAATAACCAGAACCTTTTAGAACTATTGCAGTTGGACAAGAGAACCTTGACTAGGAGTGCGAGCACAAGTGGAGATTATGTTAGAGAATGGACAGCTAAGCAAGAGTAACACAAGCAGATAGATGAAGGACTTCCATTACTTGCAAAAAGGGAACCTAAAGGTAGGAAAGCTTTTGTTTGTTGGACTTGCAAAGAACTTGGTCATTTCTCATCTCAATGTCCTAAGAAAAAAAAGAAGATAAAACCTAGGAAACCTTATAAATCTAAGATCACAAAAGATTGCTTCTTTGGTGATGAAGATGATGAATTTGATTTTAAGATGGTAAATTTCTTAGAAACTGATGATGAAGATGATAAAATTGGATTTCTTGCTATTAAAGAAGAAAGTCCTGAAAAGGGAAAAAAGAATACAAAGCTTTAGTATCACATGTAGAAACGAAAAGTTTGATTAGATTATAAATAGTGGATGCTCTCATCATATGATGGGTGATATGAATAAATATGTTGACTTTAACAGTAATGATGGAGTAGTTAGAATTGTAAACAATGCACCATGTCCTATTAAAAGAAAACGATCTATTCCGCTTGATGGGAAAACAAACACTGAGGATGTCTATTTTGTTGATGGATTGAAACATAATCTTTTGAGTGTTAGACAGCTTGTCGAAAAGGGATATATGTTACAATTCACTGAGAAGACTTGTATAATCAAGGATAAAGATGGTAAACTGATTGTAATAGGTACAAGGACTAAAGGTAATGTTTTTCAATTGAATCCTATTGAAATGACATTTTTGGTTGCTAAAATGGATGACAGTTGATTATGGCACAAAAAAATTTGTCACGTTAACTTTGATAACATTGTGAAGATCGGTATAACAAATGCAGTAAGAGATCTAAGATTGTGAAACCCTCTAACATGGCTTGCAAGGAATGTGTGATTGCAAAACAAAAGAACTCATTTCCAAGCAAGGTATTTATTACATTAGTTAAGTTGGAGATTGTACACACAGATTTATGTGGTCCTACAAGAACAAGAGCATTCTATAGTGAAAGGTATTTTATTCTTTTCATTGATGATTGTACAAAGATTATGTGAGTAGCATTTCTTAGAAAGAAATATGAAGCCTTGCAGAAATTCAAGTTATTCAAAAGTAAAGTAGAGAGTGAATCAATTTTAAAGATAAAATGTTTAAGATCAAATAAAAGAGGGGGATTCATTTCATATAAACTTAACATCTTTTGTGAGGATAATGAACTAAAAGACAACTTTCAGCTCTTAAGAAACCACAACAAAAAGGAATAGCAGAAAGGAGGAACAAATCAGCTAGTGAGGCAGCTAGAGCTATGATGCTTGAAGGCAATGTATAACATATCTATTGGAGAGAAGCAATGAACAACGTAGTATATACTATAAACAAAATACAGATCAGACAAGGTACTAGTAAGACACCCTATGAGCTTTGTTTTGGACATACATCTACTATGAAATACTTTAGAATCTTTGGAAGTAAATGTCATATCGAAAGAGAAAATGATATAGGCAAATTTGATTCTAGAAGTGATGAAGGCATACTTCTTGGATACTCATTGAAAAGCAAGGCATATAAATGTTTTTATCAAAGATTGAGAACTATTGTTGAAAGCACTAATGTGAAAAATGATGAGAAGTTCATAATTCAAGAAAGGATACTTGATTATGATTCACATGATAATGCAAATACTAATCACACTAACAATCAGAATGTAGAGCAAGAAATGTTTTATGAAACTAATAATGATTTACAGACAGAAGAACCAAGAGTAGAAGTCAAAACAAAACAAGGAACGTCATGGTATGTAGCAAGGAATCACCTTGTGGATTAGATCATTAGAAGTGCAAACAAGGAAGTGATGACAAAGAACAAGGTAAGTGAACAATTATGTTTGATTTCACAAGTGGAACCTTAGACTGCATATGAAGCATGTAAAGATGAATTTTGGATAAAGACTATGGAAAAGGAACTTGAGGAGATTGAAAAGAACATGACATGGGAATTGGTACCTAGACCTAAAGACAAGAACATCATTGGCACTTATTGGGTATTCTGAAACAAGATGAATGAACAAGGAGAAGTGGTAAGGAACAAAGCAAGGTTAGTATGCAAAGGTTATTCACAACAAAAAAATGATTAAAAGGAAACATTTTCCCTTGTCGCTAGACTTGAAACCGTAAAAATGTTTTTGGCTTATGCATCTAACAAAAATTTCAAGGTATATCAGATGGATGTCAAGTCAGCTTTTCTAAATAGATAACTTGAGGAAGAGTTTTAAACACATTGAACAACCTGATGGTTTTCCATTGACATGAAGACAAAGATATGATTTGCAGACTAAGGAAAGCATTGTATGGATTAAAGCAAGCATCTAGAGCTGGTATACAAGTTTAGATAAACATTTGCAACATTTGGGATTTAAGAAAGGTAATGCAGACAATAACATGCTCTTAAGGACAAGTGTAGAAGGATTACCAATTATTGTAGTATTTGTTTATGATATTATCTTTGGAGGAAATGATGAAGCTAGTGAGAAGTTTTTAGAGGAGATGGATAATGAATTTGAAATTAGTATTATTGGTGAGATGAAATATTTTTTGAGATTGCATATAACTCAAAACAAGGATTGTATTTTCATGTCACAAACTAAATATCTTAAAGATTTGTAGACAAGATTTGGATTGAAAAACTGTAAGCTAGTTGAAACACCTATGATTCCAAGATGCAAATGGTCAAGCAAAGATGAGTCTCCTAATGCAATACAAACAAGATACAAATCAATGATAGGAGAATTGCAATATTTGGCACATTCAAGACCAGATATAGCTAATAAAGTTGGAATTGTGGCAAAATTCCAAGCAGATCCTAAAGAGACACTTGGCAACAGTAAAGAAAAAATTTAGATATTTGAAGGGAACATCAGATTATGGATTATAGTATGACAGATCACATGATTTTACCTTATATGCATACACTGACATAGATTGGGCAGGAAATGTAGATGACAAAAAAATACTAGTGCTGGAGCATTCTTCTTGGAAGGAAGATTGGTTACATGGTTAAGCAAGAAATAGGAATGCATATCACAATCTATAGCAGAAGCAAAGTATGTAGCAACAACAAACAACTATAATCAAATTATCTGGATGAAACAAATGTTGAAAAACATAGGTATTGAGTTTCCAGAGCCTATTATTATACATTGTGATAACACCAGTACAGTCAGCATGTCAAAGAATCATGTCTAACATTCAAAGACTAAACACATTGCAATAAAGTATCACTTTTTGAGAGAGAAAGTAGCAGAGAAGGAAATATGATTGGAGTATGTTAGCACAAAGGAACAGATAGCAAATATTTTTAGTAAACCTTTGGCTAAGGACACTTTTGAGTATCTTAAAGGCATGCTTGGAGTTTTTCCCAACCCTTTCTTCAGAGTAGTTGATGCAGGATTGCATCAGTTCAGTATATTTAGAGCATATTCTTACATTTGGACTGCATGTCTGGTGATGTTTCCTTTGGGGGAGTCGTCACTTTGGGTAGAGTTATTGAGAACTCTTTGATAATGTTTTGTATAACAGTGTCTTTTGGCACTTGGCAGCTTTTTCAAATTGATTTGGAGATGATTGAACTTTGTGAATTGGCATAATGGCACCTTTGTCATTGATGTCAACCGGGGAGATTAATAAATGAAAAACCTTATACACCTATGGGGGAGAGTAACATTGTTGTATGGGGGATACTGTTCAGTATATGTTGATGTCAATAACGGAGTTTAGTATTTTTGGCACTAGTGGTTTTCCATCATGTGTTGCCATCAATACCAAAGGGGGGAATTTATTAGCATGAATGTTGAGAGTAATCCTTTAGGGGAGTTTGTTGGCATATTTGGAGAGATTATTGAGTGCTTATGTGTTGCATTCATAACTCGTCATTGATGTCAACACATATGCTTTCTGGTTGGAACAGTCAGAGTTGCTGAGAGAGTTTTAGTCAACATGCTCAAAGAATGCAGAGTTATGTTTGGCGGGGTTAGCAATATGTTGTTGGATGTCTTTATAATGTATCTATGTGCATGGAAAGTCATTAGAAGATTCATCTGAGTTAGGGCAGATTTGTGGAAGACTGGTTGCAGACCAGTGTGCAGGGAACAGTTTACTAGTATTTGAGTTATATCTTTTCAGCGAGGTGAAATCTGGTTCAGCGGGATGGCATTTTGGTTGAAGACATGTGCGTGGAGATATGTTTGAGGTAGCAGATAATAGAGATGATTCTGTGATTATTGTTGAAGTGTAATGTGTCATATGTTCACTACCAAGCTAATTGAGTCTTGGAATTGTTTTAGATGTATAATTGTAATGTAACATGTATTCTAATATCTTATTGAGGTCCTATATTACTCATTGTGCATTGGGGAAGCCTCAAGGATGACTCAATTAATTGTTAGGACTTGGTATAAAGGAAAGATGTTTTCCTTGGTTGTAAGTGTCATATGTATTGTAATGATATGATCATTGTATTATGCAAGCGTTGGATGCAAATTTGATGAGATCAGAGCAAATGTTGATGAAAAGTTAAGAACATCAAAGGAATTGTATTGGCAAGGAAAGTTGTATAAGTCATTTCACCTTTGAATATGTTACCCTGAGAATTGTTTTGTGAAGACAGTTCTGAGGCAATTTGGACAGCGGGTTCAGTTGACTTCCTCTCAACTCTTGATAGGGTTGAACCGACATATACATAACAATAAAACCCATCTACAAATAACTCATGATAACCAATAGATACAGATTGCCTACAAAATATTCATCACAAGTTGCAATAGATACATGTACTAATAAACCAAAAGAACTCCTGCAATGATCTCACATACAAAATGACCCAATATGATACATCAATCGCTACAAAGATAACTCCTGCAAAACAGTACATAGAAAATCGAGCTCCCTGAATACATATCACAGGTATCTCCACGACGATGCTAGCAGAAATCTACACTGATTCTAAGATGGTAACACTAATATCATCTAACTGTTGCAATAGCAACCAACAAGTGGCACTAAGATGATCGACAATTACAGGGAATCAAATCAATTACTGGGGTTTGACTTTGCATGATTTTACTGTCTCAATAGTCGCATGATGTCTCTTCAGCTACATGAAGGTGGCTCTTCAATGACCAACAGCTACAATACATTAGACGAATAGAATTACAAATGTCCCATGACAATATTGAAATCCTTCAAATTTTGAAAGCCAACATACATAAAAGAAACAATTCCATGAGTTGGAGATGAATATGTTAGCATGAATGTTGATGATATTCCGGTGGGGGAGTACGTAAGCATTGTTGGAGACATGATTCAATGTTTGTGTTGCATTCATGAAAGTGATTGTCATTGATGTCAACATACACCTTATTCTGTGAAGATTATCAGAGTTGCAGAGGAAGATTTGTTTGGCATAGTCAACAGTCAACGGTCAACGAGTTGGGTTATGCGCTGTCAGGAGTATACTCGGTGATGTATATGGATGTTGTCATTATGAGCACAGAAAGACATATGAAGATATGACAGAATTATGCGATGTTTTCTAAAGGTAGCTTTCAGAGAGAGTTTCTGGAAAGCGGGTACTAGTAAATTGATTATATCTTTTAGCAGAGATGGAATTTGGTTGAGCGAGCTTATAGGATGGTTAGAGACATGTTCAGGATGTCATGTTTCAGATGGCAAAAACAGATGTTCATTATATGAGTTTCAGTGTATGATTCCCTAGAGGCCGACTATTGATAAAATCGTTATGGAAAGAGTTTGACTGTAATGTAACATGTATTGTAATATTTTAATGATGTCCTATATTGTCATTGTAAATTGAGAAAGCCTCAAGGCCGACTCAATACTTGTTTTAGGACTTGGTAAAAAGGAAAGGTCATTTCCTTATGGATAGGTATCCAATGCAGATGTTTTGTAATCAATGAGATCATTTTGTTGGTTATGCAAACTTGGATGTGAATTTGTATTTGATCAGAGCAGAGATCGATGTTGAGGATGCAGTGTGAGCTTCAAAGGAACTGCATTGGCAAAGGAGTTGTTCTTTAGTCATTTAAGATCTTGGATATGCTTATCCAGAAGATTGTCTAGTGAAGACTATTTTGACACTATTTGGACAGTAAGTTCAATTGTCCTCCTTTCAACTCCTAACAAGGTTGGCACAGCTCCTAGCAGAGTTGGAATCTTCTAAAAAGGATTCAAAGTCTCCTAACAAGGACTCTATGTACTAATTGCATTTCATTGACTCCTAACAGAGTCTATCCTTTCACAAGGAACTTCTATATTAGTACATTATCTTATGGGCATCATTCCCACCAGGGTTTTCCCTCTAATCAAGGGTTTCCGTAGTTAACATGTCTAGTGTTATTATGCATGGATACTTTTCTATGGTCGTTGCATCTATTGTTTACATGTTTCAAAATTAATAAAAATATTTAGAGTTGTTTTAAGTGTATAACTGATTCACCCCCCCCCCCCCCAGTTACCTTACTGGACTTTATTTTCTAACAAAATACTCATCATTTCCTTTAATGACCAAGAGGATACAACATATGGAAGAGTCGATCATCATTGATGACATCAACAGTCTCAATCAACATCAATGCTACATTTGTTGTAACTTCTTCAATTACAAACAATTAAGTCTCCTTAATAGACATCAGTCATGTATACACGAGCATATGAAATAGAGATAATATTTTCGGATAGGAACAATCATTGCAGGTAAGCAGATAGCTCCTAGAGATACCTAACTTCAACAACTCTATATAAGGAGCTTTCATCCCCTCAATTTGATACAACATCAATTTACCATAACACTTCTCACTTTAATATTATTGATTATGAATGGCATTGGTTTAGTAAGGGGAATGATATAGGCAATCTATACTACAACGCAATGATTGAAAATCTCAAGGAATTACTAATTCATCAAAAAATGCATTATATTGGGAGAAGATGGTAGAAACACAGGGTTCTCCTGACCACAAGAAGACACATTCAAATGGGTAGTTTGAAAAATTGAACAATAATGGAGTTTCTTAGATCATGATTTATGCTCTCAAACTATGCAACTATTGAATGATGATGATGAAGAGAATTTTGTACATCAATCATTTTGTTCGAAAGGTCATTTAAAAACAGTATAACACTGGCACTTTGGTACGTCAAGACGAGTTTCTGGGATGGGGGATAAAGAGCCTCAATTTCAAGATGGTAGGGGGGCAGTGGTGGTGGTGGGGTGGGTTGTAAACTATACATATAGAATTCAAAATGTTAGTTATGAAATAATTATGTAATGGTATAACATACCAAATTGAAATACTTGAACATAGCAAAATTGCAACATAAACTAGGACCATTGAATATGCAACATAGTTACATGGTACATACCCAATAGTAGCAATCAAAAATCACATAGAAATTCAAGTACCCGTCCTGGTGGCAACGTGGTTGGGGAATGGCATAGTAGCATAGTACATACCTAATAGTAACAATCAAAAATCAAAATTCAAATAGAAATTCAAGTACACATCCTGGCAATGGTGTGGTTGTGGAATAGCAAACGTGGGGGTACCCAAATACTCAAGTACTCCAAGTACCCAATGCGGGGACGTCCCGAGGATGGGTACTTCGAGGTTTGGGGGTGTGAGTCTCGAAGGGGTTATTGTATACCCATGGTTCAAGCTCTGATGTGGCAGCTATCAAGGACACGTCTTTCCCAAAGTGGATTAAAGGCAATCAATTGGATTAAAGGTGGCTCTCATTTAATTAATGGTTTGTGCTTTGTGAAGTATGAACTCTATTTTAGTGTTCAATAATTAATTTTAAGTTGATCAATGTTATGAATATTATATTGATTGACTTAATATATGTTGATTAAGAATCAATTAGTAATATTATTTTATCAACATAGATTAATTAATGATTTATATTAATTGTCAACATTATATTTATTGATTGGTATTATTTTATATTAGTAATTATAGATCAATCTTTGTTAATAAGTATTATCATTTATTTGTTTGGAAAATTAATTATATTTAATATTTTATTTATGGAAGGGGATATCACAATCCTACCCTCCCAAAATTGCCTGTCCTCGAGCAATCATGATTTTCCTTTCATTGGCTAAATCATAATCAATGCGTTGCTCTTGTTCAAGTTCCAAGTTTGAATTTAATGATATTATCAAGAGTTTAAGGCTAAATTAAATGTTACGAGTGATTCAATTTTGATTGGTTGTATGTTAAGAGATTTAGTAAATGATGATTGTTTTGAGCATGATTGATGATTGAATAATAAAGAATTACAAATCATAGACTGATTGATATATTTCATAATGTCAAGGTTGGTGAGTTCCCTGAAATGAGTCCAATTACAATTTGATATCTTCGCAATCAAATGGTATGATTTAATTAATCTTCAAAGATTTGACATCTTTTTGTTGTAGTTGATATTCCATTTAATGATCTCTTTGATGATTATCTCCTGTATGGAAATTGTTTACTTTCAAAGACTGGTGTACATTAATATGCATTTTAAATGAAATTGTTTTAAGAGGATGATAATAACCCCTAATAGATTTAACAGTTTTAGCATATTAGGCTCAAGTACTTTTTACTTATTGCATGTCCTCCTTAAGAGGATGGGAATTTCAATGTCGCAAGGTGCTAGACACTCTTCTACAAGTAGGCTCCCTCAAGGCATTGGAATTGCATATTTGTATCCATCTTGGAATCTTTCCTCAAGGCATTTAAAACCCTGTCCTTACCCATCTTGGAATCTTTCCTCGAGGCATTGGAAACCATGTCCTTACCCATCTTCGAACTTACCTATCTCAAGAGGATTCACTCCTCCTTTCCCATATTGACAGAAACCCCTAGTATATCTTCATCAATTGTTTAGTCATGTTTTCAGGCTTCATTATTACTTGTAATCAATAATCTGATTTTTTCTTGTATTTACTCTACAGGATGGCAAGATCATCGCTCTAATACCAATTGTAATGTCTCCTTTCTAGGTTAGTCAAGATTGATACTAAATTTAATAATAATGCTCATAATAGTCATATCAATTATCAAATATGTTATTATTTAGATTCACGATCAAAGGATACAAATGTTGTCCAAGTTGTTGAGACACTATCTATGACTCCCTCAAAGTTTACAGGTCCAAGCCCGTTTCACAAACGGGATGTTGACCCCACCCTCTATTGGGATAAGATCCATCAGACTGGATTTATACAAGCCCCTCCTTGGTAACATCATATGCTTTCAATCACAAATTAAATAATAATATTGGAAAGTAAATTCTATTTTTAATAATACTTCAACATGATAATATTAGGGTATCCCAATATAGATCAAGTGAATATCTATTTCAAATGTATAGTTTGAACGCATATTTAAATATCTAATCTATGTATTTCAATAGTATTATTTCCTTATCAATGAGTTGACCATGATTATGGAATTCCTATTCAATTCAAGGATTAACCGATACATATTCAATAATAGTAATCTAATCCTTATCCTACGAAATATACATTACCAATCTAAGATGACACATTCCCTTAAATAACATATTCTTCTAAAGCTTCAATAATGAAAGAGCAAACATTTACTTACCTCCAACATCACTTTAACTATGAACACAATAAAATGTGTAAGGGTTCGATCAATACTCTGTTTAACCACATGTCGTATTCTATATATATTACTCCATTTGCTATGCCAAAGTGGCGATGGCGGTATCCACATAGTATGAACATTTTACATTCACTCCCTTTCTAATCATTATTGGTGTCCTGTTATTATGCTTTTCTTTGGTGCTTTGTCTCACTTGCCCAACGCTCTATAATAGGGTGGGTATGTCATATTGCAATGGTCACCCTACTTTATTTTCATCTCTTTTAAAAACTGATTTGTCATGTATATTTTGCTATCCCTTATTCGTACTATTCTATGTTATTATATACCCATGGTTCGATCTCTGATGTGGCGGCTATCAAAGACGCATCTTTCCCAAAGTGGATTAAAGGCAATCAATTAGATTAAAGGTGGTCCTCGTTTAATTTATGGTTTGCGCTTTGTGGAAGTATGAACTCTTTTTTAGTGTTCAATAGTTAATCATAAATCGACCAATGCTGTGAATAACATATTGATAGACTTAATATAAGTTGATTCAAAATCAATTAGTAACATTATTTTATCAGCATAGATTAAGTAATGAATTACATTAATTGTTAGCATTATATTTGTTGATTGGTATTATTTTAGATTAGCAATTAATAATCAATATTTTATTTTTGATCAGTAAACGGTTGAAGCCTTATATTATATTAGATAAAAAGATTAATAATCAATCTTTATTAATGAGTACTATCATTTATTTGTTTGGAAATTTAATTATATTCAATATTTTATTTATGGAAGGGGATATCACAGAGTCCACAAGTTTCACTGTTTAAAAACAAAATGCTGATTGAAAGTACACCTTTGGTAGAATTTAGAAAATCTAAAGCATGTAGATCTAAACTTAAAGAACATAACAATGGGCTCTTCTCGAACAAGAAAAAATGATTCCCACTCAGGCTGGAACCTTAAAATCTACAAAGTCCCTAATTTGACATGACTGATGATCCTGTGTTTATGGCACAAGCAGTGGTACAATCTCTAACAGTCTGAACCTTTCAATACAAAATGAAAATTATTTCTAAAAGAAAAAACATAAGACATCTTTAGAAAATGGTTATGTTCTTGAGGATTCACCAATCTTCGTAGATGCAGGCCAGACAGCACTTATAGGCAAGGGCGATGAATAGTTGGATCCACGGTGGATCAATCTCCTGTTGGTGGAAGAGTCTGCATTACAGAGATTTCACCTCTGCGTGCATTCTCAACAAAGAAAACAAAGGTCATTTTATATGTTGTACATAGAAGCTACAGGAAGGGAGAGAGAAGAGGTTGTGAATAATACAATTGGATTGCCAATTCAAGATTATGGCCTTCAGCCTCCTGTAGTAATCAAACATTTAGAGCCTGAACAGATTGATGATGAAAAATCACAATAAGACACTTGTACAAAGATGCTTCATGCACGTAGAAACATTCTATCCGTCTGCGGTTCTAAAGATGCACATTGTCATCTAGGCCCATTAATAAAATAACAGTTGTTATATACCCCTAATTTGCTAATGACTGATGATACAGTGAATAACCTAAACAAGTTGGAGAGAAGTTTTGAAGGCGAAGGTACAAAATTAGCCCAATGGATAACACGGAAGTCTCCAAGGAGTACATGATTCTGTAGTTTTCTAGCATTCAGCCATGGGATACAGTCCCACAGAAAGAACCCACCGTTATCCCCGATATTTCACTATCCCTAAAATCAAGCAAATAAAGAGATTTTTACCTTCATCTATGAGGAAATTGCCTAAGAGGAACTATTGCAAGGAAATGATCATAACATGAAATTGATTGATTGACCACTGAACTAGGCAATAAGTGATTTCTCTTCTTTTTAAGTCATACACGCATTATTTTTTCTTTGGTAGTTCAAGAATGTTTAACCTGCCCAGCAAAGTGAGGCCACAAACGAGGACTATTCCCGACATGAACACACTTTTCAGGGTTCAAAATGCTACACTTGCCTCAAGGCATTGAAACATAAAATCACCAATCAAGGGACCGTATTAAAGCTATAAAAAAATCTTTTGAGGAAAAAAATTCACACCTTGATAGACTGCATAAACTCACGGCAATTAGCGTTGATGGCGTCCATCTTGGGACCTGAAGCACTTGCGAGCTCTTCCATCACGCCGCCTGCTAACTCTAAAGCATGCACTATCCTCTGCCACATCAAATCGTATATCAAAACAAATGACTAACCCTAGGCTTAAAAGCAGATGTTACAATTGACTGAAGAGTGTGAACCATGAGAAAACAAACCTTCTCGACATGGTAAAGGCGCTGCAAGGATGTGGATTGTGCAGCTGCAGTTGTGTTAATCGGGTTTGCCGCGCTGCCCATCGGACTCGCCATCGCTGCAATTCTTGGCCCCCTTAATTTTGAAGGCACAACTAAAACCCAAATGGTGGAATGGTACAATTTCTATTTTGAATTAAATTTATATAATAACTAGCAATACATTAGTGTGCAATAGGAATGCCGTATTTGTATGGAAGGTCAACTTAATATTTATCCCACTCTTATTATCCCACTCTCAATCTCTCTTGATACCTCTTTCTATTTATCTACCTCCTCGTCAATCTATCTATCTCTCTTCATCATCCTCTTTCATATGCTTTTAAATCTCTACATTTAAATATTTCAGTGACCATATCTCTCTTTATTGATACCTTAGTGACCATATCTCTCTTTATTGATACCTCTAATTTTTTAGTATGTCCATCCTTCGTTATCTCATTTAGATAGTCACATCCCTCTCTACATTCATCTATCTATCTCTTTCATTATTTTCCCATCTCTCTACTCACTTTGTAGATCTAAATTTATCTTTCTATCCATTCCCTTATTAAATGTAATTCAAAAAAATATTTATAACATTTCTTTTTCAAAATTTATATGTCAAATTTAAAAGGAAGAATATCATCTTCTCACTGTCCATTTAGTTCAAAAGTTCAATGGTCAGAATTGAATTACACCTAACTACTCTACTATTGAGATTTTATAACAATTCACAATCGATCACCCTATATTAAGAAGAATTACTACTATGATTTGACACATCTATTTATAAAAAAAATTATCATCCTTGATTATTTTCCTATCCAAAGCATTCTAATACTTCATATAAAAATCACAAAGGACCACCTAGTTCAAGATTAAAAATGATTACAAAATAGAAAGTTTAGATCTCATTTCTAGCAGTCCTTTTTTTAAAGATCTTTCAAAGAAAATCAACCTCCTAAATAACCAAAAATGTAATATGTTTTTTATCTAAGAGTGTAATTGTACCATTTGATGTACACATATGGACTACCTCGTCCAAGCACTAGTGGGGTTGTGCGAATTCCCTACAAAATATCAGAATGTGGATGGAACTACTTCTAACTACATAGATTAACAAAGAGTTGAGTTGGTCTACTCCCCACTTTATAGCTTTGGGTTATTTTGAAATATATTCACTCCTACATTTTCTAGTGAATCATCAAAGTGATTAACAAATATTATTCGAAGGGGATTTTCACCAAAGCATTGGAAAAAATCATACTTTCACAATGCAAATGACAAAATTGTTATGCAAAGGATAATATTTTTTTAGTAACATAATATTTACGCCAAATTATAAATTAGTTTTAGTTTATTTGTTTTGTTTGTTTTTGACAAAATGCAACAATGATATAATTGCCCAAAATATAAATGTGAGAGTACACTAAGATTTTAGTATTTACAAGGACACCTAATTGCAATATAGGTAGCACATTGAAAGTGTTCTCTTCTCAAGGTTGAAGTGCAATCTTGATTTTGGAAAGTATTGGCTCTACGCTTGGAAAGGCGGTGGAAATTCCTTTAGACATAAGTGTTGAGTTTGTAGTAAGAGAGATCTTTTACTCTTTAAAGGCGGACCTATTGTTATGCTTCTGAGATAAAAACTTAAGCTTTAGCTTGGTAAAAGTATGATGATTTCTTTAGCAATCAACTATCCCTTGAGTTAGAAGGATTTTGGTTTTATCCTCTTTGTTCTACTATTTTCACCATTAGGGATTTTTCTAGAAGCATTAATGAAATCTCTACATTCAAGACTATAAGGTTTTGTAACTTGAAATTCTATGGTGAATCCTACTCCTATGGCTATTTTGTGATATTTATGATTTGGATACCATTGGAATTATATCACTATAATATTTAGCACTTCTATCAAACATGCATTTGATAATTGAGTCATTGGTCTTCAAAGATGAGATTGTTTAGAGTTTTTAAATGTAATTCTATTTTATTGATGACTTATTTTGGTTATTGAGCAAAAGAGCACCTATCCACAGGACATGAATCTACTAACAATGAGAGGTGTGTGTGTGTGTGTGTGTGTGTGTGTGTGTGTGTGTGTGTGTGTGTGTTTCTTGTTTGTTTATATGGTAAAAGTTTTCCTTCATTGTTGCACTCCAACCCCAATGCAAACCCTCTATCTAACACATTTCTTGCACACAATGCCAACACAAACACCACCACCAAAAACCCAACAAAAGCCCCAATTAGAAGCCAAAACCCTCCATTATGGTGTGTAGAACACATGACCTTCACCAACTTCATCATAACCATTTCTAAACTCAAAGCTTTATTTTTTAGATGACGCAACAAATGAGTATAAAATTATAAACTGAAAGGTAAATCTTACCAATGAAGAAAGGGAGGTTTGAAAATAATTTTAATTTTAAAACTTTTCGATATTAAAATTTAAAAGAAAAACTCTATGAACTCAACATATTAACATTTCAACAAGTTTTAGAATATTTGATTGTATAATAATATTTATGTGTAATATTAATTAAAAATAATATTTAATATGTAATTTAGTGTTTTAAAAATATATTTTATGAAAATTGTAGTAATAATATTATTTAGCTTCTATAAATATACATAAAGTTCATAAAAGAAAATTTTGATATATAAATTTATCAATATGTACTTTTTGTTTAAAATGTTAACAATATTCTTATCATATTTTAGAATCATAATTAGTTAAGAATTAATTGTGTATTGTTGTGTTTAACTATTTTTAATTCTTATAATAAAAAATTAAAAAGACATTTTATCAAATTTAAAAAGATTTTAAATAAAAATACTAAATTAATGAAAAATATTATTACTGATGAGAAAAAAGGAACACATTGCAATATCTAGTCACTATTATCAAGACATAATTTAAACTAACAATAATTTATCTATAAATAATAAATTGACATATTATGATTTAGCTCCTTATATTTGAATTGAAGTGAATATGAATAATCAAATAAAATAAAATTTAATAAAAAGAAGAATTAATAAGTACCAAAAAAATAAAGATTTTAAAATATCCCTAAAATTATATTTTTATATCTTAAAAATAAATTTAATCATGATGTAAATATGATTTGACTTAAAACCAATCATTTAACTATCTTTTAAAAAGAAATTAAGTAGACAGAAAGAATGAGGTAAATTTTTCCTAAATCCATATGTTATCTTTTTTAATTATGAATACATTTGTGTAATGTTTAATACACTATAATGATTATAAAAATTATTTTCCAAACTAAAAATTTAGAAGAATGATTTCATAATTTTAATAATGTTCGAAAATCAATTATTTGTTTATTTATTTAAAAATATTAAAAATTTAAGTACTTTCAATAATGGTTAGAAATAAGATCTAACAAACATTTTTGAAAACTTAAAATTACCTTCTATAATATCTATAAGGCCTCTCCATAGTAAAATTTTCTTCAATCTTTATTTTCTATGTTAGTAAAATTATATATAATTCCAAGATTGAATGAAAATATTTATATTCTAAATTTTTTTATCTTATTTTTTTAATTTATTTTTATCAATAAATGACCGAAGTCTTGTATTATAATTTAATAAAAATAAAAAATTGCATGGATTCTCCGTTCAAATGGGCACTAGTAGGAAAGAACGGAGTAAGAAAACCTCTAGTCTTGCTCGGGACCGAAGTCCTATATAATACAAATTAAAAGGAGCATACCCCAGTTTACATCATCCCATTTAATTTATACGCAAGTATTTTAATCAAAATACTCTCTTGAGAATATAAGAAACAAGGAAACTCTACCCCATGGCTACATTTTTACTTACTAGATTTCAAGATTAGGCTAGAAGCTACATTCAAAACACTACTAATTTCCACATAAGGTTAGAAGTCAGCCTATAAAACTATATAAATAAACAGGTCTATAATTTCTATACTTTATAATGTTTAAAAGTACTCTATACTTCTAAGTATTAAGTGATCTGACATGTCTTTTAAAAATAGTGTTCTCCATTATAATTTACAAGTTCCTATCTTTTGTCAGACTAAGAGTTTGCTTCCTTAATAAAGATGCTTCTACCCATTCTAAGATGATGCATATCAGATATTCTAAATATTTATTATCCATAAGTATTTCTACTCAATAATAATATTATTATTCTAAATATTCTGATGACTATAATAAAAAAATTAAAAATTATACATATAAACAGTTAAATACTATTGATATATTAATTTATTGAAAAAATCATATCCTAGTTCATAAAATATATTGTCAAGGTATGTGGATCATAGAATGGCACGAATGGCCATTCAACCATATCATTCAGGGCAACATCTATGCAGCCGACAAAATTTTCTGCATAAATTATTTTATCTCACTTAATAATTATTTCTAAAATTATTTAACAATGGTTTTTACATTTTCATTTATTATAAAAATTGATAAGAAAGGAGATTTTGTCGGCTAGTTAGCCACTGGCATCATGCAGCGAATACTTTTACAAAATAACCATTTAAATGATTTACCAGGCTAGTAGATTTGCCCTAATCTTAGAATATGTGTGAAAAAAAGGAAATGGAAATAACACTAGAAAGAAACAAAAAATGACACAATTCTCCAACTGATGATGCATTGATTTTGGGTCCTGCAAAATGACACATTATGCACTAAGTCAAGCTGAGTGTGTGCTATTTAAGTCCCATTATGAAAAAGCAATGGGTGAGACATAACAAAACACAAGCAACCAAACATGACAGTAAAAACGGATGGCATCATTGAAAATTCAGACAAACTTGTTTGAATGACGACGATCGATTTTATGGTTGTTGAAGGCCTCTTTGCTAGATTACACTATTGATTGTAAAAATTAGCCCATATTCTTTCATATGGAAATGTCTACAGCATAAAAATAAACTAGCAATCATACCTTAGTGTGCAATAAGTACATCGCAGTTAGGTGTAAATATTTCTCTTACCAAATGCCTCTATAAGTAATAGAAACGAGACATTTTATTTATTATTCACATTTCAATATGTGTTTTTTTGGTATTGTTTGTCCCATTTAATATAACTTATATTTGCTAATGAACAAGCACCTTGACAATTTGATGGGAGAGTTAAAGGAACAACAATTGATGTGCAAGCATGTTCCATGCCAAAGAAGAGCACCATTGTATTTTCAAATCCCGTAAATATGAAAATAAGTTGTTGTAAATTCCTAGTCCATCCTATGGAAAGTTTTCTTTATAGTATTGTAATGTGTGTGGTACTTTTTTTGTGTGTATGTAAGGTCATTTAAACTTGTGTGGATTATAAATTTTTAATTAAAAAAGATTTTATATTAATCAACTTTGAATTGTAATCTTCTAATATGTATTGTATGTATCTAATAAATAATTGAAGCTTACATGTACTGGTTGTTCCAAATTTGGTATTGTTGAAGGAGTTGTATTTGATAATGTTTGAAGGCACATCTCCTCTTCTTTTCGTCATGAAACAAATGGGTTTTTTTTCATTCGTGCATATCTTTGAAATGTGAATGAGGGTTGAATGTGGAGGTCTACAAGTTCACGTGCTCTTGATATAGCTATAAATGTTAGCCCTTGGTGATTAGTGTTGCCAATGTCGATTGTTGTTTTTTGTAGTGTAAGCCCTTGAGACTTGTGTATTGTTAAGGCCCATGCCATTTTCAAAGGTATTTGTCTGTGAATGCTATGACTTATTGATACCATTGTAATATTTTATGGATTTTTATTGTCCCACGATTGCCCAATGTAGCTTTTAAAGTCAACAATTACAAATAAAGGGAGTTGAGGTGGCTTTTCACCATCATTATATTTATTTTTTTTGACTTGTTGAAGTGCACCATTAAGTCCAGTTTCCACCCATAATTTTGCACAGAGCATGACCTTTTGATCAATGCATAAGAGGATCTTTGATTGAAGTTGATCTTTATCTAGATTTGAACATGGTAAACCTTTTAGTTTCTCTGCATCTAATAGGGCAACTGGTTTTGCTAAAGAGTGTAGCATACATTTGTTATGTAGCAATACCATTTCATTTGTGGAGAAAAGATGTATGGATGATAAAAAGAGTGTGCTCTCTTCCGAGCTTATTGTGGAGCCTGATCTTGACATTAGAAGCCTCAAATCTGCAATTGTTGGTGTTGCATATCATAAATTTGATAGGAGTTTATGAAACTAAAATTGAACAATACTGTTTCCACTTTGTTAGAATATTATGTCTAATGTAACAAGTTTGGAAGCTGCCCCATAGTGTGCCAACATAGGAGCTAGATGCATGCATTGGTATTTCTTGGACTAGTGGTAGCTGTCCCAAGTCACCAAATAGAACAATTGAGCATACTCTGAAGGGATTGTGATTCACAGTAGGGAATGCTTGTCGTAACCTCGTGCCAATTTTTTCGGGTAACTTTGGTCCAATAAAACTGATTTCATCTATTTGAACATAGCGAATGAAGTATATGATCTCTTGGAAGGTTGCAAGTGCTTGTCCCAACACGGGTGCCATTTCCTTGATTGGTATTCAAAGAGAAAAATGAATTGTTGATGCTTGAATGTTGAATGTTGTTATGCTTGTAGGTGCTAGTAATAGCATTGGTTGTTGTCCATGTGGCATTGAGATGACCATTATGTAACTAATTCTTTTTAAGAGGTGTGACTTTCATGTGCCTCATGTTCCTTGAACAATAATCTTTAAAGGTAATTGTTGAGTGTTGGAATATAGATGTGCTACAATATCATGTGCCTTCTTTTGCACTATTGATAGTACATTTTGTTTTAAGGGAATAACTATTTGAGGGGCATGAAATGCTAGGAGGTTAGATTGTATGAATATTGTAGCTATTTTTTTTTTGGATAATACTCAATTCTTGATCTTCCTAGTTATTGTTCAAATTAAATTCATGGCTTCCTAGCATGTCTAGGTCATTTAGGTGGATAGGCAAGCTTGGGTACAACACTACCAAGACCTACCACTCATTAGTGATACTATCTGGCATGTTGTTTTCATTATCTTTTGGGCTAGCAGCATCATTTTCTTTTGTTAGTTTATAACTATTTCTGTGTACATGCCAAGGTTTTTATTTTGTTGCATAACTTCCCCAAGTTGTTACGATTTTCTTAGTTGATGCACCTATATATGTTTGAATCTTGTTTAATGGTTTGTATAGCAGTAATCCAGTCCAACAAAAGGATTCATAATTCTTATCTTCCTTTACAAGAATGGCTATGTAGCATGGACTGACATAGACAATAGCATTGGTGGGATGCTCTCTCCACTGTATTTTTGTTTTACTATTCTTGAAGGTCCATTTTTGAGTTACTTCAATAAATGAAGTATTCTC
Source organism: Cupressus sempervirens (assembly GCA_028749045.1). Classification (NCBI taxonomy): domain Eukaryota; kingdom Viridiplantae; phylum Streptophyta; class Pinopsida; order Cupressales; family Cupressaceae; genus Cupressus; species Cupressus sempervirens. The sequence goes on along the minus strand of CM053785.1, from coordinate 182,130,291 downwards.
TAGATGTATAGGTCGTGATATCTAAGCTTCAATTTTGTTTGGGTATGTTGGTTTTCTGAGGGGTGCAATTGGTACATGTTGGTGTTGGATACAATTGTTCAATTATGTGTTGTCTTTGATGTCACACAAATGTCATATCAGTCATCGGACAGAGTCTACCGAGCTCAGATGGTCAGCAAGGAAAAGGACAGAGTCTATCGAGCTTAGATGGTCAGCAAGGCAAAGGATAGAGTCTACCGAGCTCAAATGGTCAGCAAGGCAAAGGACAGAGTCTACCGAGCTCAAATGGTCAGCAAGGCAAAAGACAACATCTACCGAGCCTAAAAGGTTAGTAAAGAAAATTTGCAGTATCTACCAAGTAGACAATTGTTATCAAGCTTTCAAGTTTAAACAAAGAAATTTAGTTGTTACCGAGCTCACTCGGTCATCAAAGGGAAATATGGAAGAAATAGTTCTTACCGAGCTCTCACGGACAAAGAAGGAATTTAGTTCTTACCGAGTCAACTCGGTAGCCAAAGGATTTTGTAGAAGTTGTAATGTTAACCAAGTTAAGATGGTTAACTCGGGAAATTTTTGGAAGCAATATTTATTGAGCAGGGTTAGCCAGTGAAGGATTTCATTGATTTTTGAAATAACGTCTATTTGTTTAAAGTAATATTTGTAGCCGACTGATGTATGGATTATTGGTAAATGTAACATGAGAATGAGCCGACTTGATAATCTGAATGGTATAAATAAGAGGTCAAGTTGTGAATTCTAAGTGTGAAAGTAGAATTGATGTGATATGAGGACTGATTATTGTGGAAGCGAATTTGAAGGATGATCGGAGATCATTAAGGAGTAGCAAAGCCATATTTGATCAAGGAGGATCTAATGATGCAGAACAGAGACCTATAATCAGCAAATTCAATTGCATCTTGTTCAGGTCAACTCATTGTTACTTTCTAATCATTGTAGCAGTGATTTCAAATCTCTTAACAGAGTTGGTTTAACAGCCATTTTGTAAATCCTCTAACAAGGTGACAGTTCAGTTGAATTGTTCTAAAGACCTCTAGCAAGGCCACTCCTAACAAAATCCTCTAACAGGGTCACACCTAACAATGTGTATTGTAACCTTTAACAGGGTTGGCTCCTAACAGGGCTCACTTCAGAAGAGTGAAAATTGGTAACTAATTACTTGGTGGTTTTTCCCATATTGGGTTTCCACATTAAATCTGATGTCTCTTGTGTTCATTTTGTTTTCAATTGCATGCATGCTTGCTTGAAGATAAGTAACAATTTAATTTATCGAGTTACAACATTTTTGTTATGTTTACCGAGTATCAGCAGTAACTAGATCTTTAAGACATCTAAGGGATCTAAGGATTAATTTTTGTTAGTAACTGATTCACCCCCCTCTCAGTTACTCTATCTTTAATACCAACAATTGGAGGTTTTGTTGGTTGACATTTAAAGATACCAAAATCCTGCTACATATGGAGAGTGGTAATTTAAGCAAGAGATGGCTAGTTTCTTGGACACCGATATCGCGATCCACAAGGTTTTCCATTAGCATTTTTTGAAAAGCAATTGGGGCTGGTTTTTTCGAGTTTAGTTTGGTTGAGATGCGGGTCAACATAGAGTGATACATTTCTGACTTGTTCTCAACCTTAGCTGCATATATTGCAATGTATTTGAGTATTGTATCAATTCAAAGGATGGGTTGGAAATCTACATTGGCCCTCCAGATGGATAGTATTTGTGGATTGTGTAGGTTTAGACAGTCATCATTACAAGCAGGGTTGTGGGTTGGGTGTCCATTTGTGGCAACATAAAGTTCTAAATTTTCTTGTGTACTCCAAGGGGCTTTATATCGACATGTAGGAATAGAACCTTTCATCCTAAGACATGTTTGGAGGGTACATTTAGTGTGATGTTGCACACAATTTACTAATTCAATGTAGTCTATTATTGGGTTTGCATTATTGATCATTGTTGTATCTAACAAGCAAGGGTCATCAAGAAGAGATTGGTGTATTTTTTGGTTGCACAAATATAGAATTTGTGGGTTCAATGCATATACATATGTATCAATGAAATCAAGTGCATTTTGTATGGATTGGCTATCATTCCATTGTAAGCTACTAATGTTTGGTGCTTGGTGTAGCCAGATGAACCTGTGGATATGTGTAAATCCCTTGTGTTGCTATTCATACTTGATAATTTATAACATTCTGAGGAACTACAAGGGCCTAACAAAATTATTGAAAGTGGAAGTGTAGTAGAGCTATACCTATACCAGTGATTTGTTGGATGGAGAATCTTGTCTAAGACATCCTCACAAAATGTTGTAAATCTATGGTGCATATAGATTGTTGCAAGATGTGGATTTTGAATAATGTTTTGTAGCCTCCACCTTGTTGCTACATTAGGGTCAGTGTGTTAGTTTAGTGGATGGCATGGTCTTGTGCAAGTCTGACCATTTGGTGCTTGTGGCACTAAGATTGAAAAAGAGAGTTGGATAACCTATTTGAATGACCATATCAATAAGCTCCCCTTTTTGTTGACTCTAGAATGGGTGTGTGCCATGAATTGTTGAGATGAATCACATTATTTGGTTTGTAAGCTTGTCATCAAGCAAGGTTGTTAATCTTTGGTGCAGGGCTACAACTAATACTGGCATTGAACCGTTAAGTTGCTTATGAACAAATATTGATGTTGTTGTTTGGCTTCAATGGTGCATAAGGATATTAAGTATGAAGTACCTAAAATGAGGATGCTGACCAAACCTATTTTCATGGTATCAGATGAGGTGGTTAGCATATTCATGTAGCTTGACTTCTTTTATAGGATGTTGTTTGAATGCAGTCTTCCTTGTAGAAATAAATATGGGAATGTTATTCCAAATAATCCTTCAGTTGTGTATTCTTTGATGGGAGATGTAGAAACATTTGGCCATTGTATGGTTGGACTTGATCGTCCTTCTCCTAATTGTAGTAAAGATATGACTTCTTCCATTTCTCTACATGATTTGGTGAATTGTTGTGCATGATTTCCACTATTGGATCTTCTTTTGTTTCTTCACTCTCAATTGTAGATCTTTCATTATGGAGTGGAGTTAGAGTTGTTAAGTATAGAAGGTTTGAAATGTCAATGAATTGAATGAGCAAAGATGCCAATGCGGACCCATATACCTATACATCTTTGTAATATGGATCATTGCATATTTTGTAGTTTAGTGTTGCATAAACATGTACTTACCATGAAATCGTACTATTGCTGGTCAATATTTTATTTGTTCACAATAATTATGTTCAAGTCAACTATCGTCCTTGGCAATAGTGTTGCAAATGTAGAAATATCTTGAGGAAAACATATAGTATGACCATTGTATTTTAGCTACCCACATCTTGCACAAGTAACTTGAAGGATAGGGCTTATTCTTGCTATCAACATTTCCTCAACTTGAGTTAGCATTTGTAAACAATGTGGCTAGTCATCAGGGTTCATATTATTCCATTATGAGAATTGATTGTCATTTCTTTTAGATGTGCATCTATAGAAAGTGGTTGATCCATTCAATTTCTTTATTTTTATCCCTGGGTATCTTTCCATGTAGACCAAGCCTGTAGAAATTTTGGAAAGGTTACCCAATTTGCTATGAAAATTATCTGTAGTTGTGTAATAATTCTTAGAGAAATTGGGCAAGTTTTCTTTCTCGAGTTGATTGAGTTGAGTAGCATTTTGTAACTGATTATTGCATTCTTGTATATGGTATGGCATGGGTTGGGTGTAACTGGGTGTTCCATCAGAAAGCTTGTTGTGACTTCCTCTTATTCTCTTGTTGATTGTGTCCTTAGTTGCTTGGTACCTTAATTCTATGCCACCAGCTCATCATAGTTATCTTCCACGTGCTTTACACAATTTAAGAAAACAAAATAGTTGACTCAGATTTGTCAAATCTTCAATTTAACATTGTTTATGGTTACTCGACAACTATATTGTTCAGTCACTCGGCCAACACTAGTTTACTCGGCAAACACTAAATTTTACTGATGCTCGACACCAACTAAACTTTACTTGACATATACTAACAATCACTTGGCTTGCATTATTTTTCATCTTTTCTCGACACCTCTTATTTTTCACTCGACTTCCATTGATTTCTACTCAGCTTGCATTGACTGCTCGACAAGGCTTGGCAAACACTTTTCTTACTTAACCTTCTTCTAATCTTAACTTGAGTAATCTTTCATTTCAGACTTTAAGTAGATAAGCAACACACTATAGTATCAATGTCTTACTTGGTATTAGTGCTTCTTTTACATACCAAATAACTCAACCTTTCTCTAGGTGCTATTGTTATCTCCTCTTTTCAAATCCTCTTTTTCAATCAATTGAACGATACTTTCAAACCAAAAAGCAATTGTCTCACCTGTAGGTAGCAGGTTTGACATCATTGACAAAATAATAATTGTTCCATTACAAGTTCTTCTCTTCAAAACTGTTTGATTTTAATGATAGGACATAGGTAGTGTTGAGTTTGTTGACTTCATAATAATCTTCTTTTGTTGAGTCTTTCCATTTGAATAATATTGTTGTTCATAGAAGTAAAATTATGCTTGTGAGACTTCCACACACTTTACCCCACTGCTAATCATATCATCATCCAACCTGATGGCCTCTCTTTGTGCATCTTGCAATCTTTTCACTTTTAGACACTTTAACAAGAATCAAATTTTAGTTAACATGGCAGAAATGAAGACATAGAACTGATTCTTCTTGTTTGATTGAAAAGTTCAAGGAATCTTATCAACACATATATTGAACCTATCTAGAAAATTCCTCATAGTTTTATCCTTCTTCATTTGGATTTGAAATCAATTTAATAATAACTTTCCAACATCAACTGCAAGCTTAAATCTTTGAATAAATTTTACCTCAAGATCATTCCAACAAGTGATAAAACCATCTTGCAAATTTTGAAAGACATTCTCTTCTTGCACACCAAGAATACCACAAGCAAGTGCAATTGCTTTGAAGTGGTAATTTGGATAACATATTTTGCCTCCATCAAATTTGGGGATGATTTCTCTTGACCCCTTAGGTAAATATGAACACTAACACAAAGTGAAAGGCCCAATATGAGCCTCCCATGACTATGTTGCAATAGAGCCATAACACACTAGACTTATTTAACCAAATAAAATCAGAGTCTCCAACCTCCATCCTTAGGGAGACAGCTTCATATTTTTGAAAAAAGAAAGCATTGGAGCTTCACTTCCTTTCCCTAGTGGAGTCACCAAAAATATGTTAGTGAACAAATTTGTCCTTTTAAAAATGTTCAAGAACTGATTTAAAATTGTTCAAATACAAGGCACAATATGTGTCTAACAATTGAGTCACTTGTAATGACCATGTGCAAGTGCTCTATGAGTTTTGATATGAAGGCTCAACTCCCTTCTAAAAGATATATAATGAATTAAATGACTGGATATGTCTTTTACTAGAAGACACTAAGGCTTACTAACATCAACCCATAAACATGGAGTGAATGTCGTTATTAGATTTATAAATGGAATAATGAGAGAAAGACCAATAAACAACCACAAGACCACTTATTGAGCCTTTCAGATTACAGAGGAAATGAAAAGAATCAAATGTCTCATTCTAAAAACTATGAGCTTGTGAATTGATAGAATTGTATCTAAAATAGGAAAGAAAAGACCACATGATCAATTTCAACCAGAAAAATAAATATTCAGACCTCAAGATCTAGTACATGCATATATTCTCTTTTATTTCAAAAAGATAACAAGATAACTATTGGAAATTACAATTGGAATAATTGTTATGTTGTCATTGATGTCAAACCTATTAGAGATACATTTACTACTAGTGTAGAGTATCATATTAGTTGATTGATGGAGATGATTTCAAAAGAGAGATAACTAGATGAACTAGTGAAGTAATTGAGTAACGAGGAGCAAGTATGTTGGGATTACAATGGGCACTTGATCAGTTAGTCTTTGACAAGATAATATTTTGTTTAATCATCATATGAAGTGAAGAAGATAGTTGAGTTGATGAGTAGAAGAGAAAACAAGAAGTTGAATAAAATACTAAGCTTGACCGAGTGACAGTTTCACTAGGCCAATGAAGGAGTTGAAGCAGAAGATTAAGGAACTTAAGAGTTGGCCAAGTAAATAGTATTAGTAGTGATTGAGTTTAGTGAAGAATGAGAGAGCCAGTAAAAGCCGAGTGAGACATGTTAGTAGTGACTGAGCTACACAGTGTTGACCAAGCAAAAGAACCCAATGATGACCGAGTGTCAACAACATTATAGTTTGTGAAAGAATCAAGTTTGAGGCTGACATAGTTCAATTTTTGGATTAGTCAAAACACATGGATGATAAGGATTGATGAGTTGGCATATTTAATGCACAAATTGAGTTTGTTATGCAATCAAAGAAAACCATTTAAAGAGAAGTTTCTAGAAGTATCATGAAAGGAGAAGAAGGACAAAATGATAGATAGATTCATTAAATATAACCAAACCCTTAGATCTATGGTGATGTTTAAGCGAAAAAAGATCATAGCTACCTATTTAAAAAGGCATAAGAGATGTTTTCTAAGGTTGGTTTGTCATTGATTGATTTTTTTTAGAACTTGTGAAGAAAAGAGTAGCAAAGAAAAAGTGAGAAGATTGGTGAAGTGTAATTTCTTAAAGGGTTGCCAAGAACATTAGTGAAGGACGTGATAATGAAGTCTAATTAATGAACCAACAAATGAGCTGAATTGAGATCTAAATTTTCAAAGTGAGTTGTGTCTTTACAGATCAAATTTGTCATTACTTTCTAACCATCATGGTAGTCAAAATCTTTTAATCAAGGTCGATCTAACAATCATTTTGTGAATCCTTTAATCAAGGTGAAATTCTAATGAAATGATCCATAGTCCTCTAACCAAGCCACTCCTAATAGGGTGATTAAATCCTTTAATAGGGTCGCACCTAACAGTGTATTTCACAACCTTTAACAAGTTTGGCTCTTAACCGAGCTCAAATCAAAAGAGTGAAAAGTTGTAGCATGTCACTTGGTAGTTTTTCCCAAATTGGGTTCCCATGTTAAATCCTAGTGTCATATATGTGTGATGCATGCTATCTACTATTGTTTATTTATTGTTAGTCAACATATTCTAAACAAAGAGTTAAGTGATGAATGAATATGCTAAGTTGTTGATGAGTTTTTATATGAACTGATTGGCTTTATGAGATTGACTAAGTTGTTTGAAGTTAGTAAAAGTTGAATTGGTACATCCCCCCACCTCTCAATTATTTTGAGTATTCTAACAATTGGTATTAGAGCTTTCATACTTGTAAGGAAAGTTTGAAGAACTTCTAAAGATAAAGATGCACAAGAGATAGGTACTTAAGTTGAACAAGGAGAACTTCCCAACATGGTAATGACTGATGAAACTGCATCTATCTAGAGTTAGAGATTGTGCATTGTATTACCTAGAAAATCAATACATTGAAGTTCCTAGACCTGTGACTTTTAAACAAACAAAGGAGAAGTAGGATCATAATCAAATGATGATAGATCTGACATCTTCCCTGTGTTATGCTGAATTTGATGATGTGAAGGAGTGTAATACTGCAAAGAAAATGTGGGAAAAATTGGCACAAATCCATGGAGGAGACAAAAATGTGTTAAGAGCTAAAGATGATAGCTTGTGAGGCAAATTTGATGACATTAGAATGAAAGAAGGAGAAAATATTGCATGGTATTGTGGTCGAATCAAGGAGGTTGTGAATGCAATTAGAGGAGCTGGAGGTATCATACTTGATGAGACTGTGATAAGTAAGGTATTGATGACTTTACTTCCTATCTATGCAATCAGAGTATTTGCAATTCAAGAACTGATATGTACACTTGGTAACGATTTGACCTTGGAGAGTCTAATTGGTACTCACCGTAGTTGAATTGTCAAATTTTGATAACTATACTCCATCTAGTGTTGAATGTGCTTTCAATTCTCAAATAACCCTTGATATATCGAAGAGAAAGAAGAAGAGAAAACATGTGGATAGTGATAGTGAATTAGATGATGATCTTGATGATGTAGAGGCATTATTGGCAAGAAGGCTACCAAGAGGAAAAAACACATACAAAGGTAAACTTCCTATTATCTATTTTACATGTAACAAAGTTGGTCATATTGCTACAAGATGTCCAGATAGAGATGAGAAAGAAGAAAGAAAGGACAAAAATTACCAAGGAGAGACAATTGAGACAACTAAGGTAACAAAGGCTACAAAGGAAAATGTAAGAAATCCTATTACATTGTTGAAAAAGATGAATCTGATAGTGATATTGATGAAAATAATGAATAAGTTATTTATGTTGCAATCCAAGATGAATCTAACAAAGATGAGAAAAATTTATTGATTTCAAATGTGAATAACAATTGTAAGAATTTGGCTTAGGGCAGAATTCACCCAAGACCAAGGAACTCAAACACAAGCACATTAGTAGACCAAATAGAGAGTATGATTAGAATGTTGATATATTCATTCAATATGTCATATGAAAGTACACTAGGAGTGCCTGTATATAAAGGCCTCTAGGAGCTTCTAGAATGCATAGAAGTCAGCATCATGATAAGTCATACAACCAGGCACATGTCCACCAGACATGGGTTATCCTCCATTAGGCACGGAAGTAAGTGCAATGATGTGAGGATATGCCTACAATGGTTTAACATGCAAATTAGTGTTGTAGACAACATGTGCTAAAAGGGAGTGCAAATAACTGTGTTGTCAACATGACAATTCAGTGAATGATGCAAACTCTAGTGTTGTAGACACCATGTGCTGAAATAGAGTTGTGTACTTCCATGTTGTCAACATGACAACTCATGAGAGTACGCAAACTCCTAAGTGTCTCACCTAAATAAATAATAAAATAATGCATTAACCTAAGTAAACTTAAGTAAGTGTAAATAGTAAATACTTATTTACACCAACACCCCCCCTTAAGTGCAACTTAGGGGAATGCCCGTAAGCTTACAAAATCTAGGATGAAATGCATGATGGGTCCTGGCTACTAGGCTATGTTATGTACCCATGTACATAATGATATACAATCTCTCATAAAGTGGAGAAAGAGGGAAAATATCATGGGAAAAACCCTCCCCCAAAAAGAGAGATGAAAAACACATACGATGTATAAATAGATGGAGTAATCAAGACCCCCCCATTATGACATACATCTAGTATATACATAAGAGAATGATGAGAAGAGGAAGAGAGATAGAATAGGCTCCCCACCCCCCACCCCCCAAAGAAGAATGCCTACCAATGACTGCTCTGATGAAGAAGTTGATCCAAGACTACATAATGGTGTTCCTCCCCTTAGGAAGAAACAAGACCAAAGGTACAAATGAGATGCTTTCAATGTGTGTGGAAAGAATCCCATGGATAAGTGATGTCTCTGAAACCTGCTCGACTGGCTGAAGAACCTATCTCAAAGAACTGTTTGTCTTCTTAGCTAATGAAGAACCCTTCTGCAACTGCTGATCATAAGTATCCACAATTACTTCAACCTATGACGATCGATCATGTAGAGAATGAACAAGAGGGTCAGATGGAGCCCTTATGACAACTAAGGCAGATCAGCAATATTGTCCCCCAAATTTGTCATTGATGATGAACCTGGAAGACTGGATGTACCTTGTTGTGTTGGACCTATCATTGTGGCAATATAAGCATGTGGACTATACTAATATAATGACCTCTTACTGCAACTTTCGATAGAACCCCACGTGTCTGAATCTGTTGAAGCATTATCACTAGTGTCACTATTAGTTTCCACACTGTATGATGTGCGGAGAGGATTAGAGGACAAGCTTGGTGAACTTTCCTCAAAGTGTACATCCTTCTCCACAAAGATCTGATGGGTCTTTGGAGTAAATAGTCTGTATGCCTTCACATTGTCTTCATAACCAATGAAGGTACAAGGCCAAGGTGACTGTGTTTTGCATCCCTTGGAAGATATCTTTGCCCATGTAGGACAACTGAAGACTCTGAAGTTTGTCACAATAGGTTTTCTACTACACCATGCCTCAAAAGGAGTCTTTCCATCTAAGGCTGGATGAGGAGATCAATTAAGAATGTGAGTGGCACTACTAATTGCTTCGACTTCTAATGATGGATCTAGAGACTTGGCTTGTATAATGCAACTTGTCATAGACTTAAGAGTGTGGATCCTCAATGCTGCAACATCTGTCTTATGCGGACTAAGTGCTGGTGGAGTCTGAAGATCAATTCCCTCAAGTTTGCAAAAGTCTTTTAGTCTTCTATTCACATACATGCTTCCATTGTCCATTCTTAGAACTTTGATGGCTTTCCTCAATTTATGTTCTACATGAGTCTTGAAGGCTAGAAACTTGTCCAACACTTCATTCTTACTATGAAGAAAGTAGACCCAAGTGTACCTTGAAAAGTCATCAACAAAAGTAAGCATATAGTGACCGTGGTTGACTGCAAAAGGTCATGCTAATACCATGTGAACCATTTGTAGAATACTTGGTGCTCTTCAAGACTTCCCTTTCTATAACTTCCCCTCTAGATACATATCCACTGAATTTGTTGAACATTCACCATGGGAAAAGTTGATTTGAGGTAGACCTTTGACCATTTTGTTTGTGCAAAGTTGCTGAAGGTGGCGGAAGTCTAGATGACCAAACCGTTAATGCCATAATTGCATTTGAGAATTTGATTGTGATAACAAGGCCTTTGAAGGAGACTTGGGCACAAAATGGGAGAAAGAGTACAACCTTTTGTTATGATTCACTTTCCCCACTGCAACCAATGAGTAATCTTTTAAATTGTGCACCTGTACTATTGTGGAAGGAACTCAACTCTATGTCCATCTCCAAAATGAGTGATTTGGTAGATTGATAGGAGATTTAAACTTAGGTTTGGAACATAGAGAACATCTTCAAACTCTCCATTTTCCATCTTCACATTTCATTTCCCTTCAACTTCCATTTTGGTATCATCTTCAATGAAGATGTGTGGTACCTTTGACTGCTTCATTGAAGAAAAATCCTCCTTCGAAGAACCCATGTGATAGGAGGCACCTGAGTCAAGAATCCATTCCTTTAAAGAATTTGAATTTTCTATGAGTCTTGTCCTTTTCCCTTAGAATGCGAAGAAGATCCTTTCTCCTTGTAAGCATTAGGCAGTGGAACATTATGTTTCTTCATGATGTTGGTCAACTCATCAATCTTCTTAAGATAACACTCATGACCTATTTTATGGCAATAGGCACACTTTTTCTTCTCCTTATTATTGTGCCCCTTCTTGTTCGAATTTGAGGAAGACTTGCCTTGTTGATTAGATTGTGGTGTTGTCTTTTCTACATCCTTTGATTTGTCCTTCTTCCATTTCTTATTCTTACCCTTTCCTTTATTTGAAGACTATCTAGCTGAATTTTGAGAACCCTCTTTGTTGGCCACCAATGCTTTAAACTGAGGTGATTTGAGAATGCTCATTGATTTCAACTTCTTTTCTTCTGTATCCAACAGATCAACATATTTATCAAATGAGACTTTCTTATAGGCAGACCCTAAGGTAGTCTTTGAGGTGTTAAGGGCCCATTTGCTTGCTAGAATACCACAGGAATAGATTTTGAAAATTAGAATACGTTTTTAATTCTTTGTTTGGTTCGCAGAATTGGAATGGAGAATAGGATTACATATTCTCATTATAGCCCAAAATGAGCTTTTATCAAATCCCAAAAATACTTGTAATTGGAATGCCCCTTCCTATTCTCATTCTCACTTAATCAAATTTTATGATTTCGTCAGGTCCAAGGTCTTTGTCTTCCATTTCTCTGCTACTCAGTAATGATTTCCTGCTGGTACTGGTTAATAGCTTTTGTTTTTTTGTTAATGATTTCTGGCTATAAGATTATTTTCATAGATGAAAGACAACACTAAGTTTGGCTATGACGGCTTCAACGAAATCAATGCAAAGAGGATGTAAATGCCTTGCAGCCAAGAAAGCATTTTAGTGAGACACTTTGAACAAGTAAAGCACAACAATCAGATCTCTTAGATGACGCAGACGAAACAGAATTAGTGCTGAAATTGGGTTCATATGGACTTGCTGGGTCTTTTCCAAACAAGAATGGGATTGGTCTTTTCCATTCCCATTCTTCATTTCTATTCCTATTCAAAATTTCCATTATAATTCTCTATTCCTACGCCTGCAACCAAACAGGCCCTAAAAGAAGAAACAAATGTGGAATACTCTGATGGTAGCTTGTTATGTATGAGATAAATCAATCTGTCATCTTTGATAGAGCTCCCACAATTAGTAAGCTTTTTCCTTAGTTCATTCACCTTAATGATGAAATCATGTATAGAATCAAATGACTTAGGATCTAAGGAGACAAGCTCATCTTCAAATTTGAAAATATCCTCTTCAGACACTTTACCATATAGGTTTTTGAGGGTATCCCAAGCTTCCTTGGATGTAGAACACTTCTTAATTTGATAAATGATCTTGTCATCAACCCCCAAACAAATATCACCTAGGGCTTTCCTACCCATTGCTACCCAAGCTAAAATATCACTTGTTGATACTTTATTACCTGCTAATTTAGGAAGAGTACCATCTACATATATAGAAACTCCATTATGCATTAAGTGATACCACATTTTGAGGGACCATGTAGCATAGTTATGTGGAGTTAATTTTGGAAACTTAAAATTTTTCATAATGCAAAAAAAGAAAGAAAAGTGCAAAAAAGAGAGAACACAACACCAATAACATCCCCCCTTTTTCACTAAATCAAGCAACCCCCCCTGCAAATAGATTCTTTTAGCACTTTATAAGTAGTGCGATTACAATGGCCACTTGCCAATTTTGGCCTTCATGGAATTCTAATTTTGCTTGTTACAACCTCTATATGAAATACAAATCTAAAATTTTACAGTGTGATATAATTCTAAAGTAATACAAAGCAAAGAAAGGCTCTATTTTTGAAAGTGACACTTTTTTTCCACACAACCCTATAATCTAATTGCAAATCTGAAAAGTAGACAAAAAATAACGCATTGTAAAAAAAATGGAACCTATTTTTGACTCTAGATGTGCCTGTACGGAGCATTTGAAGTTACAAAATGCAGGATTATGTAGGTACAATTGCCAAAAGATGCAATTTCTGACAAATCTAAGGACCAAAACTAGAAAAGAGCTACACCATTGAAAAATTTAAGAAATTATACCCAATTTCAAAAAAAATTGCAGCTGATTTGGAGTCTGGATGAATGAGATATGGCCTCCCAAAGTCAAACTGCAAAATAAAAAATCAATTTGGAGAGGGGTTGCTTCAACAAAAGACGGGGTTAAATTTGACGATCATACGACCATCGTAGTAGTTCAAATTGGCCTTGTAATGATGGTCAAATAACCATCAAATTTAGGCTACTAAAATGATGATGTTAGTGACTCCAAGCCTTATGATGATGTTAGCATTATATAGATTTGTATGGATGACCACATGTCACGTACGGATTGGGTGAGGTGGCAAGGTACGATGCTGACATGTCTACCAAGTCACATGTATGATTGGCTGATTGTGCAGGATGAGTCAGCAATAACGTGTCTGATGTGGTGCTGAGTCAGCAGCTTACTTGCAATATGATCAATGTTGACTATTCGATTGATTTAGACCCACGTGGGTACAGGCATGGTTGTTGAGTAACTACTGACTCGATGCAGGAATGCCACATGTTGGGCACAAAGTAGTGCATGTGGTTTGGGTGGGTGAGAGGACATGCCCCACATGGCAAGTTTAATGGATGCCGCATGGCGTTGGGTGTTTTGCATGGGTTTTCTTCTTGCCAGAACCTTTTCAAACTCTCATCTGAGAATTTACTGTGTTCTTTACAAACAATGCTGGATTTTCATGGGTGCCGATATTTTAAAAATAGCGCCGAATTTTGGAAACAAAATCCCACATTGGTAGTGGGTAAGTGCTATGCGCTTTTTAAAAGGAACCTTCCGCAGGTAAGAAAATAAAAGGCTCGCTGGAGGGAGCTTGTCTAACCGTCGGTGGTTAGGACAGGCCCAATTTAGGATCGTTGATGGATCTTTGCATGGTCGAAATCATGGAGTACAGTTGGAATTTGTAGAGGCCAAAAAATTATATAATATGCCTGTTGATGATTTCTTGCAAAATTAATTAACATAATATTCCTTTGAAATTCCAGAGCCAAGGTGTGAAATTTTCTTTGCGACTAGCACGACTGGGCAAAATAATTTTCCAAAAATAAAATATGAAAAAGCAGAGAATTAAAATTAAATTCAGATCTAAAAAATAATTAAGTAGATTCGAAAATGACCATACCCAATTTGCAAATTGGTGCCTTCAGGTGCCGGTTTGCATAAACATTTTGACTCATGATCAAGTTTAGCCCAACATAGGAAAATTTATAGTTGATCTTCACCAAATCGACATTTTGGATGCAATGGCGAGGTCAAATCTGGCTCTAGACGCTCCCAATTTCTACAGATTCTTTGGATTTGGGTCAAGGTGTTGAAGCATGAATGGTCTCGAATGGCTATGTGTAGAGAATCTCCCCGAGCTCTGATACCATGTAAGAATTTGGCTTAGGGAAGAATTCACCCAAGACCAAGGAACTCAAACACAAGCACATTAGTAGACCAAAGAGAGAGTATGATTAGAATGGCGATATATTCATTCAATATGGCATATGAAAGTACACAAGGAGTGTTTGTATATAAAGGCCTCTAGAGAGCTTCTAGAATGCATAAAATTCAGCATCATGATAAGTCATACAACCAGACACATATCCACTAGATATGGATTATCCTCCATTAAGCACAGAAGTAAGTGTGATGATGTGAGGATAAGCCTACAATAGTGTAGCACACAAATTAGTGTTGTAGACAACATGTGCTAAAGGGAGTGCGAATAACTGTGTTGTCAACATGACAACTCAATGAATAATGCAAACTCTAGTTTTGTAGACACCATGTGCTAAAATAGAGTTGCGTACTTCTGTGTTGTCAACATGACAACTCATGAGAGTACACAAACTCTTAAGTGTCTCACCTAAATAAATAATAAAATAATGCATTAACCTAAGTAAACTTAAGTGTAAATAGTAAATACTTATTTACACCAACAAGAATGACAGATGGATAATTGATAGTGGTCACTCACATCATATACTAGTGATACAAGTAAGTTTGAAAAGCTAGAACATTATAATGGAAGTAGTTGAATTCCAAAATGGGAAGACAATAATTTATGATGCTACTAGTGAACTAATTAGAAGTGGTGATTAAACAATAGGTAACTTGTTCTATCTAGAACTATTTGAATATACTTGTATATTTGCACAATTTGAAGATGTTTGGTTATGACATAAGAGGCTATGTAATGTTAACTTTGATAATTTGGTAAGCATTAGTAAGATGAAAAGAGTAAGAGGATTACCAAGATTGAGAAAACTTGATAAGGTGATGTGCAAACAATGCCAAATGGGAAAAATGACAAAGTCTAGTTTCAAGAAAAAAAATCTATTGTTTTAATGATATTCTAGAGTTGGTTCATATTGATTTATGTGGTCCTATTGGAGTGCAAAGCTATTACTGTGACAAATACTTTATTCTATTTGTTGATGATTTTTCTAGATTGATGATTGTGATGTTTCTTATAGCAAAATTTGATGCATTTCAAATGTTTAAGTGGTATTTGGCTAGAGTTGAAAAAGAAATAGAAAAGAGTCTGAAGTGTTTGAGATCAGATAGAGGAGGTTAATTTATATCAGATGAGTTCAACATATTCTACAATGTCAAAGAAATCAAGAGACAAATGAGTGCATCAAGGAATCCACCACAAAATGTGATAGCTGAAAGAAGGAATAGATCAATTATGGACTGTGCTAGAACACTAATGATGGAGAATGTTTTTCAAAAAATATTTGGAGAGAATTTGTAACTACTATAGTCTATATTTTGAACCAAGTTTAAGAAAGGTACAAAAAAACACCTTTTGAACTTTGGTATGGCTATGCACCTAATATCAATTATTTCAAAGTTTTTGAAAGAAAGTGTTACATATTGAAAGATGAAAGGAAAGGAAAACTTGATGCAAAGAGTGATGAAGGTATATTCCTAGGATAGGATATTCCACTAAAAACAAAGCATATAAGTGTTTGGATTCTAACACTAACAAAATTGTGAAAAGTGCAAATGTTAGAGTTGATGAATTTACAAAAAATAATGAAGAGGAATACAAGAAAGAACCTATAGATTACAAAATTTTTTGTCTACATCTATGAAGGATAACCTAGTACTTTACCTAAACCAAAGAAAGAGGTGTGTACATAAAATGTATCACACTTCTATAGACTATTATACTCAAGAATACCCATGAAAGAGGGCATCTCAAGAGGTGGCTTATAGCTCCTTATCTATGAAGTGCAAAGTCTGTAAGATGGTGGATCTCAAATGAACCCAAGTATGGAACCCTTGCGAGGTACACCATAGAATGAGAGATTCAAAGAGTAGAGGCAATGAGTGCCAATATCCAAGAATCCTTGAATAGGTATGCAATGCAAATGCAAATATGATCTATATGAACTGCAAGATGCAAAATAACTAGCAAGATGAGAGTATTAAAAATCCTTCCTACTTAAGCTATGTGAGCTAAACTATGAGCACAAAGAAAGACTAAGCTAAAATGCCAAAATGCAAGAATGCTCCAAGTCTTCAAAGATCCAAAAGAACCTAGAAATCCTGCACCATAGTGTTAGCATGATCTAAGATTAGAGAATGAGAGAGAGACCTTCATTTTAAAGAAAAATGGATTGTAAAGATTAATAAGCAAAATAAGCATAATCAAGGGAGGAGAATGGATTTTGAGTGATCCATGTACATAAGCATCTCAACGAATAAGAAACAATGGTTGACTTTTGAGAGAGAAATAAATGTGTGGAGGAGAATTAAAGTTATTTTTAAAATAGAAGATTCCTCTCACATAGAAAATTGTGCATTCATGTGTTGACAAAAATGTCTTTTACTCTTATTTTTAAAATAGGAATAATGCTTTATGTGTGCACACTTAGGATAAGTGAGAAGTGGGGTTTTTTTATTTATTTAAAAGGGAGCAAGTTCTTTAATTAAATATTTGACTTCGAATAAAGTGGTCAAACCATAGGTTATAATCGAATAAATAAATTTTTGAGGATTTGATCAAGAACAAGTGATTAATAAATTAAGAAAAAATGCTAGAAATGAGGCCTAATAGTCTAGATGACCATGTTTGGGTGATTACATTTGCCCCTCTTTGACTAATGTATGATCGATTTGGGAACACATTACATCAAAGAATGAAGAAGCCAAGCAAGCAACAAAGAAATCTGACTTTGAAGAATGAAGTACAAAGAGAGATAGCAAATACTAAATGCACAACCTATTAGTGGTAGTATTGAACATTAGGAGAGAGATAGAGAACATCAATAGTCGAGACAAGAACTAATATGTCAAACCAAGTAGCCAAAGCAAGTAGATAGATCAAGTGCAAATGGAAAGGTCAAACATATTTTTCTGAGAAAAAGATAGCCATAGAAAAAAAAAATTGCAGCAATGATAGAATATTATTGCCCCCTTGGGATCAAAATCAAAATGAGATAAAGGAGATGTATAAATGAGCTAGATTTGATCAAATTGAGATAAATAAAAGTTAGTGATGATGGATAAGCGATTAAAACCAAAGAGTGACCACCAAGCAATGAAGATATGACCCAACACAACTGATTTTAACCAAGAAAGATAAAGCATTAGAATTAGGTCAAAGCAAGAAGAATATTGAAATGAAATAGAATGGAATGAAAGAGAACATTGGAAGAGAGAAGAAATGATGAAGAAAGGGAGAAATGATGAATGCTTCAACTAGATTTAAAGCATAATTTTGACCATCAAGATGAACCTAAATCTTTATTTTGATCTTGAAAATGGATCTAGAGCGTCAAAGTTATATAAGAGGTTCAAAAGGGTAGATAACTGTGATGATAAGATTAACCCTTTTGATGACAAGATAGCTAAGAGGTGAATGAAAGCCAAGAGAAGATAAAAAGATATGATTGAGAAGAAGCGAGAGAAGATGAATGCAATTAGCTGACATGTCCATGAAAGATAAAGAAGACTTTCTCAACATTCAAATGTGAAGCTCAGTTAAAATGAACCCTAAAATGCAAGCTAGTATGCAAAAGGTGCAATTGCAAGAGTTATATAGATAGGTCCTAGTTTTTATCATCAAGCCTTATTAGGGACATTGGAAGATCATACAATCATCACTAGCATAAACTATGAGGATATGAATATGATCTATACCAAATAGAAATGTGGGATCCCAACCTATGCATCAAAGACATAAAGGTCAAGATGACTAGTTTAGTTAGATTCCCTAGGTTTAGTGTAGCAAGATTATGCTTGCATCGAGACACAAAATGTCAAGATGACCATAAGCATGCACTTGAAAAAATAGACAAGGATGATACATTGAAGATCCTAAATGTCAAGTGAGACAAGCAAGATGCTCAAGATACCTAAGGTTGACAAGATATACCCACAAGTAGAAAGAAAAAGAAAACATGCCCATTCCACATCCTCGATAGACTATTTAGAGAGGGAACACCCAACAAAGAAATAATCAAAGACATCACACAAAGAGAAATAAAGCCAACAAGTCTTGGTCAATCTAAGAGTTTAAGTGTGTGTGTGGAATTCATATGACTTTCTCTTTAGGACTCAATTTTGCCAATGACAAGTATCGCGACATCTTAGACTATAGCTAAAGCATTCAATAAGTGTTGAAAAACACTTGATGTCAAGGGGAAGTGTTGAAAAAAATTGTTTGAGAGAGCTGCTAAAGAAACACCAATGCAATAAGGAGACCTAATAAGCTATGCAGTTCATGCTCGCTAGACCTAGAAAAGAGTAAATTCCAATCTTGGCAAGGAAAAGCAAGATGAATGGTGTATGAGCACAAATCAAGATAAATATAGACATAAGTGAAAGGGTCTCAAGTAGTATCTATTTCTAGGTTTTCACCACTTGGCAAATTTTTTTTTTTTTAAATCAGGACTTTTTAATAATTTTTGTGTATTTTTGATATATTTGATTTTTTTGTGATACATCAAAGTGCCTATTGCTAGGTTTTCACCAAGATGATCATTTTTTAGGATAATTTATGCTTTTAAGGATTTTTTCAACATCATATATGATTTTTTAGAATGATTTAGAGATCACTAGTTCTTAAGAAAGATCACATCATTTGTCCCATGTATAGCAACATGCAAGGCATGATGGAGTAGCAAGTTGGTGAATAAGTAGAGATGGATGGGAAACAAATATGAAGCAAGTGAAAATGATCCTCAAGGACTAGCTCCTCAAGAGTACCCAAGATTGGGAAAGAGTAAAATAGTTATATGATGCAGCTTTTGGATAAGCCAAGAAAGGAGATATCATGTAGGATAAGTAGTTAAATCCAATAAGTGAGATAGCATATGGGATAAGAAATAGAAGCCAATAAGAAAGATATCATGAAAAGTCTGTAGTCCAAAAGAGTTGGCATGTCAAGAGACCTATGAGAACCATATTTTTTCTTTATGTGATCAAGACCAAGGGGTTAATTAGATAGGATAAAAATGGAGTAGAAGGATAAGAATGAAGCTTAATATGGAGGCTATGAGTGAGTGAGAAAGACAATGATAGGGAAGTTGATGGATAAGATATCTAATACACAATATTAGCTCAACATTGTCAAGATCAAAGAGAGAAGAGGGTATAGATGGAAGATGGAAGAATTATGCATGATGCTTTTTTTGTAGGTTTTCATCATCATACTTATCCAAGGTGCCACAAGTAGTGTTTTTCACCATAGGACAAATTTATTTCTCTTTACTTTTGCTACCAAAGAGCCTATTCACCAGGTTTTCACCAAAGCACTTTTTTTTTTCTTTTTTTCTTTTTTTAATTCTTTTTTGGATTTTCAGAAATAGGTCAAGATTTTTCAAGTTAGATAGTGCTCCTATAGGAAAGATAGGTCATGATAAGCCAAGACCATAGATAAGCATTCTCAAAGATGTTGATAGGTTGATGGAAGGGAGGTGATAGCAGAAACAATATATGGAGGATAAGAATTCATGCCTTAGAAGGCTAGAAAGAGGATGGATAATATGTGTAAACTTGAAAATATTGCATAAGGGTAGGCGAGAAAATGGTAAAGATCAACATTGACACACAACTTGAAGGGTTGTGGAATGATGAAGGGATTAGGGAGAAAATAGATTGAGGTTTAGATGTTTAGAAGAAGATGAAGTGGAATCCTTTGGAAACTTGAATGTCAACTTTGATTTATGTTCAATATTCAAGTCTTTCAAGAGAGACTTTGGAATCCATATAGCTTTAAATTTTCCTTTGGATACTTTAGAACACATTTCTTCAATAATTGGTTTAGGAACCCATATTTTCTTTGATATAGCTTTTTGCATTAGGGCATGATGGAGGAATCATGGAGGAAATAACTTGAGGTTTAGATGTATGAGGTGTTAGGAGAATTTTAAAAGAAGATGGAGTAGAAGCCTTCAGAAGCTTTTGATGAGAATGTTTGGAAGAAAATGGAGTGGAAGTCTTTGGAAGCTTGAATGTCAACTTAGATTTATGTTCAATATTCAAATCCTTCAAGAGAGACTTGGGGATCATGTAGATTTAGGTTTTCCTTTGGATACTTTAGAACTAATTTCTTCAATAATGGGTTTAGGAACCCATATTTTCTTTGATTTATCTCTTTTGGTAGTGGACCTTTGTGGTCTCTTGAATGATTTTTCTTTATTTGCATTCGCATGTCGATTAGATAGGACATAGCAATCTTCGTCAGTAAATGGATTCTTATGTTTGTTCTTAAGTTGATCATCCAAATCGATTCAAAGACTTGGGATTTGTGGATGAATATGGTTGTACGAATGGTTTATAAGGATAGATAGATGGAAATTTGTCAATGATGAGTATCTTTGTTGATCTTGAGGTAAGATAGGAGCACTAGGGGATGAACTAGGAGTGAAAGTAGGAGATGAAGGAACATATGGTCCCAATACGGATGGAAGGTTGGAAGGCTTTAACTTAGATGGATAATGACCAAGGATAGATTTGAGAGATGCAAATGGATAGTTAGTAGGGATATCAACATCTTTAGAGTGAGCATCATGACCGAGGCCATCAATAGAATCATGAGTAACTTTGATAGGATAAAAAAATTTGATAGGAGCATTTGAAGCCTAAGAACAATTTTGAAGTGGATATGGAGAAGTAGAACAAGAAGGAGTACTTTGATTTTGACAAGTTTATTTAGATAGCAAAGGCATAATGAGTTTTTCTTAATTTTCAGTAAGCTCAAGGGAGATAGTGGAGGTGGTATCTTCATCATACTTAAGAGATGAATAAGACAAAGGATATGTAGGGGTGACATCTTGAAGTAATGAAAGGGTGCTTGATCTTGATCTTTTCTGACATTTATAGCTTTACCTTTTTGAGAGTCCTATTGACATGGAGACACTTCTAAGGACAAGGGAGAATGAAAAGCGAATGAAGTAGTTCTTGGATTAGGCATAGTATCGCATGGAGGTTGAGGATCTTTAGTCTTAGTAGCATGGAAAAGGTTTGCAACCAAGTATAGATCAGTTTGAGTTTCATTTAGAGGTAGCCCTTGAGGATATACATAGTCATTGCGGAAAGCATTAGGCTCTTTATTTGATAGAGGCATTGGCCAGTCAACTTAATACCTTAGTAACAAAGGATTGGATATCCTTTCACAGTGATTCTATGATCATATAACATCATGCGTTCTACTTAAAATAGTATACTGGCTTCATTTAATTTGCCAACCTGGGAGCATAAACTTGAAATGGTGACTGCAAAGTATATGCTCTAATTCTTCTTTAAGTCATTACAAATAAAGCAAAGGCAATGCTAAAGGAAAGCTATGCTAGAAACTGAAATGACAACTTAACTTAAGGATTATGGTAATGATGCAAACAATAAACCTATCTATGCACCTATGCTGCAAGAACAATTCACTGATTCTATTATCAATGGCTACAAGAGCAACATAATTTTACCTTAGAATTACAATCTATTCTAATGGAACAGTTCACTCACCAAGTGGCCCCCCTTGGATGAATGAATAGAAAATACAATCAAGATAAGAGATATGAACTTGAACCATGCATTCTATTCATTCATGGTGAAAGATTACACTTTGAAAAACGGTATCACACTCTATTGTTATGAAAATCAACTTATTCTATTCTTCTTCCAAAATTGTGCTCAAAGCTACACTAGTCATTATTTAAAGGAAACTACAACTAATTCCTAAATCTAAAATCACTCCATTAATGAGGATCAATTACAGACTCATAAATTTTGAAATAGAAACGTCATTAACCACAAATAAATCCTCCAGAAATATAGCAAGTTGTGGAAGCTACATTTGTGTGCTGCAACAACAGAAAGCAATAAATGATTTACTCCACTTGCGAAGATTTAACAATCCGGTTGGCTTTGGCTTCCTTAGCACTAAAATGTTGACCTTTGAATATTAGCAACAAATACCTATAAAACAATCAATGCACACACAACCTCCATATACATATATTTATTTTCATCATCAATATTAGAGAAGAGGTGTAAAGTTCAAATTACCACTCTTGGAAAGCCTATGGCTATAGGAGGAAAACTACCCAAAACATAGCATAGATGGGGAAACATTTATCAACATGTAACATTACTTCATTATAGCATTTATGTCCATAGATTCAAGTAAATATAGCATAATTAAACTATCCATACTTCTACTTCATGTCTTAACATATAAATAACATATACATAAAAACATAAGTTCATCTACTTAAAACCATACAATCATGACTGTTTTTGCAAGATAACTATTTGAAAACAAGATAAAAATATCTTAGAATGATGGCCTTTCGGAGGCCCATCAGGCATGTTATAAAGCTTTGAAGTTCTGGGAAGTTAACGCATGTTGGAAGAAGTGAAGGTGTGAGGAAGACCATTACTAGACATAGGTTCATCAATATGATCTTTCTCAAGAGAAGTGTCCTCATCACATGAGTCATTAGAGGTATCAACAATCCCATCATCAATAAGATCTTGAATTTTATGTTTTAGGTCAATGCAATCTTTGATTTTATGACCTTTGTTTCTATGATAATTACAAGAGTGATCATCTCTCCACCATGGAGGTTTGATTTTAGGTTCATAAGGTCTAGAGTTGACTGGTAATGCGATGAACTCATTATCAAGAAGTATTTACAAGATGGCATCATAAGAATCTTCCAAGCGAGTAAAGGTTCTCTCAAGAGTATGTTTAGGATCTTGTTGTTTTTCATTAAGTGAATAGCATGCATGCATGTCTTCATCATAGTGGTCAAAGATAGGCTTGTCATGAAAGTTTGGCATATGATTCAAGGAGGTTTTACTTGCTATCTTTCTAAAGAGGTCTTTGTATCCAATAGATTGAGACAATTTATGCTTTGGAGTAGAGCATGTAGACCTAGAAGAAGATAACCCATGTGTATATTGGGAGCTTAAAGGAAGCTCATGCGATGATTCCATTCTTTCCTCTAACCTTTTCTCAATTTGTGACTTTATTTCTATCACGTGCCTAGTGAGATGAAGGTAAGCAAGATCATCTATCTCTTCTAGTTGTTTGTAATGCATGTATAGGTCTTGAAACTCTTTAGTGGCATGGAAGAACTCATGATCATATAGACTTGGCTGAGGTTTGGTAGCACAAGGTGTGAAGCCCATAGCAGTAGATAGAAAATCAAGCATTAAAGAGACCAGAAGAAGCTAATAAGGTGAGACAAGATAATTTGATGTCCAAACTAGAGAGGTATAGTGTTCACTTGCCAAAGAGAGGTAGCAATGAGCGAGTGACTTGTCAAGCAAAGTGTCCAAGAAGATTACGAAACTAGTGACTCAAGTCAAGAGCTAGGCAAGAAGACCAAATAGAAAAGTAGATAAAGTATGAGAGATGAAAAGTGAACAATTTTCTCAATCAACAATTGTAGTCAAGAGATCAAGGTAACCATTTCAACAAAAAATTCTTACTATGCTCGCATATACCATGAGGATAGAAAATACCAAGAGCACTAAGACCAAAGAGCCACTTTAAGCATGTTCAAGAACTAGAGACACATAAAATCAAACTTAGTTGATGAAACTACCCATAGAAAGAAACACAAGACAAATGTATAGACTTGATGTTTTGACTTGTTTGACAATAGTTGATAGCATAGCAATTTTGATGTTCAAAATCAAATTTTTTTTCAAGAAAGATAGTGACCCATGGAGTAGTCTTCAAAGATACAAGCAAGGGACAAAGCAACTTTGCATGATACAAGTGTATGTGAGGTCTAAAAAGGAAAGCCCAAGAACTAACTTCATGTGTATGTTAAAAAAAATTTCACAGGTCTAGCACATTCGAGAACACATCAAGCAATAGCTACATAAAGGACATGATTCATTACTTAATACCTTGGCCCAAAACTTGATGCTCCTTTTCCTCACACAAAGTGGTTGCCCATAATAGATATTGGCTTTGTCATAGATGGGTTGCCCACATCTAGATTAACACATATGGTGAGTCAACTATTAGGGTGATCCAGGAAGTCCACTAGGATTGATCCTTGCACCAAGATATTGAGCGAAAATAGGGGTAGCCTCTATCCTAGATTAGTAAGGGCTTCCATTCATAGCACTCCTCTTGCTCCTAATATGGGACACCTTATCATATGATAAGTAACGGACCTCACGATCACAAGAGTATCTTAAGCACTCTTACCTAGTGATTTCCTCATGGTCACAGTTCCACAAGTACTTCCAATAGATTAAGAAATGTACTATGTCTACCAAGGTTTTGTGTCCTTGATATCCTTGAGTTTATAGTGGGTTGGAAGAGCTAAGTTCACTTGTCCCCACTTGAGTCGTTCCTCTTTATCTCTCAAGGGCAGACCTACTAAAGGATTCTAGACTAAATAAAGACAAGTGACACCAAGAACCAAGGTTACAAGGGTTTGCACCAATGCAGTTCAAGTTCCTAATGCTTCCTCAATACACGCCAATCAAGTTCATGTACCCCTTATTCCACCTTGGCATATCAAATGGGTCAAGATTTCTGATTCACCTAAAGGTGAAGAGCATACTCTCCTACCAAGTGACAAGCTTTAGTAAAGAAAGTAATTATGTGCCTATGAAAAAATGAAATCTAGCTTAAACTAGGCAAGCACAATAGACACATGAAAGCTTGAAATGAAAAAAATGAATTTAAAAAAAAAAAAAAATTTAGCCAAGGCAGCCCTACAAACATATTAGTAGCCATTTTCTCTTTGACAAGCATTCTTTTGTTTTGTTTTGGAAAGAAAGTGTGAAACCCATACAAAACAATAAGGTTGAGGTATAAAAAAAAGTAAGACCTACAACACAAAGTGGTTAGTTGCCTCAAAAATCCAAGTTGTCTTCCAATCAAGCATATGCCAAAATGGTACAAACTAATCACAAATGCTCTCTTTTTTACTTTTTGCTTTTGACCTAGTCAACAAGATCTGATTTGTCTGCTATTATTTTGACTCCAAAAATAGAAATGCAAAGAAGAAAACCCTACTAAAAACTAGAGATCTTTTTAAAAATGTAAGAAATTTAGCAATATCTCTTCATTTGTGCCATAAGGACTCATTTTGTCAAAACATACTAATTTTATCAAATTGAGTTACCAATCCCTAATATAACTTCCAAATTAAAAACACAAAGAACCAACCGCCTGTAGAATTTAAATATCTTTCTAAAAATGTATTTTTTTCTAAAAAAATCATTGATTTGCGACAAAAAATGATGTTTTATGAAAAATAAAGAAAAAATCATAACTAATGCAAGTCAACTCAAAATGATCTAAAAATTGAACTGTGACACCTTAGATGAATCCACAACCTACAAAACAAAATTTAGATCCAAACTCCAAGCGGTTGGAAAGATATGGACAAATATTTCAAAATCTAGGGTTTGGCTTCCAAACAAATTTACACAAGAGTTAGCCTTAAAACTAAAGTGAAAAACCTGCAAAACCACTTGATTAGATCCAATAAGTTGCTATAAACAACTAGAAATAATAATGCAACTAAAATTCAAGAAGTAAAATGGAGCTAAAAACTTGGTAAAAGCCCCACAATGGGCGCCAAAAATATGTGCATAAAATGTATCACACTTTTATAAACCATTATACTAAAAAATACCCATAAAAGAGGGCATCTCGAGAGGCAGATTATAGCTCTCTATTTATGAAGTGAAAAGGCTATGAGATGGTGGATCTCAAACTAACCAAGCTATGCAACTCTTGCAAGGTGCACCATAAAATGAGAGATTCAAAGAGTAGAGGCAATGAGTGCCAATATCTAAGAATCCTCAAATAGGTATGCAATGCAAATGCAAATCTAAGCTATATGAAATGCAAGATGAAAACTAAACTAGCAAGATGAGAGTATTACAAATCCTTCCTACTTAAACTATGTGAGCTAAACTATGAGCATAAAGAAAGACTAAGCTAAAATGCCATAATGCAAATAGAATGAGAGCGAAGCTAAAATGCCAAAATACAAGAATGGTCCAAGTCTTAAAAGCTCCAAAAGCACTTAGAAATCTTGCAGCATAATGTTAGCATGAAAATCTAAGATTAAAGAATGAGGAGAGAGCCCTCCCTTTCATATAAAAATGAACAATAGAAATTAAGAGGCAAAAGAGGCAAAATCAAGGGAGGAGAATGCATCTTGAGTGATCCATGTGCACAAGCATCTCAACCAATAGGAAACAATGGTTGACTTTTGAGAGGAAAAGAAATGTGTGGGGGAGAATTAAAGTTATTTAAAAAATAGAAGATTTCTCTCACATAGAAAATTGTGCATTCAAGTATAGACAAAGATGTCTTTTCCTTTTATTTTTAAAATATGAATAATGTTTTATGTGTGCACACTTTGGATAAGTGAAAAATGATTTTTATTTAATTAAAAGGGGGCAAGTTCTTTTAATTAAATAGATGACTTAGGATAAAGTGGTAAAACCATAGGTTATAATCAAATAAATAGATTTTTGAGGATTTGATCAAGAATAAGTGATTAATAAATTAAACAAAAAATCTTGAAAGGGGGCCTATAGTCTAGATGACCATTTTTGGGTGATTACACTAGGCATTGCCGAGTTTTAGTAGAAAAGTTGTGTTGAGCATTACCAGGCTACCGAGAATCAGGCTGTAGGAGTTGAGTCACAAACAAAAGAAGTCTAACATCAGAGAGGGGAAACTAAACACTAGACAGACCATGTCAAGTTGTAGCCAGAGATACTTGATAGAGACGAGAAAGTAGAACTAGGTGAAATTCATGAAGAGGAAAGAAGACATGAACCTATCTTAGCAAAGTATGTAAGGAGGAACCATACATATAACCAAATCATTGGAAGAAAAGATTCAAGAGTCATGAAAAGAAGTAAGTTGAAGAATGCTATATGTTTGTTATGTGAGGTTGAACCTAATTTAGTTAAAGACGATTTGGAGATTGAAGATTGGATAAAGGCAATGGACGAGAAAATTGATCAAATAGAGAAGAATAAGACATGTACATTGGTATCAAGGAAAAAGGACAAGAATATGATTGCAACCAATTGGGTATTCAGAAACAAGCTGAATGAGTAAGGTGAAGTCACAAGGAACAAGGCTAGACTAGTTTGTAAGGGATATGCACAAGAAGAAGGAGTTCATTATGGAGAGAAATTTTCCCTAGTTGCAAGGCTGGAAGGGGTGAGAACTTTGCTTGCATATGCTTCTTACAAAGGATTCAAGATATACCAAATGGATGTCAAATCTGCATTCTTGAATGGAATCTTAGAAGAAGAAGTCTACATTGTTGAACCTAAAGAATTTTTTGACCCTAGCAAGAAGAATATGGTATGAAAATTGCACAAAGCATTATATGGTTTGAAGCAAGCCCCTAGAGCTTGGTATGAAAGGTTACACAATTATATGGTGATTTTTTTTTTCCCAATAGCTAATGA
Organism: Cupressus sempervirens; assembly: GCA_028749045.1. Taxonomy (NCBI): domain Eukaryota; kingdom Viridiplantae; phylum Streptophyta; class Pinopsida; order Cupressales; family Cupressaceae; genus Cupressus; species Cupressus sempervirens. The sequence continues at coordinate 182,102,090 of CM053785.1, read as the reverse complement.
CAATAACAACCTCTACTTGAAAAGTGAATTTGAGAACAAGATATTGCTAGCTGAAATTTTTGTTGATGATATCATATTTGGAGGAAATGATTTATTTTGTAAATCATTTGCTAATGAGATGAAGAAAGAAGTTGAGATGTTAATGCTTGAAGAGATTAAGTTCTTTGTTAGTTTGCAAGTTTATTAGATGAAGAAGGGTATTTACATTGCTCAATCAAAGTATATCAATGAGATATTGAAAACCTTTGGAATGGAAGACTCAAGACTAATTGGAACACCTATGGTTATTGCTCATAAAATTTCAAAAAATAATGATTTTGTTAAAAAGAATCAAACATTATACAAGTCTATGATTGGAAAATTACAATATGTTGTAAATAGAAGACCTAGCATTGCATTAGCATTTGGTATGTTGCTATATTTTTTGCTAATTCTAGAGAAAATCACATGATGGCTGTGAAAATGAAATTGAGATATTAGAAAGGAACTAAAGACTATGGATTATGGTACAACAAGAGTGACAAGTTTGAGTTAAAGGTGTACATAGATGTTGATTGGGCATGAAACATTGATGACAAAAGAGTACAAGTTGAGGCACTTTCTTTCTAGGTTAGAGACTAATTTCATGGACAAGAAAGAAGAAAATTTGTATTTTTTAATCCACAATAGAGGCTGAGTATGTTGTTGTAGCAATTAATTGTTCAAATATTGTGTAGATCAAGTAATTGTTGAATGGTGTAAAGGAAGATATCAATGAACCTATTGTGATATGTTGTGATAACACAAGTGCTATACATATATCAAAGAATCATGTGATGCACACAAATACTAAACATATTGCTATCAAGTAACATTACTTGAGAGAGTTCGTACAAGACAAAGAAGTCATATTGGAGTATTTGAACACAAAGGAGCAAATATATGATATATTCACTAAGGCATTACCTAAGGATACATTTGAGTATTTAAGAGGTAAGTTAGGGGTCATTCTCCTATCTGAAGCAAGATGAAAAGAGATATTGCATTGTATCAAATGTTATGATCATAATATCTTACACATTGGTGAAGAAGGTCACACTTTAGGAGTTGCCTAAAGATTGTGAAAAGATGGACTAAAGCATGAGAAGATGAAACTGCAAAGAGTCAAGTCAAACATGAAAGAGAAAGTCATCTTGAAATATCAATCAGATAATGACATAGAGAGGATGTTATGTATGTAAATAGATGATGTCTTTGGCATTGTTGTCAGAGAGGGAGAATATATGCAGTTACCATACAAGTGACGCATAAAGAGGGAGAAGTTGACTCACAAGAAGAGATATGACAGAGGGAGTCAATATAGTTGTCAATACAATTGGTGTTCGCATTGATGAATATAAAATTAGTATCATAGAGGGAGAAGTGTAAGTGAGTGTAAGATGAGAATCATAATGAAACTAAAGATATTAATGAAGACCTACATCAAATCATAGGATTTGTTAATGATAATTCAAGTGAAGTATTTTGCATTTGCATGGTAACTAGGGGCGTTTCCATCAATGCCAAAAAAGGAGATTGTTGGAAACTACAATTGTTATGTTGTCATTGACATCAAACCTACTAGAGAAACATTTACTAACAATTTAGAGTGCCATATCAGTTGATTGATGAAGATGATTTGAAAAAAGAGATAACTAGATGAACTAGTGAAGTTGTTGAGTACCGAGGAGAAACTATGTTGGAATTACAATGGGCACTTGATCAATTAGTCTTTGACAAGATAATATATTGTTTAATCATCATATGAAGTGAAGAAGACAATTGAGTTGATGTGTAGAAGAGAAAACAAGAAGTTGTATAAAATACTAAGCTTGATCGAGTGTCAATTTCACTAGGTCAATGAAGGAGTTGATGCAAAAGATTAAGGAACTTAAGAGTTGGTTGAGTAAAAAATATCAGCCGAGTGTTAGTTATGGTTGAGCAAGATAAAGAAGAAAATGTAGTAGCAATTGAGCATAGTGAAGACCGAGCGAGCCAGTAGTGACTGAGATACACAATGTTGACCGAGAAGAAGACCCCAGTGATGATCGAGTGTCAGCAAAATTATAGTTTGTGAAAGAATCAAGTTTGAGGCCAACATAGTTGAACTTTTGGATTAGTCAAAATGTGTAGATGATAAGGATTGATGAGCTAGCGTATTTAGTGCACAAATTGAGTTTGTTATGCGATCGAAGGTGAGGATTTAAAGAGAAGTTTCTAGAAGTATCAAGAAATGAGTGAAGGACACAATGATGGATAGATTCATTAATTCTCACCAAACCCTAAGATCTATGGTGATGTTTAAGTGGAGAAAAAATAATAGCTACCTATTTAAGGAGGCATAAGAGATGTGTTCTATAATGCCTCGCTTAAAGATCCTTGGAACAAGGATAAATAAAAGCCAAGATATATTTTTTTTAAAGGTATGGATGCACATGACAATCAACATACAAAGATCACAAAGATCGCAATGGAAGACTAAACAAATATCTAGACACCAACAGATCTCCAAACACCACTACTGAACAATAATGACAACTACGAAAGACGAGAACCAAAGACAACAAAAAAACATAAAATCTTTGAACTGTCAAAGCTTGGAAAAAAAAGCAAACCTAAAGGGCACCAAAATGCGTTCCCCGAAAAATAGCAGAGATACCCCCTATTTTTTGTGTGATAAAAGACATCCACAATCTCGTGTGAGTAAGTACACCTTCACATGAGAAAGTGCACCAGGCCGCACGAGGAAACACTAGGGAACAATCAACAATTCTCTCCACTCTACTACTGAGATTCATGTGAGAGAATGCCAACATGTGCATGAGGAAATGCCAAGTCTCATGCGAGAGAGAGTACAATCTCGTGCAAGCTTCCTCTGCACTTCACGTGAAAGAATGTTTTCTGGCACGAGAGATCACATTCTCATGCAAGAAAAAACTTCTTTGATGTGAGGAAGTATTATAGCAATTAGGGAAAATGAAAGATGAACAAGTAGGAAAAAAATTCCTCCACACCGGGGAGTACCAGATCCACAAATCGAGGCTTGGACACTCGAACACAAGAGCAACAAGATGAAATAAGCATAAAACCAACTAAATTATAGTAGTATAGGGATGTAGTAAAAGTAACATCGCAATGTACAAAAACAACTAAACTCTTGTGTGGTTCCTACCAACTATAATAGCATCATGAGACCTTGATGGTCCTACCCATCCCCTGTGCATAACATCCCAAACTACCAATCCGATAGTTGGAGTTGTCTTATGATCGTGTCACTATTAAAATGTAATAAAATCATAAGAACAAAAAAATTTAACATGCTAATCCAGTAAAGCAATAGATACTCCAACTAAGTTAATCACACCATCTAACCACATGCTAAACATCATAACATAGGAATGCATCAAATAAACTAGCATCATCTAAACATGATATCCAAGCATTCCAATGAAAGCATAAATCACATGGAAACATACTTTGGAATCCTAAATATACCAAGTGAAACATCAAGCACCAGTCATACTAGAATAGAAGACCATCTTTGTACATTAGTCCCCAGCAGTGGTAAAGATAGCTATGCCTCCCAACCATGTGGAACCCATAGGTCCACTCCTGTCATGTTGATGGAGATAATGATCCAACCACAAACACACATAAAGTAAATGTCCATGGCCAACACTCAGACCAAACAATAAAGAGGACAGCAACCAAGATCATGAGACAATGCAAGTGGATCAAGTCCTGGTCAGATACTCTATGGGTCACTATATAGGGGCTTGTTGGAGGGTAAATAGCTTGGCATCAGATAGCCCAAGCTAGTGTATTGCGGACTCAACTCTCGAGGAAGGCTCTCACATTGTGTCCTCAGACTAAACCAAGAGCTCACATAACATTTTATTAGGTTACATTTATTACCCAATTCATTTTATTAAATTATCACCTATTTAGAACTTCTTCACACCAACCCTCTGGCAATAGTCACTAGGTTGCGAGAGAGAAGCCTCCTCCATGCTACCCTACATACCCATGCTCATCACATGATGAGTACCCATAGGCATGCATATTCCTAACCCACCCCCGAATGAATGTACTCACTGAAATGCAACCGAGAGTTCAGGCCTCGCAAGTCACCCAACTAATGTATGTGCACATGCTCGTGTATGGCGCACCACCATCACAAAGATCATAAAACAAGGGTTGGATGAGAACACAAGCAAAATAACTCTCAACTCCAATATAAAGGTGCAATAGTGGTTTGATTGACATCCTATGGATAATCCAAGTCCACAACCAACACCATGCCAAGAAAACTCGAGAAAATGGGGCAACACACAAATCGAGGTAAAAACCTCAAAAATAGAAAACTTTGAAATTAAAATCCATTTGGTCTTAGGGCACAAAAGTCACGAAAATCCAATAAAAAATTTCTTCGAACATTGTATGCGAAAATGACTAGCATAATGGTGTGGAATCCTAAACCCTCATCCCAAAAAGCAGGGAAACATTCATACCCTTCCAACTAGGCAGAACTAACAATCAGGAATGGAGGGAAACACTAGTTCTCGGCCTCCTTACATACAACTACCAAAAACAAAAACAACAATGGAGCTAAAGCATAAAAATGAGAGAGCCCTACCTGACAGCCAAAAGGGCTAAACGAGAATCAGCCAGATAAAATAAATATCCCGTGGAAGCTATTGAAAGTCATGGCAAACCAAGGTCTCCCCGAGTTAGATCCAACGAGACTGATCTCGCGAAGATCCCACACCCATAACTCTCATAATGAACAGAAACACAATCGTCCAGAAGAGGATTTTGGAAAAACCTCTCAAATTTCTAATTTCCAAAGGTGAGAAGTGAGGAATAAATTTCCTCTTTGGATACTTATTCACTTTTCGAGTGAATAATCGATTAGGGTAAATAACCTGGTAACCTAGTTAAGCCCTGAATCAACCCAAATGAAAATAGGCTATCCAAGTAATTGGAAGTTATCTATGGCAAAGTTGCCAAAAATTAAAATCAATTAAAATAAAGTCTAAAAACCCCTTAAACCAAAATCATAGAAAACCTTACAAACTTTTGCGACAAATGTGAACCTCTAAATGCACAAACACATTCATAGGTCTAAACACATAATGCAAATGAGTCTAGATTTAATCAAGTCACTAGAAGGTTTACTTTAAACAATCATATAAGATATGTTGACCACACAGGGACACCCTTGGTAAAATATGAATCACTAACTCCATGTGCCACTGCCAAGGATATAAATCTTGCACACTAAAACACATGATCAAGTGCAATTGCATATAATAACATAGCCGACGCAATAAATGCATTATAAATCCTAATTAAACCATTTATTTAATTATACTGAAATAATCCATTTACATCACTCACATTCACATAAAACATAACAAAGTAAGAATGAAGTAAATTACCATAGCATTAAATCCAACATATAACATAATCAAAGATATGTCTAAATATCAGATAACCAGATATCATCATAAAATATATTATCATCTCAAAATGTCACCATCATGCAAATATGATCAACTGAACAACATAGTAATCTAGCATCTATGATACTGGAAAACAAAGTATAACATCTAATCCTCAAGTTATCTCAAATGTATAAATAACATGAGTAACAAGTATCTCTCGGATCAAAATATAATAACAAGGGACAGACTGCAAACATGAGAGGCACTACATTTTCTAAGGTTGGTTCATTGTTGATTGACGATTTTTGAGAACCAATGAAGAAAAGAGTAGTAGAGAAAAAGTGAGAAGATTGGTGAAGTGTGATTGCTTAACGGGTTTCCAAGTAGATCAATGAAGGAGATGATAATGAAGTCTAGTCAATGAACCAACAAATGAGCCAAATAGATATCTAAATTTTCAAAGTGAGTTGTATCTTTACAGATCAAACCTGTCATTACTTTCTAACCATTGTGGTAGCCAAAATCCTTTAATCAAGGTTGACAAAACATTCATTTAGTAAATCCTTTAATCAAGGTGACATTTTAGTGGAATGATCCAAAGTCCACTAACCACACCAGTCCTAATAGGATCACACCTAATAGTGTGTTTGGTAACCTTTAATAGGGTTGGCTCTTAATCGAGCTCACTTCAGAAGAGTGAAAAGTGGTAGCATAATACTTGGTGGTTTTTCCCAAATTGGGTTTCCATGTTAAATAATGGTATCATATATGTGTGATGCATCCTATTTACAATTGTTTATTTACTCATAGTCAACATATATTGAACAAAGAGTTTACAAACCTCATTTTGAATGGAAAAAGATGTAGAGGATAAATACTATTTTATATTAACCACTATTAAAATGCTCTATATTTTCCAATTGTTGGGTTGACTTATTTGCAACACCAAGAGCCTTATTTATGTAATGAAATCAGTTTGTATCTTTTCAAGTATTGATTCACCTAAGGAATCTTTGACTTGTAGGTAATTGTTTAAAGATTTATTCTTGGGATATGTTGACCAACTCTCTTTTAGCGACCCCCCTTTGATGAATCCACTTTATGTATTCCTATCTTTAGGTTTTCCATGGTGAGTTATATGATACACTTTGTTTGCATATTTTCCACAATTGTAATACTCACTCTGTTTGAAATGACTTTTTTGTATCATTGCACGCAAAAATGATTGGGCTATATAACCATCAATGGCTCGACATTTGGTTTAATAGTTTATTGTTTCCCTCTATACTGCAACCTCGTTATTGGGAACTCGTGATATTTGGTATGTAGGAATCCCATCAAACAATCTGTGCTTTTCCTTAATACGCACAACTCATATTGAAAATTCGAAGCTCATTTTGATGAACCATCATTATAAGCTCTGAATTGATAACTTTTTGGAATCACAAATTTTGAGTGATTACTTCAAGGTCTTTCTTGATTCATATAGTGTTTATGTGTCCCAGTAATGGCTTTTCCATGTGAACATGTCTACCCTTACTCTGGTCTCTATGCCTGTATGTCTTTTTAAAAACTCAAGCTTGAGCTCTGCTCTTAGAAGTGTGTCTTGGTTGAGCAAAGTACTTAAGATCTACTATGCAAGCCAAAAATGTCTATATTGGGCTTTGATAAAACATATACACAAGATAATGCTGACCCAATCCCAACCATGAAGTTTTCCTAATGACTTGTCTCAGCCTTTGGACCTCTATACATCAATATTTCGCATACAAACTTGTTTCAACCAATAGGTTTAGGTTTTACCTGTTACTTTGACATCCTATTGTTACAAGAAATTCCAGCACTAAACCAAGATATTGAAACATTAGCTAGACAATTTTGATGTACAATTGATATGAGTAGCACCCATTTATGTTATCACATACCTCATACTAGATCCAAATGTATTATCAAACCAAATCCAAAGAACCACTTTTAAGGCTTCTATTAGTTTTCAGATGAACTTTCCCTGAGCTTGTTATTATTCCATTTGCACATATATTGGTGGCTATGCAACTTGATAAAAATTTAGGATGCCTTTGTATCTTTGATATAGAGAGAGATGAGGCAAGTTCCTAATTTGAACTTTGAACATAGAGCTATGCATTTGCATTTCTAAACTTTGAAAGTGAAAACCTACACTCCCAAATTGATGAATCCACATTTTGAACTTGGTTCTTGAGACTTTAACTCATCCTTTTGAACTTTTCTATAAATCTCAATGTATTGGTTCAATAGTTCAAAAGTTCGCGAAAGCTTTTCTTTTACAACATTCCCTTTTGCAAAATGGTTATTACCAAAGCTGATGTGGATATGAAAAACATTGAGTGGAGTCTCTCTTTGGGCTTTCTTTTGAAATTTTAAAACCTGGGTGCCAAAGGGAAGGCAACAACATGTTACTTTATATGTATGTGATATATTTTCTAGCAAAAATGTTTGTTTTAGCATATCTCTCTTGTTACAAATTACGTTGATTGAAGTTTTGTGTCTATTATATGATAATTATCATTTAAGTTTAATTATATTTTATCTTGCCTTTACATTGGGGAAAGATTGCATGTACATTCATCATCTATTTTGTCGAAGTATCTACTTTCCTTAATATAGTGGCATTTGTTTATCGCGTGAAATTATTTTTATTATAAGGAATTATTGTTTTGATTAGGATTCTAACTTATACAACATGTGTAAATCCTTGATCATTACCTCTTATTTATTTGCAACACTATATTATATAAACATTTTCCCTTACCTTATAATTCAATGTTACCATCCTTCATCAAGAATCCCAATTTGACCTAGCGATAAGGGGCTAAATGGGTGCATTCTTGTTCTCTTCCCCCTCTTTTGTCCTAAAGATATTATCTTTGCTTAGATAATCCTCTTGAAGCTAGATGTCTTATAAACAAGATCTCTTACTTTCAAGGATCTCTTATTACAAGCAACACATCCTTTCACAATTATCTATTTTCTTAGCATATAAAAGTTAACACTCCTAGCTAATATTATGGCATAAATTGGTGTTTTAAGGATATATCCTTGTTGATATAAGTAGGTAGCCTTGATTTTCTTACTTATAATGCGTACTTTGTATCTATCTTAAGGAGAGGGCATATACGTGGTCTCCCTTGTATAGTACTTACACATTTTTTATAATTATTGTAGTTGGTCCCTAATGGGTATAACTGATTGTTATACATCCATGGGATGCATATTTGTATATACTTATCTCTACGGATAATGGACCTTGATCCATCTAAAAAGAGCATAAACATAAGAAAAACCTATGCTCACAAACAAACTGATCCATGGGTGCGCACACAAACATTCTCATTGGTAAAAATATATGATCCCTTCATGAGGAAAACAAATATATGTACTAACAAAGAAGTCATAAAACATGAGTTTTTGATGGAATTGACTAGCATGACACACAAACCTATTGGACCATTCAATTATATCTTTTGTGTGGTTCACATTAAGACACACAAATCTTATTAGGTGAGATAATCACATCCTCTCTCTCTCTCTCTCTCTCTCTCTCTCTCTCTCTCTCTCTCTCTCTCTCTCTCTCTTTAATGTTAGTAGGTGAGATCATGGAAATTATATCATCATTGGTGGTGTCAATATTTCTCCTATGTGATCATTTATGTTCTTATAATAGCTTTCCAAACATGATATTAGTGGATGAGGCATTTTTGGAGGTTTCCTTCACTAGTTGATTTGGAGTTTGTTATAGTACTAACCCCTTTGTGTCTTTTGTCGTAGCTTTTACTTTTACTTTTTTTTTCTTTGTTTGTATGCCCTTGTGCATTAGTATCCTTAGTGTCGGGGCTTATGCCCTTAAACTTAATGTTAAAAAGTAAATTCCACACACAACCAAGTGGGAGTGGGGGGTGAATCAATTGTTACAAATTAAACTTGAATTTGAACTTATCAATCTCAACTCCAACAATTAAAACAATGATTCACAACAAGAGAAAATTATACACCATAACACAGTGATTTGTTTACTATGGAAACTCTTGACTAGAGGGAAATCCCTGGTAGGCATGGTACCCATAAGATATTGTACTAATATATAAGTTCCTTGTGAAAGGATGTGACCTTGTTAGGAGCCAATTATGATTACAAATAGATCCCTATTAGGAGATCTTGAACCCTTGTTAAAGGTTGATTAAGAAACAAATAGACCCATTTCCTAACTATTCCAACAATTGTGAAGAACAATCTTTAGGATAACATATCCAAATCAATGAGTTGAATGATTCACAATTTACTTGCCCAAACAGTTCCTTTGAAGCTCACCACAATCAACCAACTCAATCTTTTCTCTGCTCTGATCATCCAACATACAAGCTCACATTAATTAACCATATGTACAACTCAATATTTTCTCTGCTCTGATCATCCAACATACAAGCTCACATTAACTGACCATATACATTACATACATGATTATTCCCAACCAAGGAAAACATCTTTCCTTTATGCCCTCACAAATAATTAATTAGATTAGCTTGTTAAAGTTTCTCAATACACAATTAATTCCATAGTTCCATGTTAAGGTATACATGCCTTCATAAGAATAGTTACAAATATTATATGTTACAATGATAAAATAAATCTTCCTCAATATTGTCGACTTCCACTAAAAATATATTGTAGGTTACACAACAACCTTTCCAAAATAATCTCTAAGAGTGGCTACCATCAACATAGTTGCATGAAAGAGTCTTCTACCATGATCCAAGCTCATTGTCATTAATTCCACCTTGCCAATAAGATAGAATGAATATGCTACAAACTATCTTTGACATTGTTTCCTATATAGTAATAGTTTTCTATCAGTCTTCACCAAAAATACTATAACTTATCCATAACTAACATAGATCCAACAAACATAGATATGATATTTATACTCGTCCTTCTATACAAATCTAAGCTTTCATAGCTTAGCATGTCATATTCCAACTTCATTATGCCAACAATTACCCTGCCATATACACAATTTATGTATGTCCTGATCACACAAACATATGGTGTCATCAATGAAAAAACATGTCATCAATATAACACAAATATTACATCCAAGTGCCAACCAACCCTCTATTTCTAACAATCTCTGCTTTAGGCATTGATGGAAACATATGATGAAAAACCACCAACCCAAAACTAACCAAGTAACTTGTTTGACATCTAAATATGATTTTCCAAATATCCTCAACAAATACAACATTTGCAAACTCTAGTACAACCTTCTCACTAAACTTTTTCTACCATAGGTTTCCATAGGTTTTTCATTGAATTTATCCCCCTTCCATATCAATGGAAAAGGTGCCAACATGCTAAATATGCTACCAATAAAAAATGCTCCCTCTTTGATGAACATCTCCATCAAAATATTTGTATTAGATCAAGCCAATCTACAAACAAAAATATATCAAGTGCCAACAAACATAGTTATGTCAAAAATATTACACAAGATCTCTATAAATAGATCTGCTCACTACAATCACTCCCATTAAGGAGCAATACCAAGCATCACATCCAGATGAATTAATAATACTCTAAATAGAATGGATCGATGAAAAGGTGTTACTCTACACTAGGTGAGGCCATTACCCCAAGAATACCTTTGGGATACTCAAAGGTGTCTTTGGCCAATGGTTTAGTGAATATATATGCTATTTGTTCTTTAGTACTAACATACTCCAATCTAATTTCCTTCTTTGCAACCTCATCTCTCAAAAAATGATACTCAATTGCAATGTGTTTAGTCTTTGAATGTAAGACATGATTCTTAGACATATTAATCATATTGTATGTGCAACGCATAATGGTAGGCTTAGAAAAAGTAATACCAATATCCCCCTGCATTTGCTTCATTCACATTATCTGATTACAATTGTTTTCTATTGCAACACATTTTACTTCTATTGTAAATTGAGAAATACAATTTTGTTTCTTACTTAACCAATATATTAATCTTCCTCCAAGGAAAAATACTCCTCCACTTGTTCTTTTTCTATCATCTACATTTCCTTCTCAATCGGCATCAGTATATGCATACAAAGTCAAATCATTATATTTGTCATACCATAAGCCAAATTTCATTGTTCCCTTCAAATATTTAAAAATTCTTTTTGTTTCTGCAAAGTGTCTCTTTGGGATTTTCTTGGTAATATCTAGTTTGGTATGAGTCAAATATTGTAAGCCACCAATAATTGATTTGTACCTTATTTGCATAGCCTTAGGCGAATCATCTTTGTTAAACAATTTGCGTCATGTAACCATGGTTGTTCCAACAAGTGCAATTCTCCATGCCAAATCTTACCAACAACTCTTTAAGGTACTTAGTATGAGATATGAAAATGTCATCTTTAGTTTGTGTTATTTGCAATCTCAAAAAGTATTTTATTTCACCAGTCATAGACATTTCAAATTCATCTTTCATCTTATTGGAAAACTTATTACTCGTCTTGAAAAAGTCACCTTCTTGGTGGAAGGGGGTTTTGGATGATCACTACACTGTTCAGACAGCTCCCTTTATTGGGGGTGGGTTGGTTGATTCTTCTCAGGATTCTTTGGAGGCTAAATCTCCTAATGATTTAAATGTTTCCCCATTTGTCCTTCCTTCGAATGATGTTATTTCTGATTCAATTGTTGCTCCTCATATGGCTCTGGCTCCGGGGGAGCTATGGCCCCTCTTTCAAGTGGTGGTGGTACTTCTTCCCTGGCTAAGAGGGCTTTGGGGGATGCTTGTGGCTTGGATGACTTTGCTTGGCAGAAGGCTGCTGGGATGGTGGAGGATGGATGACAAAAGTAAAAGTAAAAAAGGTTAAGCCCTCTTTTCCATCTTTTGATATGTCTTTACGTTCTCAAAAGAAGGGATCTAAAAGTAAATCTTGAGGCTCAGATTTCTTTTCCAGCTACTAGCCTAGTCCTTTTTGAGGTTGTCCCTTATTGTTTTGGTTATCCTAGTCTCTTTGGCCTGTTGTCTTGTAATCTAACATCGTTCGAGATTAAATGTCTTCTTTTGTAACCATGGGGTTTCAAGTTCCTATTTAAAACTTGTTTAGGTGGTAGTAGAGCACTGTGTTATTTGGGAGGCCACCTTGGTCACCTTGTTTTGTCAGGTGACCTGTTTGATCTAAGGTTTGTTGTTTTTAAGTTTGGGCTTCATTGAAAATTATAAGATCTGTAAAGGGTTTCAGGCACCCTTCAAAACCTGTTTTCTTTAATCAAAAACTTATTACTTGTCTCATCATTACCACCAAAAGTGATATCATCAACAAATACTTCAATGATTAACACGCCATCAAAAATAGGTCTCAAATACATATTACTTTTTGCATTACCTTTCTTAAATCCCAAACTCAACAAATTTTTATCCAATCTAGCATACTAGGCTCTAGGTGTTTGCTTTATTCCATATAATGTCTTTTTAGCTTGCATACCATGTCTTTCTCTTCAATCAATAAAGATCCATCAAGTTGTTCAATGTAGACTTCTTCCCCAAGTTTGTCATTTAAGAAAGCTAACCTAACATACACTTTGAATTTTTTGTTAGATGCATAAGAAAAACATTTTTACAACCTCCAATCTTGCTACAAGGGAATTTTTTTTTTTCAAAATCTATGCCTTCCTGTTGTAAATAGCCTTTACATACCAACCTTGCTTTATTTCTTACAACTTCACTTTGCTTATTCATTTTATACCTGAAAACCCATTTAGTACCAATAATATTCTCATCTTTAGGTCTAGGGACCAATTGTCATGTATTATTCTTTTCAATTTCCCCAATCTCTTCTTTCATTGCATTTAGCTAAAATCCATCATTGCATGTTTCATCAGTATTCTTAGGTCCAATCTATGAAATCAAACAAATTCCATCTCTTACCTTACCTCTTGTCATTACTCCTCTTCTTGCATCTCCAATGATCTGATGATCGAGATGGTGTCTTGCAACATATTTAGGTGTTCTTTGATCTTCTCTAGGTTCTTCAATCTGAACCTATATTCTATCATCCATTTCAAAGAATAATTCTTGTTTTGTATTCTAATTTAACATTGGTCTCTAACTTGTATTAACTTCATTTGAATCATCATCAAAGTCATATTCAAATGTTTTTCCTATACCTATTTCATGCCCGAAATTAACTCTATTTATAGTGTATACTATAGTATTAATTGCTTCTATCCAATGTACATGTGATACCCTACCCTCAAAAAACATCATTCTAGTTACTTCACTCGTTGTTTTGTTTCTCCTTTCTGTTATATCATTCTTCTATGGTGCCTTAGGTGTTGAAACTTGCTTGTGAATACCATTATCCTCATAAAATGCATTGAACTTATTAGAAGTAAAATCTCCACCTCTGTTAGACCTCAGACATTTGATTCTTACACCAGATTCATTACCAACTTCTACCTTAAATATCTTAAACTTGTCAAAAGCTTCAAATTTCTCTCTCAAGAAAGCAAACCATATCATTATAGTGAAATCATCAATGAAAAGAATGAAATACCTCTCCCTATAGAAAGTTCTTGTCTTTGTAGGACTACATAGATTTGTATGAAGAATTTCCAACTTTTTTGGAGTAGTAAATGTCTTGTTTGGAAAAGTACTCTTCTTTTGTTTAGCCTTCACACGTTCATTACACATCATGTTAGCAGATTTCACAATTTTAGGTAGATCTCTCACAACATTAGAATTACTCACCTTTACTATATTATCAAAATTTATATGACAAAATCTTCTACTCCATAGCCAACTGTCATCAACTTTTGCAACCAAACAACTAATCTCAGTAGGATTCAACTGAAATACATTACCTCTTGTTCTTGTTCCTATGCCAAGCAATTTTCCATGGTTATCCTTGATTGTAAATGTCTTATTAGAAATTTGTAAGTGATAGCCCTTATCAACTAGTTGTCCAACACTCAACAAGTTATGTTTCAAACCATCAACAAAATATGCATCTTTAATGTTAGTTTTACCATCAAGAGTAATAGGCCTTTTTCCCTTAATAGGACACAGTGCATTATTACCAGCTCTAACTACACCTTCATCATATCTCTTAAGTTCAACAAACTTATCTCGGTCACCTGTCATGTGATGTGAACTTCCATTATCTATAATCCTATCATATAATCCATTATCTCGGTCACCTGTCATGTGATGTGAACTTCAACACTTGAAATAATTGTTTTTTCTTCTTTAACATGATTCTCTTCCTTAATTGCAATAGATCCAATTTCATCTTCATTATCACTATCCAAAAAATTAATATTTAACTTCAATCTTATCATCACTCACATACAAACATTCTTTAGGAATCTTTGATTTGTAAGGTCGAGGTTTCACCTTAGGTTCTCTTTTAGGACATTTGAAAGAAATGTGACCAGTCTACTCGCAATGCCAACGAACAAAAGGGGTTTCATTCTTGAAAATACCCTTACCTTTAGGTTCCATTTTGCAATCACTAATACAAGTTCATCAATCTTGTTTTCTTCTTGAATATATGTCCAATTACTTGCATAATCTTCATAGCTTTCATTGGTGCTTGCAATCTTTGTTAGTAATCTCTTGTCCTTGTGTGCACTAGCTCCAAAGATAGTCTCAACTCTAGGCAAAACATCTTTCAATCTACTAGTCTCAAAAGCTTGCAATTTCCCAATCAACATTTCTCTATTAAATTTTTTAATAAGAGGAATAAATTCTTCAATACCATTTACCTTCTTGTCATAAGTATGAGTCAAGGATCTCAGAATCTTCAAACAAACGTCATCCTCTGTTATAATTTCTTTGGAGCTTCTTATGTCTATAGTAATCTCAGTAATCCTTTATACATATGTTCTAATAGTTTTATCTTCTTGCTTTCTAGCATTTTATAACTTCGCTTTCTAATATTGCAACCTTGCTTTCTTTGTATGTTCATCACCTTCATATAATGTTTCTAACCTGGTCCAAATATAGTAAGCAAGATCAAGACCTTTTACCTTAATGAATTCAACCTTTGATAGTGCCCTAGTATGTGCCTCCCTTGCAATCATGTTACATTGAGAAATCTTATTTTCATCATTTGTGCTCGAAGATAGCTTGATCTTTTCCTTATCCTATACTTGAGTCTTTGTAATAAATCAGAAGTCAATCCTCATGTAGATCAAGTGTGTTCGCATCTTATCCTTCCAATTGTCATAGTTTTCACCATCAAACTTCGAACTTTCCTTCTTGTAAGCCATAGGTCTCCTCATGTCGTTAACATTTCTTCTCAAAGAGGACCTAGTGCTCTGATACCAATTGTTAAAAACTAAAGTCCACAAACAATTGTGGGGGGAGGGGGGGTTGTGAATTAGTTGTGACAAATTAAACTTAAATCCAAACTTATAAATCTCAAGTCCAACAATGAAGACAATGATGCACAACAAGAGAAAATCATACACCATAACATAATGGTTTGTTGACTAGGGAAACCCTTGATCAGAGGGAAAACTCCTGTGGGGATGCTACCCACAAGATAGTTTATTAATTTATAAGTTCCTTGTGAAAGGATGTAACCCTGTTAGGAGCGAATAATAGTGCATTCAATACAATAGTCCTTGTTAAAGGACAAATCCCTGTTAGGATACCTTGAACCCTTGTTAGAAGGTTCTAACCTTGTTAAAGGTTGATAAAGAAATAAATAGACCCACTGCCTAAACATTCCAACAACTGGAAGAACAATCTTTGGGATAATATATCCAAATCAATGAATTGATTGATATGCAACTTACTTGCTAAAACAATTCCTTTGAAACTCACCCAAATCAATCAACTCAATCTCTACATTGCTTTGATCATCCAACATACAAGCTCGCTTCAACTGACCATATACATTACATACATGATAATTCCCAACCAAGGAAACCATCTTTCCTTTATACCCTCACAAATAATTAATTTGGTCATCTTGTTAAAGCTTCCCCAATGCACAATTAATAACATAAGTCCATGCTAAGGTATACACCCCTTCATAAGTATCATTATGAACATTACAATATGGTTCCCACATGTTACAATACAAATATTACATTTTACAATGATAAAATAAATTCTTCCTCATTATTGTTGACTGCTAGCAAAATATATTCCACGTTACACAATAGAGAGCTTCTCAAAATAATTTATAAGCCTTTCTACCATGAGCATAGCTACACAAACAAGTCTTCTACCATGGTCCAAGTTCACTATCATTAATTCCATCTCGCCAATAAGATACACCAGATATGCTATCATCTTTGACATTATTTCATGTACATAGGTTTGCTACTAGTCTTCACCAAACATATTGTAACTTATCTAAAATTCAACATAAGATCCAACAAACATAGATATGATATCTATACTCATCCTTCTATACAAATCTAAGCTTGCAAAGTTTAAGATGTCATATGTCAACTTCGTCGTGTCAAAAATTACCCTGCCATATACATAATCTTTATCTGTCATGATCACACAAACATAGGTTGTCATCAATGACAAAACTTGTTGTGAATACAACACATAAACAAATACATCCAAGTGCCAACCAAACCTCTATTTCTAACACATGGTGATATCCTATCTCTTAGTAATTCATTGCAATCATCTATCTCTTCTTCTTTCTCTTCCTTTACTACAAGTATGAGCCTACCTTATACTCTCACTAAAGTGGGGGCTAAATGCACCATCTTAATATGTAAGATTTGTTTTGTGTGACCATTTAATTACTTAAATTAAATTACTTAATTACATAAATTAAGGTATTTTTTCTTCTTCCAATCTTGGTCAAAAGTTTAAATTAGCTCTAATTTCTATGCATAACTCTCCATTCATCCCTCTAATCACAAAATTCGAGATTCAAATACATTTTTGACTTATTTTCCTCCATATTTCACCATATTTTCCTTGACAACCTCAATATTTCTTGGATTTAGGAACTTTTGTCTTGAGTTTGGCACTTATTGGTATAGGCAAATTATTGCCCTTTTTTTTGTCTGTCATCCTTTTGATTTTAATGCCCGAAATTGGTGTATAAGGAGGCTTACTCGCTTCATTTGATCATCCAAAAGTTCTATACGAAACCCACGCGCTACACAATCTACACGGCTATCCAAACAATCAAGAGCAAGAATTCAAGGAGCTTCAAGGAAGCAAGAAACCAAGGCATTGATTCCGTCATTCAAGCATTCAAGATTTTCTTACTTCATGCATTTTCTTCCATAGATCTAGCTTCTTTCTTCATCAAATATAAAGATATTGGCCATGAAAGGAGGAGGTTTACATTAAACCAAGTCTTCTTCTTTTTCTTCTTTTGTTCATCAAGGAAGATTACAAGCATCTACACACATGAAGTTTTGTCCTACATGATTTCTTTTTGTTTTTGTGTTTAGTTAAGGGTTTCACATTAACATATTTGATCTCATATTAAGCACACTTGCATCAACATTGGTATGATATACTCCATTGCTTAGATCTAATCTCTATTACATGATAACATTCTTTTATTTACATCTATTTCATATCAAAGCTAATTCCTAAACCAAGGCTTGAGCGACAAATGTCCCCTTGTGTGCAAGAGTAGATTTGCAGGCTTTCGGGATCAGAATTAGCAAATCAAGGGTTACAGTTTCCATCTAACATTCATAATTTTTTTAATTTTTTTTGGCAATGCATGTGCACGTCAATCTCAACCTACACCAAGGTCAATCTATAGCTAATAAATTAGCTTATTCTTGAGGCTTACATATTTTCACAGTCGATAGATTCCAATTTGCAAATTTTGGTTCTCGTTCGAATTCAATTTTTGTTATCCTCCAGTGGCCCTCAAGGTGAGGAGTGCGTTCCCCTCCTAGTCATTTCATATAACTTACTTTCATAAAATTAGATTGTACATCATTTACGATTCTTTTTCTTAGGGAAAGGAGGAACAAAACCCATGGGATCGTACATTGAGAAGATCATGCATTAATACTTCCCTTGTGCTAATCGAAATTTCCTTTGTTGTTGAATCTTTGTATTCTTCCTATGCACAATCCAACAAACTGGTGAGTGATCTATACAACTTGATTGCTCACCATTTTATATATTACAACTACAAATAGCAATCTTATGTAAATGCAAGGTTGAGACACATTTCATAACAAACCTAAAGCAAGTTCCAATCACCATAAATATGAGCTCAAACATCCCACACAAGAGAACAATCAAAAGGAGATGATAATCACTCTCTAAATCTTGAAAACAAAGGGGATATCTTCTTAAGTTAATTTGCTAATGAAGAATATAAAACAAACTTAGCTAAGAATGAGTCATTCAATTGGCCACACATTAATATTGTAGTCACATATTTAGCTAGCTCTTATTTTCTTACAATTCTGGGTTGTTCAAGGAAACACAAGGTGTAAACTTCAATTTAGCATTTTGAGAGAGGCTAGAAAGGAGGTTTGGGCTTCAAATGTTGTAAAAGTGGTCATTGATTCAACATGTATTTTCAAGTTGGTTATTTTGATGACAAAAGGTGTTTCCAAGCAAATCCTTTTGGACCCATTATTATGTTCATGCTTTATTCAATACATAATAGGGAAACCATATTAGATGAATCAAAGGTGGCAGAGGTTAGAGATATTCCAATATCATTTGTAAACATTAAATCTCAATCTCTCTCTTTAAGACTTTTTTAAGGCACAAATTCTTCAAACTTGTGGTGACAAGGCATGACAATCACTTCATTTTATTAGAAAGAGTGCTTGAGGTGCATGAAGCTTTACAATTGATGATGGTGAATATAGAGAAGTAAATAGTCATATTCAACCCGCATTATTTTTAAAAAAATCATACAAAAAGATGCTTATATTGATTGGTGGTGCATTAAGAAGACATTGTTGATTTTATAAGCATTAAATTAGTGATTATCGAGTTTAAATTCTGATTTTAATATTTTAGTTTATTGTTTAAACTTCGGAAATTTCTATGTTATAAATTCATTCTTTGAGAATTAATTGCATTTTTCATAAACCTTTACTCTTGAATTTCCTCTATTATAGATGTCTATAAATATATTAATAAAAACACTCCTAATCTTATAGGGATATATGAAACATTTGAAATGGTTTAAAAGGTGAAGGAAGAACAATTTCGGCTTAAGATCCCACTTTGAGATTATATAAGCAACATATTGAGCCCATTGTGATGTGAAACTAGGGAATACAATGAACATTTTGTTTCATATGGCAAACATTTCTCTAAGTCACAAATAGTATGCTGAGCCTAGAAAGTTGACTCATTGTGATAATACATAAGTGGCAAAAGGCTAATGAATGCTTTTAGAAAGATGTATCCAGTCAAGGAGTCTATAGTACTTCAATACAATGATTTACCCTTACAAATCTTCAGGTCCATCATTCAACAAACCAAAGGCAAAAATAGATAGAGCTACATTAGGTCAAAGTGACTTTATTGGATGGTGAACGTAGCATGGGAAAGATATACCACAATTGGAGATGCTTGTGATTCATCTTCTTTCACAAGTTGCTAGTTTATTTGTTACACATAACAGGTCCACATAAGACTTTATCCTCTCCATCAAGAGCAATAAACTTATGTCTAGATGAGTTGAGAAAGCTAAAGGTTGTACATAGTGCAATTTGACTTTATGATCCTCATGCTTTAGTGCAATTTATAATATTGGATATTCATCTTGAAAATGCCCACCCACGTTTATGAGAAAGAAACAAAGACAAGATTAGTTGCAATTCTACTAGATAAAGCAAACCCTCATAATAGAAATGATTCAGAAGAGGGCTCCAGTTCAAATGGAATGTTGAGAGATGCAGATTAACAACAATATACTTTTTTCTGTATTTTTATATTGTATTGAAAGTGATAATTGACAATCTTTGGGCATTTTGTTGCAACTTCTATACAATTTTTTAATATCACATGCATACTAATGATGAACTATAAAAGTAATCTGAATTAACTTTTGACATTTGCTAATTCATTTGATCTCATGTGAACTATTAGCTCAACACAAACCTTATGTATCAATAATCTATATCATATATGTGAATGCTTTATCAATGTTAACATATGAACATCTCTCTCTCTCACTCACACACACACATTTGAACAAATTAAAACAAAAAAACCAGTGCAAACCAGCTAGCAAAGAAAACACAAAACCTACTAGTAGGGAATTAGAGAAATCTGGCCCAGGAACTATATAAAAGTGAAAAGACAACACGGTGGCATAAAAAAAGGAGGCATCATCCTTGTAATGCATGAAATGATACAGTGAGAAGCCCCACAGGCAATTTCACCGACTGTATAGTCCTCACTTAAAAGGGTAGTTTTGTAGAAAATATGTAGCCAGACCTGCAAGCTTCGTATAGATTTTGCATAAAATAGTATAACATGTATATATAAAAGAAACAATGTGACACATTTAAGTTTTCAGCTTTAAGTTATGGCCTGCAAAAAGCTAAAGTAATCAGCACAGGATGGACCAAAATATTTGATATTGACAATAAAGAATCATCTTAGAAAACATTTCCAAGTCAACCCTCATACACATCACTAAGTATATTACAACAGAGAACGGATGTGTATGTGTGCAGAGAAAAGTAAATGAATTAACAATAAAGCAAGATTAGGAACGAATAGTTGCATATAAGAATAAATACCCTCAAAATTGGTGGAAGAAACATTAAATGAATTTTGAGATCAAAAATCAAGTGCAGAACCAGTATTAGACCTAGAGCATAAAGCAGCACTTGGAACAGTTCCATAGGATTCACCACTTGAGGCATCTACTGGAGCTTGATTCAAGCGTTCCAAAACAACTGTTCTCTTCCGTTGAAGCTTCAGAGAATATGTGTTTGCTTCCAAAACGACAGGAACCTGAGTATTGACGAGGTCAAAATTTGAGCATATTAGTAATGACCAAAACACAAAATGACCATGGGGTGTATCATATATTACCAAATGCATAACAAAATTAAATATAAAAGGTGCACCTGAGTATTGATGCATGCCAATTTGTGGATGTGTACAAACCCCAGCATATCTTGATAATCAGTTAACATGGTGGCTAATTCCTTGTCATCATCTGCTAGAAACAAAAAGGCATCCTTAAAAAACACTAAATAGATCAATATTCCCAAATAACATATTCTTAATTAGCCCAAAAATAACAAGGCTTTACTGTTTTCACTGTCAATGATTGACAAATAATGATATCCCAAAATCCAGGAATCACTGCTTCAACTAATTTAGCAAGACCATACAAGCTTACCAGGAATAGCCTTCACAGAGAGCACAATATCGGCAAGATGCTGCCATCTGCTGCAGAATGATGGGGAAAGAAGGCAAGAGGGGAAAGAAATCATAGCTACTCCATTTGAAGCTCGCAGCATTGCCCTCAATGTCTTAAGAAATGAGAGCATCTCCCAGTCCTAGGTTGCACATTAATAGCCACAAGTAAATTAGCCCTTAAAAACTGCACAAAATATAGGCTCCAGATTTCATCTATAATCATATTCATGCATTTGATAATATCACATAACCTTTCATTTGCAACAAGGACATATTCACCAAAGCAACTAGATGATGGCCCTTATATTTCCACAATCAAATGCTTGAAAATCACTTCTCTTTGTGGACTACAGATAACAAAGCCTTTTATAGTCTGAGTGTTCTCTTTCCTTTCATCAAGATGCACTGAATACAGCAGTCTTCCCATTTGATAATCTTGACATCGACAAACAACATTGTAAGACAGAAAAAAGTCTATATTTACGTGACATTTGGCAGTAACACGCCACTATTGTAGCAATGCTGAAGTCCATTTGTTAGAACAGTCAAATTTAATCCTCTCAAGATCAAGGGGTCGAGAACTAATTCCCTCATGTATTAAGGATATTCAAGAAAGCTTTTTCTAGTGCAAGCAATCCTCAACCATTTCAACTTTATCCTTGTCCAGAAAGCAACAATATGCAGACTATCCATTTAAATTTTGAATACATTGTTCTGCCCATTTTACAATATCAGAGTTGACAAAGTATCACTCAAAGCCAAGAAAATACACGTCTACAAGACAGATATTTAAACTAAATACATTATCATACATCTCATATCTCACAGCTCTCTATGGGACATGAAGTAGAGAGAACTTATCTAAATGTACAAAAACACAATCACATTCATGCCATTGAATCTCATGTGAGATAGAATTCATTGCCAAACAAAACAACACAGAAAAATGTCATGGAAAAAAAAATGCATATGATTGTACCTGTAATGTCCCCAATTTTTGCCCCTTCCTTGGTGATAGGCAGATGAGCAGAGGTTGACCTGTCATATGATTCCTGTAGGCAGGCAGAGTGTGGAGGAAACTAATACAAGGGTTTAGGGAGCAATGCAGGAGCTTTTCAGGCAGTTTTGGGCAGTTGATGGCAAACTCCTAAAATTTGGGAGAGATCCTTATTTTTAAGAGATTGACTAGGAGTGGTCTAGGAGGCATCCAGGGGTCTTGGGGATCGTTTTGGTAACTTTGAGTGCCTTTTCTAATTTTTAACAGACACTCATATTGTTTAGGAGGAACTCCAAGTTAACTGGAAGTGGCTCAGGCATCATCCATAGGCAGGTAGCTATCATCAGTTTCCAGTTTCGCGCTCGGAATTCCACGGACATGTTGGTCCAAGTCTTACGAGACACTCGAACCAAAAATGGAAAATATGGAGAAGAGGATAAATGATTTAATCACTTGGGTTAGGTTTCCCAATATCTTCAAGAACCAATGGTTACAACAAACCTTCTTTGATCAGAAGTTATTAGACTTCCAGAACCTCAAAAAAGGGGACCTGACAGTGCATGGGTATTGGGAAAATTTCACTTGACTGTTGAAATACATTCCTGCCTATCAGTAAGATAGGAAACTAAAGGTTAGGAAATTTGTCATGGGGCTGAACAACAGGATTGGGGAAGCAGTAGATGTACTAGCACCTAGAACCATGGAAGAAGCTCTTGAAAGGACCATCCCTCAAGAACAAAAGGTGAAGAAGGATGACTCCACCTAAGATAACAAAAGAAAGGCCAACTAGAACGCCACCATCCCTAAATCAAGGGTTCGCAAAAAAAACTTTTAAGTCTAACAAATTTGATTTCAAAGGGAACAATGATAAAGACTCAAAGGGAAATTCTAGCAATAACAATGGTAACAAGGGAAATGAGAGAAAAGGACCAGCCAAAGATTGTTTTACTTGTGGTGGAGACCACTACGCCAATCAATGTCCCAACGAGGGCACCTCTAACCAGCAAGCACAACTTCCCTTACCTCCTCAACAAGTCGTCTTTCAATAGAAGATTCATGCAGCTTTGGATAACTGCCAAGCAAAAACCAAATGGGCCCCGTAGAAACCCTAGGTAATATTTATGGAAACCCCATTTCTACATTAATTGATACTGGAGCCACGGAATGTTTTATATCCCCTAGATTCTTGAGTAGATTTCCAAAAAGAAATGGATTTATGAAAAACTTTTGGATCGTTGAATATACAAACCAGTCGAAGGCTCGGGTAGAGCAATGTTTGTTTGAGGCTTAGGTAGACTTCCCAAATTTCTCTACTGAGGTTAATTTGTATGTAGCACCTCTAGGGTCCTATGACATTATCAAGGGAATAAATTAGCTTAGCAAGCATAAGGAAAATGTGGATTGTCTTGCAAAGATAGTAGAATGCCTAGATGACCGAGGAAATCCTGTGAACATTCAAAGAATATCGCATGAACTAAAACCATGTCAGATTTCAGCTATGCATTTTAAGAGATGTAGAAGAAAGGTATGTGGAATCTTTGATTTAAAAATAGAAGATCTGAGGGAACCATAGGATAACACGTGTCAAGATGATTACATTTTAGAAGATGGGGAAATTAGGGAAAGGATGAAGGAATCCTTTGAAGAAAGATATCCATATCTTGGGAACTTCAAGACATATTTCTAGAAGAGATGCCTGGCTTACCCCCTCTAGAGTAATTGATTTTACCATTGACTTGGCACCTGGAGCAAAACCTATAACAAGAGCGCCATACAAAATGACTACCTAACTCATGGTATTGCAAGTACAATTACATGAATTATTGGAAAAGAAGTTCATCCGACCTAGTGTTTCGCCTTGGAGAGCCCCAATGCTTTCAATTAAGAAAAAGGATGGTACTATGAGGTTGTGATAGATTATAGAATGCTTAACAAGGCGCCATCAAAAACAAATATCCACTTCCCTGGATAGATGATCTATTTGACCAAATGACAGGAGCAACAGTGTTTTCAAAAATTGATCTTAGATCAAGTTACCACCAACTTCGGATTGAGGAAGACATTCATAAAACTGCTTTTCTAACTTGTTATGGACACTAACTTCACAGTTTTGCCCTTCGGGCTGACTAATTTCCCTACAACTTTTATGAATCTCATGAATAGTATATTCCAAGACTATTTAGACAAGATTGTGTTGGTTTTCTTTGATAATATTCTTACCTACTCTCAAAATAAGGAGCACCAGAAAAACCTCGAGATAGTTTTATAGAGATTGCGTGAGCATAAATTGTATGGAAAGTTATCTAAGTGATCTTTTTATCAAAAAGAAATGTAGCATCTAGGGTATATTATCTCAGCAAAAGGAATTACAGTAGACCCCGCAAAGATCAAGGCAAGCAAAGAGTGGTTGATACCTATGAATGGTCAGAGGTCAGAAGCTTCATGGGTTTAGCCGGGTTTTAAAGTAAATTTGTTAGAGATTTCTCAAGGATAGCACATCCCATTACTACATTGCAAAGGAAGGGGAAGAAGTTTATCTGGTCCGAAAAAAGGCAAACATTTGAGCACTTAAAAGAGAAGTTGACTAGCGCACCAATATTTAAAGAGTACCAGACCCTGAGGGTCATTTTGTGGTCATTACAAATGTGTTGGGAGGAGGAATTAGGGGTGTTCTGATGCAAGAAGATCACGTCATTGCATATGAATTCAAGAAATTGAAGAACTATGAGTAGAATTATGCACCACATGACTAAGAATTGGTAGCCATCGTTCATGCTCTACAAATGTGGAGGCATTACCTAATTGGGAAACAATTTGAACTTAGATCTTACCATCATGGATTAAAGTACATAAACACTCAACCCAATCTTAACACTCACCAACGGAGGTGGTTAGAGTTCTTAGTAGATTATTATTTCAAGATCAGTTATATCAAGGGTATGGAAAATCGAGTAGCGAACGCCTTAAGCAGGCAAAGACACATTTCGACTATTGTAGCCATAAATACTGGGCTTAGGGAGCAAAAACTTCAATTTCTACAAGGAGATGGGTTTTATAAAGAAATACGTCGAGCACTATAGAGGGATGCTCAAGATATTAGATATAAAGGGTATCAACTGGAAAAGGATGGACTATCGAGGTATAAGAGTGGGATGTACATACTTAAGGACTTAGAAATTCGAAAAGTGATTTTGGGAGAAAAATCCATGTCGCTCCTTACTCAAGGCACCTAGGAGTAATTAAAATGCTGGCCCACAAGAAACCATTATATTTTTGGAAAGGCGTGAAGAAGGAAACAACGGAGTATGTGGCAAATTGCCTCGAATGTTAGAGGGTCAAGGTTGAGCACAGATGCCCAGTTGGGTTGTTACACCCAAATGAAGTTCCAGAATGTAAATGGCAAATAATCATTATGGATTTTATCCAAGGGTTGCCTATGACTAGAAATAGGCATAATACCATCCTCGTGGTAGTGGATCGGTTAACAAAGGTAGTGCATTTTATTCTGGGAAGGTTGACTGATGGGGCGCTAGAGATTGCCCATAAGGTCGTAAGAGAAATTTTCAAACTTTGCAAAGTTGTAGAATAGATTATATCAGACAGAGACGCTAGGATAACATCTAGATTTTGGCAAACTCTATTTTTTGCCTTTGGGACAAAACTGAATATCAATTCAGCCTACCACCCTGAAACCGACAACCAGAGAGAAAGAGTGAACCAAGTATGAGAAGATCTCTTGAGAGTATATTGCATGGATCAACAATATTGATGGGAGATGTATCTTTCTTCGATTGAATTTCCTTACAACTCATATTAGTCTACTATTAAGATGACATATTTTGAAACTCTGTATGGGTGCAAATGCAGAACCCCTGTAAATTAGAATAGGATTGAGGATTGAATTATTGTTGGGCCTGAGATGCTTCTAAAGATGGAGGAACAGATAGTTCAAATTCTTCAGAGGTCGAAAGAGGCAAATGACAGACAAAAGAGTTATGCAGATGCAAAGAGGATTGCTAGAGAATTTTCAGCGGGAGAAAAGGTTCTCCTAAAAGTGAAACCCCAGAAAAGTACCATCAAGTTTGGTAGAAACACCAAGTTAGCCCTGAGATATATGGGACCCTTTGAGGTGTTGGAAGTCATAAACCTTGTAGCCTACAGAATTGCCCTACCTCCAACCCTTGCCAGGATGCATAATGTATTTCACGTATCTTATCTTAAAAGGTATAGCCAACCATAAACATGCTATTGATTGGAATCTCTTGCAAATGGGAGATCCAGGGGTGGTGAAAATAGAACCGCTCAGAATACTCGAGGTGTGTAAGCATTTTGCAAAATCAAGATATCCCTTAGTGCAAGGTCTAGTGGGACCAGTATGCCCAAGAGAATGCCACTTGGGAAGATTACGATGAAATCTTCCAGATCCCACATTTTTTTCCAAGAGCTTGAACCATGAATTGAAATGAATAAATAGTGAAACAAATTGTAATGTAATGATTTCATGCTACTATATGTTTATTAGTTACATCATTTATTTCAAATATTGTTTTAGTATTTCAAATTACCAAGTTCATCGGGGACGATGAAACACAAGGGGGTATGTTACATCCTCTATTTTGCTTAATTTTAAAATATTCTATATAGCCGTTGAGACTTCATGCAAAGTTGAATTGATTGGTTAAATTAGTTATCCATTATGGTTTCATGTGATATTGAAGTGTTGGTTATACATTATGATTCATGAGAATTAGAAATGTCGGTTATCGTCAAGGTTGCATGGGGACAGGGGTACTTGGGGTACTTAGGGTACCAGTACGGGTATGGGTACAACTATTTTTCATAAAAGGGGACAGGTGTACTTGGGTATGTCAAACTTTATTTTTTATTATACTTCTATATTTATAGTAAATCTGAAATTATGAGTCATGGCAATGGTTTTTCAAAACAAGAACAATGATAAGTTTGCAAATGTAATGTATTGTTTTCAGTTTCAGATTTGCTATATGTTTGCAAATGATAAACCTCTAACTTGAACTCTGATAAAGTTTATTGTTAATCAATATTGTATCAAAGTTTCAAACTAATTAGGTATTGAATTAAGGTTGATAAACAACAAGCTGATACGCAAACAAAAAACCGAAAAAAAATTCAGGAATCTTAATCAAGGTCTTTACCTATGATGCTCTCTACCGAGTACCTAGTACTTGGGATACATGTACCCAATACCTGGGTATGCAGGTACAAGTACCAGGGGTGTGGGTACGAGTACCCATACAACCTTGGTTATCGTTATGATTTTATAGAAAATGGTTTAGCTAAAATGATTATTTGATTTTGATTAAAAGATTTGGAAATATGTTATTACCATGATAAATTTCTTTTTGTAGGAACACGACGAAGGGGGGAAGCATTGCTAGAGAGGGAATTAGGTAAGGGAGCACCAACCTACCATTGAGCCAACAGGTATGAGTCCTAACCACCACAATCAAGGAAAAGAACTATGCAAGCAAGGGTATACCGAGTGACCACTGTGAGCTAACTGGATCAACACACTTAATAAGATAATATAATGAACGAACTAAGAACAATTATTACCTTCATGATTTGGATCGATATCAAAGCTTCCTTGTTATGTTAGACATGTTGTAGTATAATGATACCTTGGTACTTACATGTACTTGTACATGTACATACATTTATATGCATATATGCGTATATTCAAATGTGAGTACATGAATGCATACATTTACTTAAAATATGATGTATACACAAAAATATGTATATTTAGAATACTACGTATACGTATGTAATAATGTATGTGTACATTCATATACAAATATATGTAGATACAGATGGTGTCATTATACTAGAGCAACAAAAGAAAATTATTATTTCCATCTTATGTCAACGTTTTAATATTATTTCCATCAGCCTTTTATTTGTGGCTCTCGAGTTTGCAATCAATAATGTAACTTATGATCGCCACCTTCTAGTCATCTTGCATGTAACTCCTTCGGGAGACTATTTTGCAACCAAGTGTGCTTGAGGGAGTCAGTAAGCCATTTTCTTTGTTTTGCAATAACTCTCATTCCAAGTATTTGTCTTACAGTAACAACATTTCATACCAAACTCACCTTTTTCTCTCTTTTATACCTGCAAATTACTTTTTGCTACTAAAAAAATTCCAATTCAATTTCTTTGTTATCGACGATCTTAGCCACAATGGAGGATTGTTACATTCAAATAAGGAAGCCAAGCCAGGCCTTACATGAGCTTCTATTCAACGGTTGGGTTGATGTAGCTCTATTTTTACAAGCTAGGTCGTGCGAATTTTTGCGTTGTCTTTTCTTATTTATTTGATTTGAAGCTTTGAGATCAAGCATGTTATATTAACGAATTTATAAACTATATGAATAGTGTCAGTTGAACTAGGGTCCATGATTTTTTTCATATGTTGAAGATATCCAGTATGATCGCTTAAAGTACATGCAATCGGTTTGACTTCATGACTGCTTTCCCTATGATATATTAACTTAAATTCATTTCAGAACTTAGTATAATTTGGAAAAGAAACTAAAACCATGTGTTCTTATTCAAGAGGTATAAACCATATGCCTCTAGGATGAGAAGAGGCACTTTCATAGTGCGTTTACATTATCATCTTGGTTGGATAACCTTGGGATCTTTTCAATATCTACTTTAGGCCCAGGCTAGGCAGGAAAGTCTTGATTGTATTCAATAGAAATTATCCAAAATTTATAGCATTCACACTGTAATTCATCGAGGATGACCAGCAAGGTCAAGATGAAGGGTGTGGGCTGGTAATATTCAATTGTGGGTAGATACCTGCAAGACAAGAGATGAAATCAATAACAAATTAAACAGTAATGAACATAGGCAAACATATTAAACTGAGTTAGCTCATGGTGGTTAATAGGTATAAGTCTTGTTTGTGAAGTTGAGCGGTGGGTGATTGGGTACAAAGTGCCCACGCAAATCCTTGGCCAAGGTGGGTTAGGGGCAATGCTTGCTGCTATGATCACTAGAGGTCAAGGCAGCTTGCAGTTGGATGGATGGTTGATGGGAAGGACTCCATACCCAAGCTGGTTGTATAGCTAACACTCTCCAGGACGCTTAGGAGGCAGGACAAGTGGTGTCCCATGCCTAATCCCACACAAGGTGGGCCTTTTCCAATCGAGAATGTGTGGGAATACTTAGGGTCCGCAGTTGGGAGGATATGCATTTGACAATGCTTCTCCTCTCAACCAAATGCCAAGACTTGCACAAGACAAAGTCAGGATCTACTTCTTAAGCCTTCACAATTATTAGTTATTATTCTTTTGTACTAAATCAAGTTCAGTTAATTGTTGCAAGTATTTCTTCATATTTAAATACTATTGAATGATCTCTATTTCCATCAAATAATGTTTAGTTATGAATACTCTTTCATTTGTTAGTTAAAGATAATTTAGTTATTCCGTTATAGTTGTTAACCCTCTTTCAAATGAATATGTAAAATATTTGTTATAAATATCTTTCATGTGAATATAGAAAGCAACGTATTTTCAATAATAATATAATTGTTAATTATGGTTAGGAAAATAACATGTTACATATGGTATAAGAGCTCTGGGTTCGACATTGAACCTTGTGCTCATCATTGTTTTCAAGGAGACTGTAAATGTAATGTTGAAATGGGACAGGATGAAAACCTAAATCACACCTCGAAAGTAACCTCGCCATCCCATATTCTTGTTTCTAATAAATAACATTCCAAAATTTGATTACTCCTATTGTTCCACACCTAGAGATGATGAGACTCTAGCCCATGCCTTGCTCTGAATTAAGAAGGAAAGAGTCGAGTGGACTCCTGCCAGGAAGGCAAATATGAGAACCCAACTTATCCAAATTTTGAAATGACAAACAAACTAATCCACTCATGATTTATCATGTACCTTGTAAAGGGCAGGATAAGCCCAAGGAAGGAAAAAAAATAGGATACCCAGGAATATGGTGTTTGATTTCCTTAAGAAATTATGTTAGATTATCTCTTTATAACCTTAGAAGAGGGAGAGTTTTTGTAAATAAGTATGGTTGCAATTGTAACAAGCAAAAGAAGGATCTCTATCTTGTTTTTTGAAAATAAAGAGAACTAATGGCATTTTTGTACTTAATCCATTTTTTTTAGCAAACAATTGCTATCGTGTCTTTTGTCCCTTTAGATGATAATAATATGAAAGTAAGCATAAAATTGATAAATGAACCAACTGTATATTTAAGGAAAGCGAAACATACACTATGGCAAACAATGGGAACAATGACCTTGCAGACAATGAGGTATCTAGTGAGGCCAACCCTCGGAATTCCATAGACCTGTTGGTCCAAGTCTTGTGAGACACTCAAACCAAAAATGGAAAATATGGAGAAAAGGATAAATGATTTAGCAGCCCAACTTGGGCAAGGATAGGAAGACACTCACTCCTCACCTCCTCCTAGAATTGAGCAAGAATTATCTGGTCACAATGAACACAAAACCAAACTTCCTTTAGCACCATCCGAAAAGCAAAAGAAATAGGAAATAGTCAATGATTTGTTCGTTGATATTGAGGAGATTTGAATCTGATGAAGCCACTGAGGCTTGGTTAATGGAAATGGAGCAATATTTTGAAATTAGAAGTTTCTCTTAATCCTCCAAGGCTGTTCGGGGAATCTACCATCTTTCTGGGGAAGCAAATACATAATGGGGAAACACCAAAAAAGAATTGAACATTAAGAATACCGGCATCACTTAGGATAGGTTTGTGAGTATCTTCAAAAACCAATGGTTACCACAAACCTTCTTTGATCAAAAGTCATTAGACTTCCAAAACCTCAACCAAGGGGACCTCACAATGCGCGAGTATTGAGAAAAGTTCATGCAACTGTTGAAATATGTTCCTGCCTATCAACAAGATAGGAATCTAAAGGTTATAAAATTTGTCATGGGTCTAAACAACATGATTGGGGGAGCAGTAGATGTACTAGCACCTAGACCCATGGAAGAAGCTCTTGAAAGGGCCATCTGTCAAGAACAAAAGGTGAAGAAGGATGACTCCATCCAAGATAACACAAGAAATACCAACTGGAATGCCACCATCCCTAAATCAGGGGTTCACAAAAAGAACTTTAAGTCTAAGAAATCTGATTTCAAAGGGAACAATGATAAAGACTCAAAGGGAAATTCTAGTGGTAACAATGGTTACACGAGAAAATGAGAGAGGACCAGCCAAAGATTGTTTTACTTGTGGCAGAGACCACTGCACCAATCAATGTCTTAACTGCCCTAACACGGGCACCTTAACCAGCAAGCATGACTTCCCTTGCCTCCTCAGCAAGTCGTCTTCTAGCAAAAGATCCATGTAGCTTTGGATAACCGCCAAGCAGAACAACAATTGGGCCCCATAGGAATCCCAAGTAATATCTATGGAAACCCCATTTCTATATTAATTGATACTAGAGCGACAAAATGTTTTACATCCCCTAAGTGTTGAGTAGATTTCTGAAAAGAACTGGATTAATGGCCAACCCCTCGACTGTTGAAAATGCAAACCAACCAAAGGCTTGGGTAGAGCAGTGTTTGTTTGAAGCTCAGGTAGACTTCCCGAATTTCTCTACTGAGATTAATCTATATGTAGCACCTCTAGGGTCCTATGACATTATCAAGAAAATAAATTGGCTTAGTGAACATAAGGCGAAGGTGGATTGTCTTGCAAAGACAGTAGAATGCCTAGATGACAAAGGAAATCCTGTGAACATTTAAGAAATATTGCATGAGGTAAAATCACATCAAACTTCAGCTATGCAATTTAAAAGATGTAGAAGAAAGGGATGTGAAATCTTTGCTATAAAAATAGAAGATCTGAGGGAACCAAGGATAACACATGTCAAGATGATTACATTTTAGAAGATGGGGAAATTGGGGAAAGAATGAAAGAATCCTTTGAAGAAAGATACCCTTATCTGAGGAACTATTACGATGTATTTCTAGAAGAGCTGCTTGGCTTACCCCCATCTAGAGTAATTGATTTTACCATAGACTTGGTACCTGGAGCAAAACCTATATCAAGAGTGCCATATAGAATGACCACTACCGAACTCATGGAATGGCAAGTACAGTTATAGGAATTATTGGATAAGAAGCTCATTTGACCTAGTATTTCACCTTGGGGAGCCCCAGGAAAAAGGATGGTTATATGAGATGAGGTTGTGCATAGACTATAGAATGCTCAACAAGGTCACCATAAAAAATAAATATCCACTTCCCCGAATAGATCTATTTGATCAAATGAGAGGAGCAACAGTGTTTTCAAATATTGATCTAAGATCGGGTGACCACGAACTTCGGATTAAGGAGGATGACATTCATAAAATTATTTTAGAACCCGTTATGAACGCTATGAGTTCACAATTCTGCCCTTCAAGATGACTAATGCCCCTGCAGCTTTTATGAATCTCATGAATATTATATTCCAAGACTGTTTAGACAAGATTGAGTTGGTTTTCATCGATGATTCTTATCTACTCTCAGAATAAGGAGTACTAGAAACACCTCGAGATAGTTTTACAGAGATTGCATGAGCATAACTTGTATGGGATGTTATCTATGTACTCTTTTTATAAAAAAGAGATCCAATATCTAGAGCATATTATCTCAGCACAAGGAATTGCAGTAGACCCCACGAAGATCAAGGCAACCAAAGAGTGGTCAATACCTAGGAATGTGTTAGAGGTCAGAAGCTTCATGGGTTTAGCCGGTTTTTACAAGAAATTTGTTAAGAGACTTCTCTCGGATAGCACATCCCATCACTACATTGCAAAGGAAAGGGAATAAGTTGATGTGGTCCAAAAAATGTGAAACATCATTGAAGTACTTAAAAGAAAAGCTATCTACTGGAGTACGTGACCCCAAGGGTCACTTTGTGATCATTACAAATGCATTGGGAGAAGGACTTGGGGGGTGTTCTGATGGAAGAAGATCAGGTCATTGCATACAAATCCAGGGGAAATTGAATAAATATGAGCAGAATTATGCACCACGTGACTGAGAATTGGCAGTCATTGTTCATGCTCTACAAATGTGGAGGCATTTCCTAATTGAGAAACCATTTAAACTTAGATCTAACCATCATAGTTTAAAGTACATATTCACTCTACCCAATCTTAACGCTCCCCATAGAAGGTGGTTAAATTTCTTAGCAGATTATGATTTCGAGATCAATTATATCAAGGGTAAGGAAAATTGAGTAGCTGACGCTTTAAGCAAGAGAAGACACATTACGACTACTGTAGCCATAAATATTGGGCTTAGGGAGCAAGTACTTTAGTGTCTACCAAAAGATGGGTTCTATAATGAAGTAAGTCAAGCACTATAGAGGGATCCTCAAGATATTAGATATGAAGGGTGTCAGCTGGAAAAGGATGGACTCCTAACGTAAAAGGGTAGGATGTACATAGCTAAGGACTCTGAAATATGGAAAGTGACTACAGGAGAAGTTCATGCTGCTCCTTACTCAGAGCACAATGGAGTAACTAAAATGTTGGCTGACATGAAAAAATTATATTTTTGGAAAGGCATGAAAAAGGAAACAACGGAGTAGCAGGCAAATTATCTCGAGTGTCAGAGGGCCAAGGCTGAGCATAGATGCCTAGCTGGGCTATTACTCCCAAATGAAGTTCCAACATGGAAATGGCATATAATCACTATGAATTCTATCCAAGGGTTACCTATGACCAGAAATAGGCATAATGCCATCCTTGTGGTAATGGATCAGTTACCAAAGGTAGCGCATTTTATTTCGGGAAAGTTAACTGATGGAGCGCCAAACATTGCCCATAATTTCGTAAGAGAGATTTCAAACTTCATAGAGTTCCAAAAAAGATTATATCAGACAGATATGCTAGGGTAACATCTAGATTTTGGCAAACTCTATTTTCTGTCTTGGGGACAAAACTAATATCAGTTGAGCCTACCACCCTGAAACCGACAGGCAAACAGAAAGAGTAAACCATGGACTAGAAGATCTCTTGAGAGTATATTACATGGATCAACAATATCGATAGGAGATGTATCTTCCTCTAGTCAAACTTGCTTACAACAACTCGTATCAGTCAGCTATTAAGATGACCCCTTTCGAAGCTCTATATGGACGCAAGTGCAGAACCCCTATAAGTTGGAAAGAGATTAAGGATTGAATTATTATTGGGCATGAGATGCTTTTAGAGATGGAGAAACAGGTAGTTCAAATCCGTCAAAGGTTGAAAGAGGCAAATGACCAACAAAAGAGGTATGAAGATGCAAAGAGGATCACTAGAGAATTTTTAGTGGGAGAAAAGGTTCTCCTAAAAGTAAAACCCCAAAAAAGTAACATCAAGCTTGGTAGAAACATCAAGTTAGCCCAAAGATCTGTGGGACCCTTTGAGGTGTTGGGAGTCATAAACCTCGTTGCCTACAAAATTGCCCTACCTCCAGCCATTGCCATGATGCATAATGTGTTTCACGTGTCTTATCTTAAGAAGTATATAGCCAGCCATGAACATGATTGGAATCTCTTGTAGGTATGAGATCTAAGGGTGGTGGAAATAGAACCACTCAGAATACTCCAGGTGTGTAAGTTTTGCTAAGCTTTGCTTGCGAAATCGAGATATCACTCAATGCAAGGTCCAGTGGGACCAATATGCTGAAGAGAATGCCACCTGGAAAGATTATGATGAAATCTTCTAGAAATTCCCACATTGTTTCCAAGTTCTTTAACTATGGATTGAAATTAATAAATTGTGAAACAAATTGGAATGTAAAGATTTCAAGCTACCTTAAGTTTATCAGTTACATCTTTTATTTTGAATATTCTTTTAGTATTTCAAATTACAAAATTCATTGTGGAAAACACAAGGGGGGAGGTATGTTACATCCCCTATTTTCCTTAATTTCAAAATATTATGTTAAAATGCTTAATTAGTATTGAAAAATATTGAATATATATTCACAGGTCTAAATCTAAACTAGTGGTATTCGGTCTCTAAGAGGCAAAACATTTATTGATTTCAATATCTTTCCTCTTACAATTAGTCAATATAAATAGAGTACTCAAGGGGCTTAATAACGAACAAACATGACAGTTTGGTGAAGAGTCTCATTGAAGAGACACGATTTCTAACCTTAACTAATTCAAATGACCCAATTATGATTGGGTGTGATCATACATCAAGTGAACTAGTAAGCCCTATGATTATCGGGCATATTAATGTGCAATAAGATAATCATTTAGCCCCCCAATCTGATGAGTAAATAGGATCATTTGCTCGATCCATATAAATGCATTCAAGATTGAAATAATTAGGAATTTGTAACTTGATTCTAAGAGAAAGATAATCAAATATTCATACTTGGTTCGATCAAATTAGTTTCAAGAAAAAAATCTCAAAGAGTTTCATAACAGAGTAGATCATATCAATGTGTATGAGTGTGAATGTTTATCAGTTCACATGGTGAACTGATATACATGCACACACATACACATATGTTCTATTGATTGATATTTCTTTGAATTCTGAC
This sequence comes from Cupressus sempervirens, assembly GCA_028749045.1. NCBI lineage: Eukaryota > Viridiplantae > Streptophyta > Pinopsida > Cupressales > Cupressaceae > Cupressus > Cupressus sempervirens. Next base: position 182,065,659 of record CM053785.1, on the reverse strand, counting down.
CTACACTATAGTTTCTCAACACTCCCTCTTAGTTAGGGAAGATAAAAAGGTATGAATAGGTTTAGATATCACTTAACATGTGATATCAAGGAAGATACAAAATATCAAATCAGCATGATATTTGTATACCCTAGTTATAGTATGTGCACCAACACCATATCGCATGATGTCTACCAAACATGTCATGGCATGTCCATGGACATTACGTCACATTATCTCATTAAGACCATACTGATACATGACAGATATCAAGTCAACATGATATCTATCAATAAGTCCAAGAGATATTAACTATCATGACATTTCCATTAATATCAAGCCAGCATGATATTCGTCATGATAGTGAACATTGAAAAGTCATCACCTTACAATGTTGAATACAAATGTACATTATCTGAAAGATTGTCACCTTTCAGTAATGTACACAGGAGGGCATAAAGTCATCGGGTCACACATATGACAAAGAAGTTTACACAAAGTCACCAAGGATTTTCTCACATGGTGTTGTCATGGCGTCACACACATGGCATCCACCATAAACCATATTAGAGGATGGATCCATCACAACTACTCCCAAAGAGCTTAACACAGGTTCTGCATCAAGCTTCTCTCTTGCAAAGAAGAATCCAGTAAGGTGTATTTCAAGAAATCGCTGATGCTAAGACTCCCTCTCAGCAATGGATTCATTCTTCACAACTCCATGCTAGTCTCCAAATGCACAAACTTTACTTTGGTAAGAGACTTGGTGAGAATATTACTCGTTTGTTCTTTAGTGGTAATGTACCTTGTCTAAAAAAAACATCTTCATGGTCTACTCCCTCTAAATCACTATGACCAAAGATTCATTTGGCAGATCTTCTAGCAACTCTCTTTGTTCTGATAACAATAGCATTTGTAGGAGTAGTCTCTCATATTCAAACGTTCTTGTCAGATTTCATAGCAACATGAGTCAATGTAATAAACTGTGGATTTATCCCCAGATTTGGCTACATCAGACATTCATGCTAATGTGGCTTCCTTCTGAAGGTCCAAGTACATTCCTCAACCTCTTGTCTTCCTCGTCCAAGGTTGCTTCTGATGTAATGTCAAAATCCCTCAAAATGCTATTTTCCTCTACTTCAAAAATGTTTCAGCCATTAACTTAGTCCCATGATTGTAAGCATTTCAAGTATCCATCCATCCTCAAAGATCAATTGAGTTAGATCCTCTAGCTGCTCCCTCTTGTCATAGAAAGATATCCTTATACATAATTTCAATCATAGAAGATAATTTTCTTTAATAGATTCTTATCTTCTAGCATGACCAACATATGACTAAGATCCAAAAAAACTTTGGAGCTAGTCCTAATTGAGTTCTCTACACTTGGAGCTCTTATAATATGTATAGGAATGAAAATAAGAGATTAATTGCAGCAAGCGAATAAAAGTAGTACTAAAAATAAGAAAATACTTATCTCATTATTCAAAAGAGATTGCTCATCAACATCCAGCATTTTTGAGAGCAAGCCTTCTATATGACGTGTCACACCATGCATTAAGCAAATACAATTTATTCTACAACACAATGCCTCCTGCAAACTTAGAGGCGTACCCATGTGCCTCACACTGCCAGGAAATTGTCTTCTATAGGTGGTTGTTCGTGGCAATACTTGTGTCGCATTCGATAACATCTCTTGAATGTATGTGCACATTTATATTCACTCAAGATATTTTGTCCAATAGTTCATATGTGTGGTCTGTGAGTCCACATTTCATGCACATTATCCGTGCTTCATATATGCCTCCCTACTACCAAAGGAGGGGGAGATGAAAGTTTTTTTAATTTTTTATTTAATTTTTATTTTTTGGAGCTTGGCTTCATCCTTGCCGATTATATTTGTTTAAAGAAACTTTTACTGAATCAGTTTTACATACTGTTTATTCTCAGAAAGTCATTCAGAGGTACGGTAGTCAAACAGTTAATCAATCATTCCATTGCCTATACATCTTGCATGCAATCAGTTCTATACCCAACAATTTCATTTATAGCATGAGCCCACTATAGTCTGTGTATCATAATTTTGAGATGCTCTGACTCATTATACAATCTCTTTGATATGTTATTTGCTATTTGTGGCCCAAATTCTGAATCAATTCCCCAACCAAAATAAATGCATCCACATGAATATATATGTATCGGCAATTATTTTTTAGACTTGCAACAGGTTAACAGCAGATGCTACTTCTCACGCCAAGAATTAGCAGATCAAATATTAAGCGGTAAATTATATTATAGTCATGACTCTTATAAAAGCATTTCAGGGGAGGCTAAACATCACAGGCATTAATGATTCTCAGATGTCTTCTTTCAGCCTGTAACCTTAATCACTAAAATTCTGATTGAGATCTTACTAATTTCCTTAATGTATTCATCGATACTTGCTAATCATTCACTGACTAATTAGATATCTTGTCAGATTAATCTTCAGCATCCAATTGAGTGGCCCATAGGTAGCATCTTCAATTCAGCCCAAGCAATAGCCAACAATCACCCCATTCACATAATTTTGAGCAATATCATTTGGTTTGAGATAATAGTGTATAATCACACCATTCAGTATATTGTAATGCAAAGATATTCACAGGGATGTCAAGGAGGATATTTCCCTTAACCTTCTCATATTGGATATTTCCTACAAACTCACTCTGTATTCTTTTAGTGATAGAAAATACAAATCTAGTCTGAGTTTCCAATGCCGAAAGTATTGATCAATGGTTTCCTCATTATTATATTATTAACAGAAATAGTATTTGAAGATGAGTAATTGCCAAAGGTTTTATATATCGCACATCAAAATGCTTCGAGATAATTAGTCAACGCCTGCTCTAATTTCTTTGCCCCATGCATTTCTTCCATGAAGAATAATGCTTAAGTTCATATTCTGTACTCTTGAAAGGACATATGAATTACTATGAATCATTGTCTGTAATGTCCCCTGCTGGGACTTTACTTAAATATTTCTCTGCTACGCTACTTGCAGACTTCATATAGGTTCTCTGTATTTCCCAAGTTCTGAAAATGATGATCTCTCAATGTTAAAAATCTATATATATATATAGTTTTTTTAATTAAGAGTCGTGTCTTTTCATAAATATTATATTTTTTAATAAATTAATTATATCAATTATATTAATTATACATATTATATTAATAACATAATATATATTATATTAATAATTATATTTCTTATTAATGTATATATATATATATATATATATATATATATTTGGCAAAAGTGGACGAACCACTGTATATATTAATTTTATATAAAATCTGATTCAAAAGAGCTCAATTGGGAAAGAATCAGTAAGAAAACCCAGCATCGTCGCTCATAATAAAGATTATCGATATTTGCAATTGTTTATATCGACAATTAACTGTTCAATATTACAATTTGGAGAATATCTTTCCTCCCATGTTTTTAAAATATGAACAATTAAATCTAACTTCATCAGATTTCATCAATTTTTAAGCATATTTCGAAATTTCAAAAAGCTATTACGAATCCATTATTACTCCTCAATATCTACGTTTTCCTCGCCATGTGAAGCCATTCGAGCTCCTGTCGTACTCTTCCCACACACTGGTGATTGTCAAGACGTTTCCTCCCCAGACCTACAAACCAAATCTGCTGGTACCCTGGTACCTCATGCTTCCGACGATGATTGAGCACACCAGAATGGGGCATTTTCCAATCTGTGCCAACAACCACCTTTCCTGTCAATGTCAAAGCTTCATGAGCATTTTCACCATTATCTTCTTGCAATCATTGCTCCAAACCCCGATTGTTCGTTTGCTTCCAAATAGAGACCCCTGCAGCCACAAACTCACCATATTTTGTTGTATAATCAATGTTGGATATGCTCAACATATCCAATATAGCACAGCCCGTACGCTTCACCCTCTCTTCCAGCTGGTAGCCCATAGCCCTATCCGTAGTTTGAAGAGCCGATTTCATTATGTGAGGATTTTGCATGGCGAACAATTTTTGAAGAGCTTCATACATGACCATGAACTCGTGTTTCCATAATAATTGAGACCTTTGAAACAACCCACCAACTAATGCATGCCCAAACCATAAATCATACTTATGTAGAGCCTTTCTCATCTTGTTATCATTCCAAAACTATGGAAGAACAACCTTTCTCGCTAATACTTCTAATAGGAGAACCGACTATAATAAATCCATGGCATTCGAGAAGAAAATAGATACCACATTTGAAGGAAACAAAAAATGTCGAGCTAAAGGGGATAAAACTTCCTCCCCAATTACCTGTCGAATACATTGGCAAATCGTAGGAGAGTTAATAGAAAACATCATATCCATTACCCTTTCGTCAATTTGCAAAGGCAGAGCAATTTCATCCACATTCGGGGGTATCCAAATTCGATAGTTCTTAGGTAACAGGTTCTTGTGATATTGATTGTAGGATTCACACTTGACGCAAGACTCCACCGGCATTGACATATTCGGAAGAGGGAAACTGCAAACTTAGAAATCTGTTAGACTATGAGAGATGGAATACCGTATACATCTGTTATATTTGTATAAAACGAAGGCTTCATAATACCAAGCATGTATCATAATTACCAAGCACATGTAGTTGCGTGCAAAAAAATTCGAAGCACAAAAACCATGTGACAAAGGAGCATATCCAATCTCCTTGGCGATCTCACACCAGGCTAGGTACACCACGTGGCCAATTTGAAAGATTACCGTATGCAAGTGATGTCCTCCATGTTTCAACTTGACAGCAGAGTATAAAATGATATGAGATTCATTCGCATCTCCCAATATGCTTTGGTGGCAAATATAGATGGGGGTAATAAATTACAGCAAACTTCAGGCAATTGAACGGCTTGCTTGCTCTAGACTTGAGACTCCCATGCTAGCAATTTGGTTTTAAACTGAGTATGGTTTTAAGCTGAGTAGGGTTGACACATGAAAACCACAATTGCTTCAGTCAAAAACCGAGGAAACTGCTCTCAGGAGATAATGGAATACTCCAAATATGAAGGCTCATATCTATTAATCCATTTAGAACGTGACAACACTGCGGTGCAAAGGTGTAATGCCGTTTTGTGTGATATAGTAGCTCAAGACAATGGGTTCAAAGTAGACACAATAACCATAAATACAATATCCTCATTCACAATAAGAGTGTACTCTAATTTCCTATCTCTTTGCAGCTGCTCTATAGTTCTGTTCCATTGAGGCTTCTATGCAAATCCTTTATTTGTTCATATGAATCTCTTTTGCAAACCACGAGCCCACAAAGGAGCTAATGCCTGATGAAAGAGAGTTGCAGCCATACTATATCCACGCTGAAATAGGAATATAAAACGATTGGCATATATATTTTCTGTAAGCTATGCAACAACTTGGAACTCAGAATTTGGAATGGCTTAAGAACTACCATTCGAACATACAAAAACCATTAACTGCAATGAGAGAATGGCTCTAGATTTGAATGTTTAGATTCCATTTCGGCCAACATCAACATACAATAGCACCAGCAAAGAGTTTACAAGCTCCTGTAACCATTATACGAAAGGAAACTTGCTGGCATAATTTCTCTTCAATGAAGACGATAAATATTAAAGAAAATCCTCCTGGGAATTTCAACCTTAGGCTATATTGCCCATGGCAATCAAATTTCATGTACAAACTGTAACATTAGATAAGCCAAATTTGAATGAAATATTTGGATGTTCTAGTTCATGACTCCAATCGTCAAGCAGAGATACTGCCCAATATTTTTGTGATTGAAATACAACACATAAAGAAGAGTTACAGGCCAGTCTCATAATCTCCTCATATAAAAGTTTTGATTTGAAGTGACCTCTTCAAGAAGCGGCCACTCTTAATTTGTTAAACCTTTAAAGCTTAAGAGATTTACATAATACAATCTATGTTTCTCTGAACATGAAGTCATCTCTTTCTTCAAATTGCTAAACTCTCATATCTTACAGGCTGGCAAGAAAACCTGCTCTGATACCATTTGTAATGTCCCCTGCTGGGACTTTGCTTAAATATTTCTCTACTAAGCTACTTGCAGACTTCATATAAATTCTTTGTATTTCCCAAGTTCTGAAATGATGACCTCTCAATGTTAAAACTCTCTCTCTCTCTCTCTCTCTCTCTCTCTCTCTCTCTCTCTCTCTCTCTCTATATATATATATATATATATATATATATATATATATATATAGTTTTTTTAATTAGGAGTCATATCTTTTCATAAATATTATATTCTCTAATAAATTAATTATATCAATTATATTAAACATACATATTATATTATAACATAATATATATTATATTAATATGTATTATTATTAATATTAATATATTATGCAATGAATATAGCAAATTTAACATTATTAATATTTTATTGATATTTTATTATTATTTTATGTATTTAATATTTAATTAAATGGATCTATTTTGACAGGGATATCACATTGACTTCTTGATTTATGTGGGTTTGAAATGAAGGTGACTCCATACGGTGATGACATATCCACGAATGATATAATCAGGAAGTCCGATATCACAGAACTTGACTCCACTACAGATTATAAGATATGATAATTTTAACTTGTTACGCTTATATCACAGATATAAATCTGAAAAATCTCTGTTGAAATTCAAACTGAACTCATATCTCTTTAAACCCTTTGCACATAAAACATTGACAAGCCAAACTCAAGCTGAACATATGGACCACATGAAGATCCCTCATTCCATGTACACGATTGAGTCTGCAAATATGAGCACATTCAGTGGTGACCAACAATCTACAATAATCACCCTGCTCAATATTCACAATCAGAGTTATCTCCAATGCAAAAGTCTCAAAACAGTCTCCAACTTGGATTACGGTTTGATCAGAGATCTGCCCACTCATTAACAATAAATTGCATAGGTGAATTACAATCATCTTCTGAATCGGCCACATAATTTTCTATCCAGCCTAATTCCCCCAAGAAGTGAACATGGCTCTGATATCATGTTAGAATGCTTAATCAGTATTGAAAAATACTGAATATAAATTCACAGGTCTGAGTTTGAACTAGTGGTATTCGATCTCTAAGAGGTACAACATTTTTTGATTTCAATATCTTTCCTCTTACAATCAGTCAATATATATAGTAATCAAAGGGATTAATCACGAACAGACATGACAGTTCAGTGAAGAGTCTCATTGAAGAGACACGATGTCTAACCTTAACTAATTCAATTGACCTGATTATGATCGCGTGTGATCATACATCAAGTGAACTAGTGAGCCCTATGATTATGGAGCATATTAATGTGCAATAAGATCATTATTTAGCTCCCCGATCTGATGAGTTAATAGGCTCATTTGCTCGATCCATATAAATACATTCAAAATCGAAATAATCAGAAATTTGCAACCTGATTCTAAGAGAAAGATAATCAAATATTCATACTCAGTTCAATCAGAATAATTTCAAGAAAAAATTCTCAAAGAGTTCTATAACAGAGTAGATCATATCAATGTGTATGTGTGTGAATGTATATCAGTTCACATGGTCAAATGTATACATGTGCACACATACACATATGTTCTGCTAATTGATATTTCTTTGAATTCTGCCAGGTGCTATAGTTTCTCAACATATTCTATATAGCCATTGAGACTTCATGCGAAGTTGCATTGATTGGTTAAATTAGTTATTCGTTATGGTTTCATGTGAAATTGAAGTGTTGGTTATACATTATGATTCCTGAGAATTAGAAATATTGGTTATAATTATGATGTTATAGAAAATGGTTTGGCTAAAATGATTATTTGATTGTGATTAATTGATTTGGAAATATGTTATTACCATGATAAATTTCTTTTTGCAGGAACGCGACGAAGGGGGGAAGCATTGCTAGAAAGGGAATTGGGTATGGCGGCACCAACCTGCCATTAAGCCAATAGGTATGACTCCTAACCACCATGACCAAGGAAAAGAACTAGGCAAGCAAGGGTATACCGAGTGACCGCCACGAGCTAACTCGGCCAACACACTTAATAAGATAATAAAATAAATGAACTAAGAACAATTATTACCTTTATGATTTGGGTCGGTCTCATAGCTTCCTTGTTATGCTAGACATGTTCTAGTATAATGATACCATTGTACTTATACGTACTTGTACATGTACATACATATATGCATATATTCAAAGGTGACTACATGAATGTATATGTTTACTTAAAATATGATGTATACACAAAAATATGTATATTAAGAATACTACGTATACGCATGTATATGCGTATATACATATACAAATATATGTAGATACAGATGATGTCATTAGACTAAAGCATTAGAAGCAAATTATTATTCCCATTTTATGTCAATGTTTTAATATTATTTCCATTGGTCTTGTAATGTTTTATCCATCGGCCTTTCATTTGTGGCTCTTGAGTTTGTAATCAAGAATGTAACTTATCATCGCCACCTTCTAGAAATCATGCACGCAACTCCTTCAAGAGACTACAGTTTGCGACCAAGCGTGCTTGAGAGAGTCAGTAAGCCATTTTCTTTGTTCTGTGATAACTCTCATACCCTGCGAATCACTTTCTGATAGTAACATAAATCCAATTTAAGTTCTTCGTTATCAGCAACCTTAGCCGCAGCGGAAGATTGGTACATGCAAATAAGGAAACCGAATCAAACCTTATGGGTTAACGTAGCTCTATTTATACAAGCTAGGTCATGCAAATTTCTGCGTTATCTTTTCTTATTTATTTGATTTGAAGCTCTGAGGTCGAGCATGTTATATTAACGAATTTATAAACTATATGAATAGTGTCAGTCGAACTAGGGTCCATGATTGTTTTTCATATGTTGAAGATATCCAGTGTGATCGCTTAAAGCACATGCAATTGGTCTGACTTCATGACTGCTTTACCTGCTATATATTAACTTGAATTCATTTCAGAACTTAGAATAATTTGGAAAAGAAACTAAGTCTATGTTTTCTTATTGAGGGTGTATAAACCATACGCCTCTGGGATGAGAAGAGGCACTTTCACAGTGAGTTTTTATTATTTTGTATAGCCTTGGGATCTTTTCAATATCTATTTTAGGCCCAAGCTGGGCAGAAAAGTCTTGATTGTATTTAATATAAATTAACCAAAATTTATGGTAGTCACACTGTGACTCATCAAGGATGACAAGCAAGGTTGAGATGAAAGGTGTGGGCTGGTAATATTTGATCGTGGGTAGATACCTGCAAGACGAGATGAAATTAGTAACAAATTAAACAGTAATGAACATAAGCAAACATATTAAACTGAGTCAGCTCATGGTGGTCAATAGGTATAAGTCTTGTTTGTCAAGTCGAGTAGTGGGTGATCGGGTACAAAGTGCCCATGCAAATCCTTGGCCAATGTAGGTTAGTGACAATGCTTGCTGATATGATCACTAGAGGTCAAGGTAGCTTGCAATCAGATAGATGGGATGATGGGAAGGACTCCATAGCTAGTCAGTTGTATAGTTGACACTCTAACACCAGGATGCTTAGGAGGCAGGACAAAGTGGGGTCCCATGCCTAATCCTGTGTAGGGAGGGACTTTCTCAGTTGATAGTGTGTGGGGATACTTAGGGTCCGCAGTTGGGAGGTTAAGCCTCTAACAATGCTTCTCCTCTCGACCAAATGCCAGGACTTGCACAAGAAAAAATCAAGATCTACTTCTTAAGCCTTCACAATTATCGGGTATTATTCTTTTATGTACTAAATTAAGTTCAGTTAGTTGTTGCAAGTATTTCTTCATATTTAGATAGTATTGAATGATCTCTCTTTCCATCAAGTAATGGTTAGTTATGAATACTCTTTCATTGGTTAGTTAAAGATAATTCAGTTATTCTATTATAGCCGTTAACCCTCTTTAATATGAATAGTAAAATATTTGTTATAACCATCTTTCATGTGAATATGGAAAGCAAAGTATTTTCAGTAATAATATAATTGTTAATTATGATTAGGAAAATAGCATTTTACAGTACAAATATCCACCTGATCAGTATAATACTTTAGAGATTGCTCCTTTGTCACATGAACACCCAATTTGTGGTAAGGTATGTTGAATGTATGCCCAATTGCTTGTTCATTGAGGACTGTCATTAGTTACTTATCTTGTCCATAGTGAGTTGCCTTGGTTTGTGGATTGTAGTGCATAATAGTACATTCAAGTACTAACTCCATGCATTGCATTGTTGGAGGAAAAACAAAGATTCAATTCCTAACTTGTGACATATTGACTAGCCCAAGGTTGGTATCTCCAATCTTCTTGTTCTTTGAGGTGAAACTAGTCTCTAGTGTCATCTCATTCATGTCATTCTTAACTTGGATTTGCCTATCCTTTTTCAAGCTCCTACTTTTAGCTCTTGACATCCTTGGTTCGACATTCAGCATCATCTATTATAATTCAAAATTCAAAATTTTAATTATAAAGAAAAACTTTACAATCAAGAAATAGGCTTGCACAAGATTTTCAATCAAATCACCATTATACCAAATCAATTTTCTCTCAAGACAAATGGCTTCACCATTTCAATTTTCTAGGATTTTCATCCAAGTAGCTCATAAAACAAGTTACCTTTCTGGTTTATGATTATAATCCAGGCAACTAGCTTTAATTTCAATGTTCTTTAAAATGGTACTTTATAGGGTCTAATTTGTTCTAATTTCTATCCAAATTTCTTCTTTTAGCACACTTTGATTCTATTTTTTCTTTGCCCTTCTAATCAATAATATTGCTGCACTTATTGTGAAATTGCTGCCCTTTATGATGAGATCAAACTGCTCTATGATGAAAAAATGAAGTCAAACTCTTTCCTTATATAGGCCTCTTGGGAGAATGGGTTGTGTCTTTTGGCTGGGCTGACCTTCCCTTTGGAAAATTAATTTGTTTTCAATTTAAAAATTTGAATTCCCTTAAGATTACAATTTGTTCAATTAGTAAAAGTCCCAATTTTATAAATTATCATTTTTGTTATTGGAGCAACTTGTATCAATTCGGCACAATCAGTTTTAAATTCTCAATATTTTGCAAGGGGTGGAAATAATGGAGATGTTGAAATTTCCCCCTCTAATCTTCATCTTTTCCCCTCCAATCCTTATTTTGATTGACTTAGACTTTAAGGTTTCCAATCAAATGGCATTAAGCTTGAGCAAGTTATTAGGATTCTCATGATTTTGCAATATGAAGGATTGCTAAATTCTGAGATTCTCAAGACTGAGAATACTAAGGTTATGAATATCTCCCGAAGCTTCACCAATTCATCTTAAAATTCAATCCTTTTGTCCTTTATTTTGATGTTCCTTCTTTAATCATCAGTTTTCATCATGCCTATCAACTTTTAGAAAAAAAATTGCATTGACTCCTTTCTAGACTTAGGGGTTTTGAATTGTCGAGATTTTGTTTTGATCTTCTTTCCTTGTTTAGATGATGGTTTTCTTTTCTTATTTTGATCTGATCTTTGTATAGATCTGCATTTGTAAAATCAACATATTCACCTTGATACGCTACATTTTCTCCACCCCATCATGTTTTTCATCAATTTTGCATTAGAGTTTTGCCTTTTAACCACTTTGAACTTGTCTGGGCTAAGATAGAAATATGAAAATGTCAAGATTTTTTATTTTCATCAATTTTGTTGGTTCCCAAAACTGCAGATTGGAAATCCAAGAGCCTGCCACTTCTCCGATAGGATTCCGCAATCAGTTCTGGTCAACAAATGAGAATCACCTTGATTCCCCTGCACTTTAGGCTCCGCTACACCTAGGCGGGAAGACCTTCTCCTCAAACCTGATTACTTGGTTCAAAGCTTTTCTAAAGCAAATTTAAACTTTGGAGTTCCTCAGCTGGCAAAGTCCTTGAACTTGATTAAAATGAAACTGAATACTGAGCGTTTGAATTGAAAGAATTGTACAGGTTTTAATAAAGGATCTGATGTTTGTAGAAGGAATATATAGATTTTCTAACTTCAATAATAGAAATACCAGTGCCTCTGCTCATTCGGGCAATAGGGTCAACTTCAGTGAAGATTTTCACGTACAACTTTATAAAGTTCTTATGCACTTATACTGCCACCAATTAAATAATCAAGATGCGACAAATCAAATATTTCTGCAATCTTAAATTAGTCCAGATTGAAATTTAACTCTTTTGGTAGGGAGACAAATTGGACACAAATACGGAAACAATTTGATATTCCACTATATCTGTGATGTTCGAGTTTAAGATGCTAAATAACCGTGTCCACTTATCTGACATTTAAATTGTATACAGAATTTCAAAAAATAATTACAAAGGACGATTCATCTGTAGTTAAATCTCCATGCCATTTAAAAATAAACAAAAGACATTTTATTTTATTATAAGAATAAAATAATTGAATTTATATTACAAAGTCATATTATAGCCCTTATTCCTCCGTACAAGTAGATATAAAATACTCCTTGAGAATATGTTTTTCGAATATATCTTATCTCCCCCTTTAAATTGACTTTGTCCTTCATTTTATATCTTGAATATTGTAAGACATGACTTATCAAATAAAAAGTCACGAATCTTCAGATTATATCTCCTTAAACACAATTCTTAATAATATTAATTCTTTACGGAAGCACCCTTTGAGAATAATCATTGGGTCTTTTAATTATTTACGAAATCTTCACAAACTATAGTTGAATATTAGTCTACCATTAATCCTTTTTGGCTTTCTGGTCTTGTTTGATAAAAAAACTATTGTTGCCTCTTCATTGGGAATCAACGGTGACTTCAATTTGTTCATCATTTTTCTTTTTACAACATATAGAGACCCCTGATGACTTGTTCGTTCTATTTTATGTGACGTGGATGTCGCTTATGGTAGTGTTGTGTGTTCATTACTTTGTTGCGACTGCGATATGTATACACTTTGGATTTATTTATGGATTTAGCTTCTCAAATATCTTCTAACATTACAGGGAACCTTTGTTCAAGGCTGCTCCTGATGCCATAGGAAGATTTATTGATATTCGATGGGTGCAATTTTTGCATTCTGCTGCCTTTGACTCCATCGCATGAACACTCTAGAACATCTGACTCACTGTCAACATGGATGCCTATTGTCTTGACTCATTCATCTTGCATGATGGTCCCTGTTTGCTGTGAACTATCTATTTCAAACATTATTTGAATTTCACACTTCTATACTTGACGACTCTCTGAATGGTGTTGGCAATGACTTTGCTTTTATTCGCTGATGGCTGCTTATTTGTTTATACTTACGGCTTGATTGCTTTGAAGACTGGCAGAGCTCCTTATTCCGTATGACACCATGAATATTCTATCCTCGACTTCAGAGGAATATGTAGCACGAACATCCAATTCTTTAGTGAACGACTCACTAGTACCTTCTTTGTAGGATGCAGTGAATTTCCATCTGTTCTATGCTGTGTAATTGTCTTGTACACCACATATACTCCATTTGATAACTTTGAAAAATTGTTTATAGCCATTATTTTGCCATATAGGAACTATGGTTATTTCAACTGCTACTGGGAAATAGATATGTGACATTGAAGAATGATCAGGCTATTACAGAATATACGCTGGGAATAGTTTTCATTGGGAAGCAAAGATGATTGACATCAAATAGGGGACCTTGTAGTAAAAATTCTTAGGATTTCCTTCTGTATACTAAAACAGATCCTTTTTCTAATATCACAGTAATTATCCAATAATGAAAGCATTGTTTAATGAATGCTCAGGGCTAGTTATGATGTTTTAAAAATGGTCTTTTATACTAAATGAGACAAACTCAACAATTGTGATCAACAAGTCTGCATATCTTCATGTTGTCATTGGTGGCCAGCCCTTACCTTGTAATAGATTGCAGACTCAATGAAATATATGTATTGGTCCATAGTGAAAATGTGCACAAATGGAGGCTCAAAAATTGGGCTCCATCAAATTCAAGTTTCAAGATTGCTTCCAAGGCTTTCAAGATTCTTATCCTTGTTTGATCAACATTTATCAACATTTGACCTTCAAATTTTGATCACTTACCTCCTTCCATCCACATTTTTTTGTTATTCCCCATCAACTTGCAGTCAAGATCTCACCTTGGGCTTCCTCTAGGCTTGGGCATAAATCTCGAATTCTTAGGATTTTGGCCTAAGGAGATGGTGGAAATCTAGAGTTGTCAAGATTTCCCCTCTTTGATTGTTAAAATCTTTGTTTTCCATCTTCCAAACTTGGATTATTCCATAAACTTTCATGCCTTGTTCATAATCTTTGAATTGCGTAATCTCTCCTTTGTTCATTTGTTTCACACCACACCTTTCATGTTCATCACCCTTTGATGGCGCTTCTCATTTTCACCTCAAGATATGACTAGCTCTTGTTCTCATTCACGCTTCCAAGGCTCAACGAATGGATCATACTGCCCAAAATGCAACTCTAGACCAAAGACCTAAACTACAGATAAACCTGAGACCACCCAAGACAACTACTCTACCACCAGTCGAAAAGAGGGGGTCCCCATTGCAATGGGGTGATGGTGTGAAAAGGTCACAACAATTTGCCAACTCAATCCCAAAACTGTAATGCTCCCATGGTTACAATCAAACGATTCAGAAAGTAGATACAATGATCTTTCTGGAGATGCTTGTAATTATAGCTCAATGGAAGTTGCTTTAGATTTGTTTGTCAAATTCCCCTTTATAGTAAATCACTTACTTGGAAACATATTGAAGCTTCAGACTTAGACAATGGCCCATTGACAATTGTTAAAGTTGGAGCTTCAATTGGATTAATTCGATCTGAGATACATTGTTGTTATTGGTAAATCATCATTTCCTATATATATGTATTCATGTAATAATAATATATATAGTATATATTATACGAATTATTATTATTAAATGTATTAATTAAGTGATGATTAAACCTTAGAGGCATGTCTCTTCATGATACATGTCTCCTCTCATATTGATATGAAATCCAAATTTGCATTTGGAATATATCAATTACAATGGCCATGTTAGTACATTTGTAGAAATGACCCATGTTACTTCAACTAGTATCAGAGTCAACTGCAAATGTAAGAAATCCCTACCTAATATATGAGGATTTTCTTAACTATCGAATGGAGTCAATGAACAGAAGATAGTAGGACTAGTGAGATCCAAGGAATGCGAGGTTACGAGCTTCTTGGCCACAAAGGGAATTGCATATAATGCGTTTTTGAAATCCTTCTATGAATTACGTTTGCTAAAGGTTCTTCCCTTGCTTCACCATCTCTGGTTAGCATAATGGGAAATTTATATTAAGGTGATTAGAGCAAATCACTGGTCTAAACAGCGAATACCAATTCCTACAATTGCGCATTGCTTGTGTTACATCCCAAATTTTCCCCTAAATTTTAAGTTGAACATAGCCGTTGTTTTAACGAAACAATATCATGTGAAATTGAGTTAGTTAATTATAGCCATTGTTTATTTCTTCATATCATGTGAAATTGAGTTAGTTAATTATAGTCATTATTTATTTCTTCATATCATGTGAAAATGAGTTAGTTAATTATAGCCATTGATTATTTTCGTGTGAAATTGAGTTAGTTCATTATAGCCGTTGCATTGATTTATTTATCATAGGAAAGTAAGTTACTTATAGCTGTTGTATTAATTTATTCATGATCATGTGAAAGTAAGCTAGTTAATTATAGTTGTTGTATATACGATGAACATGTAGAGTTAGTTACTCTGACATTTATGAAATCCCTAACAGTCACTTGATGATTTTGAATTAGCAATTTTTAAATCTTGAATTGATGTCTTGGCGAGAATGTTGTTTTGAATGATTACAAGAAGAAGATTGAAGAGAGAGGGGAAGCATTGCTAAATAGGGTCATCGGAAGGAGATGGTCGAATAGCTCAGTCATCAGAATTGACAGATTTGACCTAAAACTATCTTGGCAAGGTTACTAGGACTTGGCAACATATTTCATGGTGGAACCACATGAGCTATAAGAAGAACATTTTAAAAAATAAAGTAAAATAAACATAAATTCTTACCTTTAAAAGACTTATCAAATATTATTATTTTACATTCTCAAATACAAACATATGTAAATAATAATAAGATGACACCAGTACATTATAAATAATAATCCAATGATGCCACCTTATCATTACGTACACATAAGCGTAGATGAGAAAATATAATAATAGTAACTTTAAAACCTTTTCATCTTCTTTCTTTCTTTCTTTTCCTCCTCCTTTCTTTTTATTCTTTAAGTCAATTTGAATGGTTTCGAATGGTTTCTTGTAACGGATGGAAGCCGTAGAGTCAAGCTTTTGTTTATTTCTTTGACTCCCTCAATTGTATGATGCATTCGATTATTTCCATTCAGCCTTTCAAACCCATTGCCGCCGAAACCCCAAAGTAGCAGAGTTCAAAATTTGAATTTATATTGCCTAAACTTTTCCTATCATACTTGTCGCAGACCACAGTTCAAAAATTAAGGATTCATCCAAGCGCAAGCCTTTCAAAGTCATTTAGAGGAGTCACGTAAGGCACCTGTCGCATCTTGTTTACTTTCTTTATTTGCCAAGTTCAATGCACAGCAAACCAAGTTTGTTTATATGTTCTACTATCCACCGGTTCTCAGTTTTCTTTTTCATGATGTAACAACAGTAGTAAGGAGAATGCAATACCGATTTCATGTCATGATATCTAATAGTTCCATTCAAATGCAAGGAATGATAGGTATATATATATATATATATATATATATATGTATACATATATATGTATATGTATACATGTGTACATATATATGTATATATGTGTACATATATATGTATATATGTGTACATATACATATATATATATATATATATATATATATATATATATATATATATATATATATATATACACATTTGTAATCAGCTTCATCTAATGGAAACCTTGTTGTGTAGTCTAATAAATATATTTAAATCGAAATACTTCCAATCATATTTCATAATGGTGAATAGAATATCTCAAAAACAGAACACCAATGAATTCACCAGGCGATGATGCCAGAATATGGTGAAGAAGGTGAAATGTTCTGCTGCAATTATAGTATGATAGCACCTGGGAATCACCGGCTTGGAGGCTTGAATAAGGTGAGGAGGTGTAGAGAATGTGTAAAACAAGAATGACATCAAAATAAATAAATAACATGATAAATAATGCATTAGCTCATGCATGTTCCACTCATGAAGAATGTTGTCAAGCCAAGTGGTGGAGATCGGATTTATAGACCCAATTTTGAAATCCTTGGCTAGGGTGGAATTAGGCAGATATGCTGAGCAAGTGATCTCTGTTGACTGTCCAAACGCTTCAGTTATTTTGGCGAATAACTGTTGGGACTTCAACCCACCTGATTACTCTAATGGCTGGACTTATAAACATCCCAAGCCCGACCTCGCAGTAGGGAGGGTCGTTCTATTAAATTAGAATATGGGGGGATAAGTAATGGTCTGTGGTTGGAAGGTTAAGCCTATGTCAATGCTTCTCCTCTCACCAATGTCGAGGCTTGGACAACAAGTAAAAGAAGTTTCTCAAATTATACTATATGTTCTTTAAACCTCCAAATGTTTAGATAATTTCTTTTCAAGATGAAAGTCATTTACTCTACAAATAGCTGTTAATTAGAAGAAGTTAAATATTTGCAATTATCTCAATTTGTAATTAGATAGATATTTCATTTCAAGAACATTTGTTATTTAATTCCAGCTGGATATTTAGAAGTAGTTAAATGATTGCAGTACATAAATATCTCATTTTGTATTTTTAGATATTTCATTTCAAGAATATATGTTACTTACTTTCAGCTGAATATTTAGAAGAAGTTAAAATACATTAATATCTCATTTTGTATTTTCGGAAAACTCGATAGAATATGTATTGTATATTGAATAGAGTTTTGTTTTAGTTATAAAGAGTTGATGGAAATCAATGTCATGTGATATGATTTAGGAAATCAGTTGATTCAAGATTAAAACTTGTTTAGGAAAAATCAGTATGTTACAGCTTGACACATTTTGTTTGCTGGAAATGGGAAATATGCAAAGACAATCAAATATTTACTATTACTAAAGAAAAGTCACTATCCTTTGGAGAGTTTTGCTACACAATGGTCTATTTTGGAAAAAAAAGCGCTATCAACATTTGAAATATCTATTAGATCCGAAAATTTGGTCTTTCGAAAGCCATTATTTTCTTCGGGTTTTAAGTCTAAATGTGGTACATGAAGTAGAGACACACCTAAGAGATTTGGGGTAGGGACACCATGCAAATCTAAATATGTGATTCAAATCTAAACTAGTGATTTGGAGGACTTGAAAGGCCTATCTATGTCTTCCATAGTCAGAGAAGTAAACATTGAAAGGGAACGTCTATGTCAAGAAGAAAAGGTTGATAAGAATTATCTTTCCTGGTGCGAGGGATGTTGAGCAGCTAGGGAAACACATCATCCATTATATTCGGATTGAGTGTGATTTCTACAAAAGAAACCGTTCTCCAACTTGTGACAATAGGGCACTCAATCCTTCTTGACAACGATGCCACATAATTGTGTCGAACTAGAGAGAAGTTTCGTTAATGACGTGGGGCCCAAGACTTTCAACTCACCTTTTAATGCATCTAGGGAGAATGCAAAGGCTCTAAATTGGCTACCTCCGTGCAGCGATGAATATCATCACAACTTTAATTACAAACACTATGACAAGTCGGGCATCAAGAGTAAGACAAATCAACCGTAGGCATAACATATAAGTACATGCATCTAGTATTCACATGGGTGTGAATACGGACATCCAACATGCACATCGGACAGACTAGTGCAGAGTTGGCCCGTACAAGTGTCCATAACAAGGAAACAATGAACAAAATTTGTTGACAATATCTTATGCTATGAAAAATCAAAAGCTTCCATCTGCGCACACCTAGTTTATGTCCTTTCTCGTGAAAATATGGCTGAGGACTATAAACAAGCACCAAAATTGGATGAGCTGCCACGTAGATTGGACATTGGACATTACCAAGAGGGAATGTGACCAATACCAAATAGAGCTATCATATAACTTTAAAGACTTATCGAGGAGTGCTAAGAAATTAAAGCACTAATAGAGTTTGAGGTAAGTATAGGTGATTCATTATTTAATTTTTCATACTATTATGAAATGTATTATTGCTTACAATATCAATATGTTAATAAATACACTAGAACATTTAGAGATAGAAAAGTAAATGAATGATATTTTTTTAATAATGGTATAATGTAAAATTGTTGTGTAGTAAGGCTAATAATCTTCAATAATGATATTTGATAATCTAATATTATTAATCATAAAGGATTTAGTGGGTACATATCGAGATAGTAATATAACCTATTCGTATTATTGTGAGATATTAGTATTGTTATTGGATAGAATGAGCTATGAAATTTATTTATAAAACAAGGAAAAGTATTAGTAATGAATAAGTCATCTGAAGGGCACTATCCTTTGACTACATGAGATAAATATTCTCTTTTGAATATAATTTTCAAGTATTGCATTCTTAATATAATAAATTTTTTATTTTTGCATTTGTATAAAAGTTGTGCCTTGATCTTTTCCTTTGAAAATGTTATTATAGTAAGAGAAAGATTGAAATTCAGAGGGAGGCTGACATTTGAGGCAATTTTAAAAGAGAGGGAGCATATAGAGGATATGATTCAGTCAACCTTTGGTGATATTGATCATATTAATTCAGAGGGAGTAAACCACATTGTGATGGATTCACTAATGATATAAATTTGGAATACATAGATTGTAAGATGTGCGTAATATAGGTTTAATCAAAAGATCAAACAAATACCTTTGCGTGAACAAAGGAAATTTGAGTTGTAAGACATTAATGAAGCTTTTACACTTTCTTTTGAACCATCTACAAGTCTCTCTTTGATGAATGAAACTCGACGTATGAGTTGTAGATTCATTCATGTGGCACAATCATACTCAATCAAGATATTGGCATATTGTGGACGAGTTTGAGAGAATGGAAGGACATGTTCACTTCTACTGTTAAGCTAAATGAATGTTTGGACCTTCAATGGATGAAAAGAGCAAGTTGGAACTTAGAAAGGAGTCATCATATTTGATACAAAATTTTGTTCAACAATATAAGAATGAGTGGGAATTTCACATTGTGGGGGGGGGAAATAGTCAATGTTCCATTCCCACTTCAACCCTCTTTAACTTTAGAAGGGAGATGTTCCATTCTCAAATAATCTAAGAAGGCAATTTCTGAATTTTCATGTACAGATAAGTATTCTTATCTTTTACATTTATCCACTCTTTATAGTCTCTCTCTTATTTGTAATTCTATACATATTATAAGGGTTATTTGCCTTGATCTTTTCCTTTATGTTTGAGGATATTCTTATAGGAAAAGAAGGTTGGTACTTTACATATGCTACCAAATATTGTGCATACTCAATCTAATGATAGTAACTCCAAAGACCCTAATGATCAAGATGGCTAAAGTGAGGCTCTTGAAGAAAACATCTTTAATGATTGAGATTATGAGATTCTTCTACATTAAGAGGGAGTATGACACTTCTTCTAAGGCAATGCAAAAGCTTAGAAGATTGATACTCAAAGGGAGTCTAGAAATACATGTGTGACTGCATGATTTTGATGGGGCTACTCCTATGTATATCATGAAGAAGTGATGACTTATCACTAGAAAATTAGAAAATTGATATCAAATTCAAACTGAGTTTGACAAGAATCCTTGGGGGAAGAGAGCCTCTAAGGGAGTAACTACTGGACATGACTTCCCAAGATCATTGTTCAAAGGGAGAATTTTTCAGGTGTAATCCTTTGCGAATGATATCTTCTCTATGGGGAGAAGTTCTAAGTGAAATTCTTTGTAATGCATTCTTCTCTATGAGAGAGAATTGAGGTGAAAGCCTTCCCACCACCCTCTGACTTGGTTCATGGTGGTTACTATTTCACATATGATATGTAATGAAAGGTGACGATCTTTCACTGACATATATAAATAGAATGTAACCATTGTAAGGTGACGATCTTATAAATGGTAGACCTATTATCATAACAGACTTCATTAAGTTGTCCCAGAGTGTTGGAAGTCATGATAACAAACATATATAAGCAGAAGGTAACCATTGTAAGGTAACGATCTTATAAATGGTAGACCTATTATCATGACAAAATTCATGATAATGAATGTATCATACAGAACATAACCATTGTAAGGTGGCGATCTTATAAATGGTAGACTTGTTATCATGACAAACTTCATTAAGTTGTTGCCCCAGAGTGTTGGAAGTCATGATAACGAACGTGTCATGATTAGAATTCATTGAATTGTCCTTGAGTGTCAGAAATCAAATAACTCATATCCTTCTAGGATATAACATATTATTTTGGTAGGCATCAAAGATTTGATGCCAGTGCACATACCAAAAGAATATACGTATGATGAATATTATATAATTGATATTTCTTGTTGAATCTCACTTCGGATTATATTGAAAGATAACATCTAAGTTAATGGATTTATGTTGATATCCTTAAATTTGTCATTCCAAAATATCATATTGAGATGATATCTCTCCATATTCTTGAGAGCATAATGTGTTCTATAAATCCTCACTAGCTAAGAAGGAGTATTAAAGTTGTAGCTTCAATCGGATAAATTCAATCTAAGATACATTGTTGTTAATGGTAAATCATCATTTCCTATATATATGTATTCATGTAATTACACACACACACACACACATATATATAATACAAATTATTATTATTAAATATATTAATTAAATGATGATTAAACCTTAGAGACATTTCTCTTCATGAGACATGTCTCCTCCAAATCTGCATTTGGAATATATCAATTACAATAGCCATGTTAGTACATTTGCAGAAACGATCCATGTTACTTCAACAATAATTTGGGTGGCAAAGGTACATTTGACTTATTGATAAATAATGCTGGTGTCTAGGACCCTTTTCAAGATGATGAATAGCAACAGACTTTAATATCTTTGTTTATTCATTTGATGAGCAATACTGAAACCAGAATCTTTTTCTCAGATGATGAATGACAACAGGTTTTATGATTTTTAAAAACAGCTACTCTGGGAACAGTGTTAATGTTGTATAGCTTCAGTCGGATAAAATATAAGATGTAATCATAAAGATTAACTCTTTGATTAAACATATATATATATATATATATATATATATATATATATATATATATATATATATAAAATTGTGTGGTTAATATATAATCTTATAATATTCTATATCTATAAATGTTTCATTATGTACATATACATTTATAATCATATGATAAAGTATTATTATCCAAATATTTACTTATAAAGATTAAACTTTTAATTTGATGTCATGTCTATTAGACACCTATGTTTGGGCATTAAGTATGTACCAATGATAAGGGCGATTCTCGTGTATTTGCCTTGGGGTGTCTGCATCGGTTTATTACACTTGACCAATGCTTAAACTGCAGATGATGTTGCACATTGTTCAAGGTAATTACGAGGTGTTGTGTTGACTTCTTATACTAATCGTGGTCAATATTTCTAACCTTGCTCATAACGATTTGTCAGCTGAATGTCGGTTAATCTGTGGGGTTGCATCTCATTAGTTTGGGGACATATTTAATATGCACCAGACCCCCGCTTTGTTATCAGACATATATTATTATCGGTGATTTAGAAGTCAAAGATACATGTTATCATTATTATCTAATAAATATTCAAATGTGTAAGGTGGAATTACACAAGCGTTATAAGTATTGAATATAAATTATATTTAATATATATATTGATCAAAAATATATTTTGAGATCATTTATATATTGACATATGAATATAATTCAAGGACTTAAGAACTCAATTATAAATTAAAGTAAATCTGATCATTGATTTTCAACAAACTGCCAGAATTCGCTCTAATTGTCTACAGCATCACCGTCATTCTTTATAAGTCAAATCTTGGTCAATGGTACAATTTCCAATCAAGATGGTTAAGATAGGAGTGCAGACAATATACTATTTCTCATCTCTGATGCACAAAGACATATTCGTAGGAATAAAATTTGTAGAAATTTCGGCTTCTTTTACTTGTGCCATTTACATAAATGATACACCGCAACATCTATTTTTTGTAATTAATTCTCCAAATAAACTTATTCTATTATTTTCAGTTTCTCTTTTGATTACATTCTCTTATTTTTCACCTGTTTCGAATAATATTTATCAGTATCACTAACTTTATACTTAACTTCAATATAATAAATTATAATATATACACCAAGCAGCCAAGTCCGTGTAACAATAGACAAACCATCTGATTAAAAGATAGATCAATTTTGTAGTCCATACAATAATAGTCAAATTCTCCACATTTCAATACTCTAGTACATACAATAATGGTCATGTCAATTCACACATATATATCTTACGTATGGACCACCAATTCTACAACAATGCCAATTTATCAAATAAAGATTCTCTTCTAAGAGATTCATAAATCAACATTGTCACTGATGTTTTGATGATTTTTATGAACAAAACAGCTCTTTCTTGCACATCAGATTGTGTGAGTATTTTGGCAGTTGGACAATTTGAATTTGAAATAAGTACTAGACATCATTGAAGATGAAGTTCCCACCCATCAAACGATTATCTGCCAAAATCTCATATGGTTCAAAACTCTTCCACTTACTTGTAATGAAACCATGTCTAGAGTACTTTGTATGTGAAAGTCAACAGAAGCTTCCATCTTACCCCATCAGAGTGTCTAAATTGTGGTGCACATAGTGATTGGATGGCCATACGGCCAACATCTGAAACTCCTCCTTGAACTCTGTCAAGCATTTAAGTTAAAATATTTCAGCAATTGCTTTCATGTATACAACTCTCATCTTGAAACTAAATATTTTATTTGAAAAATCAAAACAATATACTGCATGTTCTTTCAATGTGAGTTACATATTTCATTTCTAAAACTCAAAAAAGATAGTTTAAGGACCAGAAAAGCTAACACCTCTAACAACAAATAAGAACCAATCTGTTTTGACTTCAATTACTAACAATATAAATCTCACAAATGTATAGTCAATTGTCGGGATTACGTTACAAACAATTCCCTCTGTGCTAATGTTGTAATATGACTTGCTTTCTGTGCAACTTTATGGACACGATTAAGGCATTAGGCCTATTGACAAAACCAATGGCTTTCCTTGTCAAACAAAACAATAAACTCACCTTCCTCCTATTTCCGAAACTTGTGATGAAGCTAAAATTCAAAATATTAGAATTATTCATAAACAAGAGAGAATTTCACACTAAAATGTGGAAGTTAAAGTCCAAGAACTTTTATATTAATGTATCTACTTTAAATTATTAAACATAAACTTTGGAGATTTCCGAAGGAATCAAATACAAAATATACATGGTACTAGAGACATATTCCATACTAATAATATATTTTGTTTTGTGCATTTGTCCATACTATCCAAGGAGACAAGGGGGCATACACCAAAGCTCTCAGAGCCATTCCAAGATCAAAATATCTGTAAGGTCCTAAGTGTTTGTGCCTCATCCTGTTGATCAGTTTTAGATTTTGACGCTATCCTTGCATTGCTTTCAGGGTGCATGGATCATGTACTTAGGATTCATGGATATTAATTTTTATATTCTTGAGCACATTTTGTGTTTTGATATTGCTAACATGCTAATGTTCTTGTGGACTAACATCAAGATGCATGAATTATGTACCTGGGTGTATATATGTTTATTTCTGTATGCTTGTAAAAAGAAAGTCATTTCAGCTTTATTGTTTTCACTAAGACATGTGATTATATGTATATTCATGGAATTTACATTTTGATTATTTATTTTGCATTTATTAATAAAAAATAATGCTTGAGTTAGACAAGTTCAGTAGCTGTTGTTTTGATATCATGTCAAGGATATTACAACATAGGTTGCTATATGCAAACCTTCAGCTATCTTGTGGTATGCACATGCCCCTGATGTTTCAATCAGTCTGCAAGTGCAGGTTTCACCCAATGATAATTTAAAAGGAAACAATCAACTTGGGTAAAAGGTGCTGCCTTCATATCCATTTCGCTCGAGTTCCAACTATGAAATAGATCTTGTGTGACCTTGTGAGCCTAAATCCAATCAATTGATTCTAGATTCCTAAGTTGTTTGGAACCTGTAAAATGTGTCTGCATGCTTTCCATAGCTTGTTTGAACCTTTCACTTATTTGCATTTAATCATTTTCCATATTTCATTGTGAGCTTCTCAAATGAATTTATGCTAATAATGGTATGCCATAGTTGAAAAACACAAACTCGGCAATAACTCTGCAAGCCCAAAAATATTTAAAGCTCAGGTCACAAAAACTAGGAAAAAATTTAGCAGTTAGTCAGCACCTTTATCAAATATTGAAAATACATTTTTTTTTAAATATTCTAAAACACACAGGTACAGGTATGTTATTATTATGGTAGTTCAACATGTACCCTAAAAATTTGCATATTTATATAAAACTAACATCATTAAATATAGAGTTTTAACTATATTCGAATAAACCTTAGTTACTCATTCATGTGTGGATCTGGATGCGGATGCAAGAATCGGGGTGCCATCCTCATCCCAGAAATGTCTGAGAGACTTGGGGACTTCGACTTTGACTTCTAGAACAACTTAGAATCTGACTCTCCAAGTAACACAAATTTGGCATATAAATTCTGTTGATTCTTATATTTTAAGGTTTTATTATGTATAAGGACATGCTTTATCCATGTTTTAATATACATATTTTAAATTTCTCCAGATGTTTGAATTTTCCCTATTGTTATATAGCCGTCCCCATTTGCCGCCCCCCCCTTGTCCCTCCCGTCCCCAAAATTGGCAAAAACATTTGCCGTCCTAGAAACTCGGGGGAACATAGATTAATACAACA
Organism: Cupressus sempervirens; assembly: GCA_028749045.1. Taxonomy (NCBI): domain Eukaryota; kingdom Viridiplantae; phylum Streptophyta; class Pinopsida; order Cupressales; family Cupressaceae; genus Cupressus; species Cupressus sempervirens. The sequence goes on along the minus strand of CM053785.1, from coordinate 182,039,527 downwards.
CCATTTGAATCATAGAAACATTAGTTTAATAAGTTTTTTTTTTTTAATTAATGATTGTTAGTCTAATATTTATAGTTTATTAAAAAAGGTGGCTTGTCAGTTTTTATTTTTAATTTAAAAAGCCAATTATCAGTTAATGTAATCTTTTCAACATATCATACGATGTTGTGAATGGGTATGGACACTAATCAAAGAATTAAGGGATTGATAAATGGAACAAATGGCATTGTGAATAAATACAAGGGATCGTTGGAAATGGAAGGAGTTGTGCCATGGTCGTGTCCTATCTCTGCCATCATCGTGTCAAAAAATTGGAAGAAATCCCATAAGCTCATCATTGTACACTCCCTTTGCTTCATGTCCAAAAAAACAAAAGGGAACCCTTGCAAAAAGTTGCAAATCAAATTTTTAATGCCAACCAACTTTTTCTCATGATTTAAGGTTTAACTCCCATGATTTTACAAGTTTTTCTCAAAGAAACCACCATGATTATTTTTGTAGACACTTCGAGCCGAATACCCATGAGTACTTGCCAATATTTTAAATATTTCATAAACTTATATTTTCATGTACCTTGCAATAGATTTGATACTGGAGAGTGGAAATAGAGACTAACCTAATCAATAAAGGTAGTATAGTTCGTATCAGTTATATTTGGCTATCACCAATAGGTATGATGGTAGCTTGTCGACTTGAACTAGTTACAAGAAATCATTTTTAGTAGCAAGTCACATTGTAGTTGCTCAGCAACCATCAAGGAGTTTATATTAAACCTTTGCACTCAAGGAAGGTCCATATGCTAGAATTGATACCTTATTCCAGTTTTTATATAAGAGCATCTACGAATAAATAAATTAATTGAGATGCCATATAGAAACTCCATTTAATTACTCTACAACTCTCATATAAATCATTTATGTGTATGTAATAAGATAACTTCGCAGCAAAAAGTTATTTATTTATTCAGCAAGTAAACAATTGGCATTGTTGCCTTTAAGAAGTTAGTAAGTTGGACAAAACAAAACATGGCTATATAAATGAGACAACCAGAAGAAAACTCAATCAGATCCAATCAACTAAGGGAGAATGATCTTCAAAGTATTTCGACTATTTGTAGTACATATACGTGAAAGATTTTAGAATGTCATTGATGTCAAACAAACGTACCTTTCAATATTCCACCATTACATGCAGCGGAGGCAATACATATTAAAGAATAGATCTATATCATACACCTCTGTGATTGTCACGTGTTTGCTCAGATATTATAACTTAACAGCAATTCATGAACAGCAATTTAGAATGAGCAGATGGAGAATTGTATTGATAAAGCTTTCACAGGAATTCAGATTGTATGCTGTTCATTGGGGCTACATGTGACACTTAGAATATTGTTGACACTTCCAGGAATATGAGACTCCAAACATTGGTTTGCTCTTGCCATATTAGCTTTTCCAGTGGAAGTCTGCTATCGAGTTCATTCCAAAAGAATTAGATAGTGACTATTAATTGCAACAGAGAAGAAACATACATGTATTAATAACTTTTGCCAGTTTGAAGTGTTAATGATGATATGTCTATCAAAGCAACATTCAATGCAAGCAACAATCAAAAGAATTTATAGATTGAAGATGTGCGATGACAAACATTCAACTAAAGAAATCTACAGGTTAGCGCTGGTATACAACAAACACAATAGTAATTGGATTGTCATCAAATGTGATTGAGCAACTTGGTCTGCAAAATGTTGATTAGTGCACTCAACGAACTGCATGAATTGTTTTTGATAGAAGACACTACCACTTGAATACAATACTTGGTTTGAAACTTACAAAATCTCATTTATTCATTGTTTGGTTTTCTATGGTTCAAAGTTTGCATATAAGTTGACAGACGACTTATATTCAGACTTGATCATATTTATTTCTTCTTGCAGTGGATGTTTTAAAAGAAAACAATGCTTGAAAGTGTGTTTGGTTATATCATCGAGCATAAAAGATAATTTGGTTGGTATTGTATGCCTGCTGGAAAATAAAACACATTGGAGAGGAAGTTGCGGCGGTTCATAATAAGAAATCGTTATAACGCCTTCAACTTCCTAAACTGGTCAACCCTTTTTGGGTCTTACTCTATAAGTGTTGGCATTCAAAATGTTTGATAGCACGTGTTGAACAGTATTGAAGTGTGTCTTTTAATCTATATAATTTAAGGTGCAAGTGTGTGAAATAAGAGGGTGTTGTGAAGTGCAATTAAATTTTATTGGAAATGTGAATGTGGTGAAACTCGAAATGAAGAACCTATGCTTGAAGAATTGAAGGCGTTACTGAAACAGAGTTTTCTGTTCTGAAGTAAGTCTTAAAGCTTGTTTGCAAACTTTCAGGCATACAGGGCATTGTGTTGAATATTCAGATTGCTGCAACATAGACACCATTATTTGTTTAGATTAGTTAGTATGCTGTGCATCAGAACCCAGTGATATATAGCTTTGAGTCATACAAGAAAATACAAGTTCTACAAGTATACTCAAACATCTTGAATGCTTGCTTAACATCAATATGTCATAGCGAAGATCTTTGGAAAAGTACTGTGATATCTGATTCAGTACAGAGGCCTTGATAACAATATTTGATTCTTGTTCTGTTTGTCTGCTATTTGGTCAGACTTCATTTTGTATCAAATATGTTTTCTGTTTGCAAGAGGTGTTTAAACCCGTTTATTTTTATATTGTTGAGTTAGTGCTCAGAGACAATTGATTTGGTGCTCAGACAACGTGAATTGTAATCAGATTGCACAGGCAGAGAAGTTGTTTATGGCTTGGGTTGGTACCCTAAAAGGTATTGTAATATATTTAGCTGGGAAGCTGGATTAAGGCAGTAGATCCTAGCAGCATTTCTCACCATGTTTTTTCCCATCTAGGGTTTCCACGTCAACTCTTGTGCACTGTCTTTCTTGTGTGGTATTTCCTTTCAGTTTTTAATTTGGTGCTTTCATTTCAGTATTTAGTTAAATGCAATAAATCAAAGGTTCAATTGGTTAAGAATTAAAAGATGTATTTGATAAATTCACCTCTTCCCATAATTAACACCTTTATAACCAAATAAAAGGCAAAAGAAACCACATAGTGGTCAAGGAAAAAAAAACAAGAGATGAGACAATCTCTAAGAATTATAGAACAAAGAGAATAGAGACAGCTAAGAGGAGAAACTAAAGAAAACCCAGCTGTACAGATCTACAATCGAAGTCCATACCAAGTGTGAAACCCTCTCAAAAGCCCTAGACACCTCCAAATTAAAGTTACTATAAAAGTAAATATTTTAATTTTTTTATAGTAAAGGATTCAATTTGAAGTTTACTTAGTGACGTATGCAACTCTCTTTGTAAAGACATCATAGAAATTGCTTTTGTGGTCCTCTCTCCACCAATATTCCTTGAATATGTCGAGTCTGGCCATGCCTAACTCACAAATGTCCAATTCAAATTTGTGTCAACAAACTACAAATGCTTTGCAAAAATGAAGAAGTTTGTTAAACCTTGTGTTGGTACAAACCTTGTGACACCCACTTGAACAAATTATTTTCCCTTGGTATGATCTCTCATCAAACTGAAAACCCAGGGGTGATGATAAATTATTTTGTAATGTTCTTGACATTTTCCACAATGGGTCTCACCTAATCAACTTTCCATGTCTTTCAAAAGAAGGTCAAGGCTGTGGGCAATGCAAGGAGTCCGAAGAGTGACGGATTCCTCTCTTGAAATTCTCCTTGCCACCGCATGGCGTTGCATTGTTCATTACAAATTGCACCAAATTATAATCCCACCATATGAACCAACCAAAAGGTTGATAAGAGTGAATTCTTCTATAAATTCACCGATCTGAAAATGTGTTGCATCCAAACTTTTGCAATTACTTCTTCTGTTCTTCAAAATTGATTTATAACAACATTTCAGAGCAAATGCCCACTTAAATCACATGGAGATGGCATTTTATAGTATTATAAGCTTTTCCTATTAATGGTGAGATAAGTATGGACTCTTCACCACATTGAAGGACAGGTTGTAATCCAAGAAATCCACATGTCTTGTTTATATCATGCAGTTCCCAGACCCACCATATACCTTCCAGCAGAGGTGGTGCCCCAAGTAAGTTTCTAGGTACAAAATACATGATTGGGCTCCCTACTTGTGTTCAACAAGATAAACGTGCTGCATGTAATGTCCCACCGTATTCTGTCCATAAATCTCAGGGTTGTTTTGTGGGATATTATCAAAAATATGACATGTAAACCATGCTATATTTTGATATCTTACTGATCTACTTTTGTGTCAGTGATTGTAAAAAGTTTCTACGAGTCTTTTTCCAATACAATTGCATAAAAACATACAATGATATATGCTACTTGTTTGCCAACAGTATTAAAGACAACCCAACTTCCAACAATTTCATTTGATACTGATAAGAGTTCTAAATGCAGTATAGTTTGGGTCTGATAAAAAACATCAGACTGCTACAAATGTTGTTACAACCTCTCAATCTACAGATTTGAGCAAACAAGATATAAAAGACTGGGAAACAAGTCTTACAAAATCAGAGTTAATGATACCTTGTAAATATCTTCAAAACTTGACAAAGAAGGGCTTCCAAACAGCTATCTTGTAGGTCTGAAAATATGAAGCCAGCCGCCACTTAGAACACAGAAATTTATTTGCAGCACCTTCAAATATGTCCTCTTCAATCTAAAAACTGTCCCAACCAAGTTTGTTGGCCTAGAGGCCAGAAAAAAATAGAGATATTCCTTCAGGAACTAGCACTTTCTCCTTGGAAACCCACTCCCTAGAGGTGAGTTGTATGGCCTCTTCGACTACGAATTGCTGGTAATAAACTCTTATACCCTTGAGAACACTTCCAAGGACCTCCTTTTCCACTATCCGAGGGAAATCTGCAACAGCACCAACTGTCAATGAGAATAGACCCCTCCAAGCTCCCAAATGATGCCAAGATAAGTTAGCCTAGCAAGAAAGTACTACAAAATTTTATTTCTAGCACAAACGAAAATCCTGAAACAGGATTTCTGGTTCCCTTCCACATGCTTGGTAAGTCTTTCACTATGGCAGATGTGATGACCTGTGAAGGTTTCCATCTCCCAAGGTGCTCCAGACCTTCAAGCTTAGCCAAGCTCCTCACAAGAGGCACAGAGAAAATAACATTACACTAAAATGAATTCAAGTTGCCTTAGTACGCCTCCTATTTCTATGCCCTAATTAGGCTTTTCTCCTTTTCCCAACAGCTCTTTAGGGTTTCTAACTTAAATCTAATATAATTCAATTTTTTATTATTTCCAGCTTTAAATGGATTAGCAGTAAAGTGGCTTTTCTTTTTCTATTATAAAGTCACAGTTTTTTATTTCTCCTCAAAGGGCACCCAACTCAGAGCTCCTCTTGGTCTCTCGTATCATAAATGTGCTTTCTTGAGAGAGTATTACTTAGGCTAACGTACTGTTTAACCTTGGCAAAGTTAAAATATCACAAAGTAGTGATTGATACCTCCTATTCTGTTCTGGCAAGTTGTCTGAAGCCAGAGAGAACAAACCAATTCATGGATCATTTATAGTCTATCCATCTTGTTAATCTATAAGACCTAATGATAGACTAACCCTAATTAACTGATGCTGGCTAAGAAAGGGACACTACATTGCACATGTGTGGATCACTGCTAGAACTCAAAAAATCTGTTGTATCGATTTACATTTATGTTGTCAACTTGGCATTTAATGGTCCTTTATATGGCTACATGTGCCCTTATTTCTCTAATTTCTTCCGATCCAAATAAAGCAAGGGTGTCGACATCCCTTGTGTTTCTTTCATGGCAGTGAAACATGCCTTGATGGCACGGAAAATAATGCAAGTGATATGGTACTTGACCCAATTGATGCCTTCAGACATCATCTTGCCAAAGAATCTACAAATAACAGTCCGAAGACTATTCTAGTTGTGGCATGTTTTCAATCAGTGTCCACAAATCCCCTGAGCCTAATACCACTTATGCTAAAATACAACATGTTTAAGCATTCTAAAAACTGTCTTAACCAAGTTTGCTGGCCTAGAGGCCAGAACGGGAGGTATATCTTGGAATATTTTACCAAGAATAATCTCTCTGTCACAGACAGGATCTTGGAGAATCTTATCCCCTGCTGGGAGACCTTGGACTGAGCTAAAGTTACTAATCAGCAGGTTTGTACAATGTTAGAGTGCTTGTGTTTTCCTCAAATTTTCTCCAAATGATCCTCACTATTATGAATGGAGCCTTTGCAGCAGAAGAAATCAATGGGGTCAGATCCAAAAAGCTTATGCTTTCAAGTTCTATAAGCCAAGGGTGCCCACTTGCCCTAGCCCTCTTTGTCATTGCAGCTGACTCCCTATACTATCTGCTAAGGGATGAGACCTTGTCACCTAGAGTCACTGGGGTTACCCTCCCTAACAATGAAGAGATCTCCAATATACTGTTTGCAGATGACACGACTATCATGATCAAGATCGATAAAGACAACATGAGCAATCCGATGAGGAAACTTGATTTATTTTGTGAAGCCTTAGGTAGCAAGGTCTCTCTATCTAAAACAATAGCTCTTGGGATGGGATGAGAGACCACCCCCTTGGTGCAGGAAGTACTCTTTAACCTGGGTGGCAGGGGGAGAGGGAAACACATGCTTAGATATTTGGGAATCCCTTTTGTTGTTGACCCCAACTTGATGGACATGTGGGAATGGGTCAGAGAAAATTGAGAAGAAGATTCATAAGTGGAATAACTGATACCTATCTATGGCTGGCAGAATTCAAGTCTGTCATACAGTGTACTACTCCTCAGCTTGGCTTTTTAATCAGAATCAGATCAGTTACATCCAAAAGATAATATCAGATTCTTCCTTTGGTCAGACGGAAAAGGACAGAAGAAGAAGCGTGTTGTTTCTGGGAGTGGTACACCAAGAGTAAGGAGATGGGGAGGTCTAGGTCTGAAAGATTTGAGAACTCAAGGGATTGCATCGCTGGTGAAGAGGATTCAAAGCAACTTATGGGCATGAACCTTGAAAGGTCTTGATCAAAAACAATATCATTAGGGGTTCCCCTTTTAAAGCCAAAGGGTGGAAAAACCTTCACCTTAATAATCTTGTAATGTCCCCATTTCTGCTAGCATCAGAGTTTGAGGGATTAGCCTATTATTGTGATCCTCGTAGGCAAATAATTGCAGATAGAGGGTCTTCTGAGGCAAAAGCTTCGCTTGGGAGGGTCTTGTCTTCTCCACAATTCAGTAAACTATAAGTTGGCCTTCGTTTGGCTCAGATTGGACTTCGTTTGGGCTTAGTTTTGTGTACTTACTATTTGTGATAAGTTGGGTGTTGATTGAGATGGATCCTTTCTATTTTTGGAAAGTACATTTGGTTATAGAGGGAAATAATAGGAGTGACTCATGTTTCAGATGACACATTTAAAGGATAAGTATTTCGAGAGTTATTATATTTTTAGTAGCCAAATTATTATTAAATTATTAAATGGCTTATTATAAAATTAAAATTTAACTTTATAATTTCACTTAAGTTGAGGATTGAGTCGTCATTGGAAGGGGCCATTTATTTAATTAGTTATAAGCCAAGTATTAAATACAAAAGGGCAAGGAATTGTTATTAATTAAAAGAATCTAATGGAAGCTTCTAATTAATGTCATGTTGGTGAAGCTTCTTGAGTGGAGTTTCGTTTGGGAAACAAGTAGTTTTTGGAGATTATAAATATGGGTTCATTGTGAAAGGAAAGGCATCCGAATATTTTATTTGCTTTTGTTGCTTTGTGCAAAAGTTTCAGAGTTTACTGATTTCTTCGCCCTTGCTGTGGTATAAGGGTTTGAAGCTGACTGTGCAATTCACAGCTGAAGTATTGTGAGTTGACTGGTGATTCAATTTGTATTCCGGTTGAATCTTCCCTACTGTCTTTACCGTTGTTGGGAGGTACTACTGTACTTGTGTGGAGATTTAATTGTATTTCTGTTTATCTGAAAGAGTTCGATCTGCACATCTGGAAGTTATTGGAGTGCTCTACAAATCTGTCCAAACTGTTAATTGAAAATCCGACTGGGAGGTAAATTTAATTGTTTCTTGAAGGGGTTCGAAATCTGCAAATTACAAGATATATACAGCAATTTGGTGGGAAGAATTTTGTTTGCAGATTGGAGGTTGAATGCATTGCTGGTGAGTGTCATTTTCATATGCAAATCAAGCACCTAGGGCCTGCAACTACAGGCCACTTCAAGCTGGCATTTTATATTTGTTTTCTGAGCATTTGGCACTGAAGTTTGGATTTTTCCTCTGATTATTTTGAGGGTGATTGAGGGTCTGATTTACACAGCCAGAAAACCCTACCTTGGCATCATTAGCAGGTTATTTATGCTGCTCACTGAACGCCAGTATTAGCATTAATATTTGTTGCAAATCACTCTCACAAAGGGCATTTTGATTGGACAATTTGGGTGCCTGATCCCACCTGTGATCAGCACGCCTGCCTGTGGATTTCAGCATCACATCTAGGCATTTATGTCAGGCCCTTTCTGCATGTTACCAATGCCAATCATTGGCATTTCACTGGGAGTTTTGCAATTGTGGAGTTTGGAGCTGTAAGTTGGAAATTACTTTGGATTGAGTCACACATTTTCTCTGCATTAGGTGCCTGTGTATATCGTTCGACAAGGTTCATGGTTATTATTTTAGTTAGTTCTGCAAAGACCCTTTTTGCAAGGACAATAAAGTTAGTGGAAATTTCTCTCTGCTATTGTAACTAATTTGGTATTACATTTCAAATTATAATGTGATTGCAAACTGAAGTTGAACAAGGTGTTATTATTTTTTAGTAATTTCACTTCTTGCACAAAATATTGTATTCAAAGTAATTGTTTCCCTAGAAATCTGAGCAACCAAAAATTACACATCCCGAACAAACAAATAGAAGCAAGACTTTTCAACATTATCAGTTAGAGCCAGCTTGGGTTTATTACAAATCTCCTCTCAGAGAAGTCTGAGGATTAGAGTTGAAGGCTCCAATGTTTTCAAATTTATCTGGAAAAGTTGGAATTGGGTTAGGAGCTCAAATTAATAGTAATAGGTTGATTGATCGCAATAACAGAATTTGTGGAGATAGATCTGTGTGCTGGAACTTATCTCATGGTGGTAAATCCTTAGCATTACTCCAAGGGTGCTCTGCAAGAAGATGGGCAGCTAAGGGCAGTTGTAATCTTCAGGATATTACTGAGGATGGAATGTCAATCAGTTGGCAGGACTCGGTGAGGAAATTTGATATCCCCCTAACACAGTTCAGCTTAGCCTTTGGTTAAGGAAGCCTCCAGTTGCCTTATCCTCCCCAGGCTGTACAGTTCTCCAACTGATAGATATTCCTCCTACAGGTGGCCTGATAGTAATCTTTTACCTCACATCAAAGTCAAATACATTTATGGTCTTGTCACCCACAAATTGGATAGCTTTGGGCATCTTAACTCTAAATGGAATTTGGACCTTGATTAGTCCACCTTGAGCAAGCACCTTTTGAACCTTTGGCACTGCCCCATTGATCATCTGCTTTTTCTGGCACCTCCTCCTGTGCAGATTGCCATTTAAAAAACCAAATGGTGAACCTAATATCAGTTCGGTATGCAAGACGTGTGAATCTGGTTCTCATGTTTTCTTTGACTGTTTCTTTGCAGAAGAAATCTGAAAAATTGTTTGGTCTTTTCTTGAATGGCAATTTCAATCTTAATGATGTTATTTCTGGTTCTATCTTGAGCAAAAGAAGATATAGTAATTTGTTTTGCTACTCTGTCGGATTATATTCTTTGGTTCATATTGAAACTTAGGAATGATGACATTTTCAGTGGGAAGGCCAGGCAGCTTACTGAATCTCTGCGGAGACTAATATTTTTAACTGCTACCTCGCAGGTTACAGCCATTCTTAAGCTCAAGGAGGACACGTTCTTACAGCTAATGTGGGATGGGAAAGACAAGGTTCTTAAGAAAGAAGTAGCATATGGATATACCTCAGCTAAGCCCAAGACAGTCAGGGATGAATTTGATATGACATAGAAAGAATTTTTGGACCAGATCAAGGAAAACATGAGCAAGAAAAAGCAACATGGTTTATCTTCTGCTGGCCCCTCTTCAGGTGGTCCTTGACAGGGCTTTCCCCAGATTCGGGACAGAGATCTGCCTGGTCATGGCTTAGCTACTGGCTCCTCCACTGGTGTACCTCCTATGTCTCATACCTCGGTTCATTCTGGTCTCCCCCGCCCTTCCGCAGTGATTTTACTAAGGAAGATCCTGATGCTGGTATCTTCAATGCACCTATTGTTGGTGTACCTCCCATTACTGAGTAAGGATGCTTTTTCAATTTCAAATAGTTCACTTAGCACCCTTTCTGTGCTTCTCTGATATATGATGTATAAGGTAGCCGTCTGATCAGTAAATTTTGTATTGTACTCACTACTTTGGGCAATAAGGCCTGAACTCCTTTGGCAATGTATGTCTTTAAATTATATGCAATAGAAAAAAAAAGGTCACCTCTAAACAAAATATTTTAATGGCTTGTTTCAAGATAATTCTTGTCAAAAGATGAGTCATGGGCCTTGACTAATGCTTCAGAAGCTTCAAAGCTAATGAAACCCAAAGATCATCTCTTGTTGTACTGTGATGAACAATCCATAGTCTAGATCTCGCTTGCTCTTTGCTTTCATGTTTGCTTTAGGAAATAGATTATGGATGGACACCTGTACCACACAATGGAAAAATTGCTACTGAAACTCTTTAAAAGGTAAACCTCTCGTTAAGTTTTAATGCTCTTCTATTCTTTTTTTCTGCATTGCAATATTTGATTGGACGGGAACAACAGAGCTTTAACTAAAGCCATCTAAAGGCAAGATCTGATTCAAATATCCTGCACGCCATGATTGAAAATGTTCGCAAGTCCACTTAAACATATAATCCAGAACCTGAGCATCCTCTCTAAAGCTAAACTCAATTTTATTCAAAGATGGAACCTGCATGATATTTTCAGCTCTCGCATTCCTAGCAGCTCTGCTACCTCCATTAATTATCTGGAACTATTCTTTGATGGTTCTTTAACAGCTAGTCTGAGTTTTGTTGTTTTTGACTCGACTTCACACAAATATATTGACAGATGGTATTATTAGTCCCTGCCTTATATAAGGCAGGGATTAATGTTTTCACTGCACCTTGCCTATTTATTTTTGCTGCGAACCAAGCAACATATTTTTTTGTGTTTCAAAGGTTAGATTTAAAAACTAATTATTGAATACTATTTTCAATTATTTGATTGGCCCAAACCAAATTTGCCGGGGGGTTTAAACATTTTTACAAAACTTAAATTTGAAAAAAATTAAACGAAGCCAGGCGGCCATAATGATGAGGCATTAAATGTAAATGTACAGAACAGAGAAGCATTAAATATGCCACAGAGAGTTATCTGGAGGACGTCCGAAGCATTTAACACTGCACCGACTCTTTTCTTGATCAGTTGAAGGGGGAAGAACGTGAGACAGAAGAGGCTGAGTGTAGTTGTGCAAAATCTAGGCACAGGCAGTATAGTCAGGCAAATTTATTTTTAAATTTAGATTTTACAGTTGTAAAACGTAGACAATTTCTACATTGGCGCTTGGCTGGGGTTCTGGTTTCTCTGTGTTTTTAAAGGTTACTATGGAATATGAAATTGTTATTTCAAAGTCCTTAGACATTAAGGCAGATTTTGTATAACTATACACATTTTTTATTATATTGATCCTTGCACTAATTAAAAAATGCCAACCTTTCCTTTCATTTTTGCATATTCATTTAAAGATAAGAAGACAGGTTTCAATAAGTTTTTTTTGAATAGAATATATTGTAAGTGTACCCCACTAAGATTATGTATTTTCGAAACTTATTTTTAAAGAACGAATATAGAATGTTTAAAATTGTTATTATCTTCAAAACAAAAATACATGTTATTTAAAATCTTACTTTTCAAAATATTATAATTATCTAATTCAATTTAATAATGATGATATGAAATTTATGTTAAAAAAACAACAATCTAAATTTAAATTTTATATGGTATAAGTTTTCATTTCAAAAATTGTGATATTAATTATTTTAAAATATTTTTTCATGTAATTTTTAAATGTTTTTTACAAAAAAATTCTCTAATTTATTTTTACTAATAAACTTTTAAAATTGTCATTTTAATTTAATATTCTTCATCAATATAGATTTAATTTCATGACATAAACCACAATTATATTTTATTTTACATTTCTACATATTTTAAAAATTAAGCTTGTAGAAACTTTAGCTTCTATGATAAGGCATAGATTTTTAAAATGTTGACGATTAAATCATAGATATTGAAATTTTTCCAAATAAAAATGTGTTGCAACATTAATATTGATATTTTAAATTTTTTAACATTCATATTTAAAACTAAATATATTAAATGTATTATTAAAAAAAAAATTTCTAGAGCAAACATATTTTGTAATCGCTTAGATTTTTTTTCTCTTTCCAAATATCAATTTTACTTAAAAAAGGAACTTAGATTATTTTGCAGTAGTAAACAAGAGCAGGTGGAAGCTAAAATAAATTTTCATTTTTCTAAAATAATTTAATCATCACAAGCTTTGTCTCTAATAAATTTTGATTTCTAATAAATTTGTAAAATTATATTAAAACTTGATTTAGTCATTTAAATGCTTTAGATTTTAAATCAGTAAAATTAACCTTGAGAGTTTTAACAAAGCGAGATATGAATTAAAATTAATTAATAAAATTAATAGGATAGAAATTAAAAGAATAAAAAATTAATTTTACTTATAAGTAAATTGAAGTGAATATGACTTTGATTATTGTGAAATTATAACAAAGTTTTCAGAGATAAAATTTGAAACTAAAAATCACAATATAAGATGCAATTCCACCTACTATATAAATCTCCTTTGATTTCGGTAGGAATTATTCACTACATTAGTTAAAAAAATACATAATGATACTGTAAACAATAAAGTAATTAGCAAACTTATAATATGTCTTTACATTTGCACCTTGACGGAGCAATTGCATTCTTAAAAGTCTAATAGCCAAATACTTTTCCAAAAAATATAAAAAAATCTCATTCTAAGTCAAAACGCAGGGACTCCAGCTCACCAAGAGCTCTTGTTTATCATTATAATGTTTTGGCTTTATCATTTATCATTTATGTATCATTGCATAGTTCAATATTAATACTCTGATTAAATTATATTTATATATGCATATTCAATATTAAGTTGTATATAGTTATACTATTTCATTAAATAACATATTAATTCATTAATATTTTGGCATATTATTGTTTATATAAAATATAAATTAAATATTATTAAATATTTATGATTTTTATATGTTTTTTGTATATATGTGCCCAGCCCCCAACACAATATTTGACATACCATTGTACCGTACCCACATACCCATACCCTATTATGATTCAGTAAACTAGTTATTTTTATGGAATTAAAAGTACAAACAGAAAGTCTCCGATTTCTTTATCAATCAAAAATTTAAAATGTTGTCCTTTACCACCAAGGAACTCAGGATTACGGTTTGTATCAGAATAGTCCAAAATGGCCATTTTGTCATCTTAAAATCATATTTCCAGAGTGTGATTTGTGTTTCTGCAATTAAATCCTAGAAGAGCTAATACAAGCAGCATAAGACGTTTCAAGTAATTTATACAGTATTACATTGGCGAAACCCAAACCATCTACATAAATGCAAGAACACATTCAGTTATTAGTAATTACAGAAAAGTTCCATTTGTCTAACTGAAAAATCGATCGCATTCCAAAATCTAAGAACATACTAGTATAAACTGCAGTTGAAATCTGCAAACATATATATGAGCAATGCTAGGGCAAACCTTGGAAACTTGGAAATAAATGAGGAGCATTTTTCCTTAAAAACTGTTAGGTCCGAAATGGCTTGAAGACTAACACACTCCACTTTCGACGCATTCAGCATAGACCTTTCCATAGGTTTTCGCAAGTCAAAATTGCTACAAAAATCATTTGTATTACCTGATAGGAGAAACCAATCCACCTTAACATTCATATAATGGCTAAACGAAAAGATAAACATTGAATGATAAACAACTACAATAGAGACTCTAGAAATCGTTAAACATCAGCAAAAAAGACAATGATTTCAAACGATAACAACACTAGAATGATACAGTTGCAAGATGCTAAAGGGAAAAAGTTGTGAAGAATAAACATCAATTAGGAAATACAAATGCAGTTGCTATCTATTCCAAATGGAATTTTTTCATTACACAGGATTATAAGATGTTACATGGAGAGTTTGGTTTGCATTGCAAATTTGCAACGACTCTATACTACTAGAAAATCTTTTAAAACCTGCCTACTACAATTCCTACCAAAAAAATTCCTTGAAATCTTTTCATGTTTAAATATATCTTTCTATGTTTCCTGACAAAATTACACATACATTCACAAAAGTTCATCTATGTGCAAAACACAAAAACTGACAGGTAACAATCATCCAGCATGTCATCTTTGTTTAAGCACTCCCTTGTTGACATTATCTGATTATCAATATACTATGTTCGCCCTCACATGGTGATTAATGATGATATTATTGGTTCTTCAAGCTTAAGTGTTGTGGCAGACATCTGCCACTGTTTTCTTCCAACCTTGTTCTCCAACAATAATCTTCATCAGATATTTATTCTGTAACATACAAATTTTCCTAACCAATTTTAAACAGTATTTATCTATCAACCAATCCCATTCACATGACAATGATTTCCTTTAACTAATTATAACTGGAAAGAAGTAATTGCTACCTAATCTAATTGCATTTAACTTCAACGATTGTAAAGGAAATAAATAAATGTTTACTTTGATATCATTTAAATCAATCTAACATGTTCAACTGAAAAATAAAGTAGCAACTACCTTTTTAAACATCTAATATATTCGTGCATACTTTCTAAACTATCTATTTATGCTTCCATGATTCCAAAGGTAAAAGTACAAAAGAATATACAGATATGATGGAGAATTCTCTTTGTCTTGTTGTTCAAGCCTCCGCATTGGTGAGAGGAGAAGCATTGACATAGGCTTAACCTCCCAACCATGGACCATACTTATCCCCACACATCCTAACTTAATAGAACGGCCCTCCCTACCTCGGGATCGGGCTTGGGATGTTCTTAAGTCCAGCCATCTAAGTAATCCGGTGGTTTGAGTGTCCCATCAGTTATTTCCCAAATAACTGAAGCATTTGGACAAACAAAAAGATCCTATGATTGACACATCTGCCTATATCTACCTTGGCCAAAGATTTCAAAGTTGAGTTCATAAACTCGATCTCCACCACTCGACTTGACAACTATTTTCTTCATTAGGACAAGCATGAGGTATTATATGTATTTGTTACTTAGTTATCTGATCTCATTCTTGATTTCTGCAGGTTATATACACCTCCTCACCATTTAAGGCAACCATGCCGGTGATTCCTAGGCGCATGAGAGATTATATCCAATCCATTTTGATTTACACCTCTTCACCATTGATGGCATCCTTGCCGGTGAATTCCTCGGTGTTTGGACTTCATGATATTATTAACATTTCAGCATGATGAATAAAAAAAGATTAGAAATAAATTCAGGCAGAATCTTTAATTCGTGACTATCATTATTATTCCATCTTCCATATCCATGGCTGCGAAAATCTTATAGTTAATGAACAGCAGGTGACATGATTATTAGAGACTATGGATTCCGACTAGGAAGCTATGTTTATATATATATATATATATACTCTACTCAAACTGTATATAATAAGGCAACAGTGTTTACTTTAACATGGAAAGATGATTAAAACAGAACACCGATTGGCATATCATTATGGATAAAAGGAAGTAATGGATTCAATATGTTTCAGTTGGTCTTAGCATATCTTACATGACTTGAGATTGGACTGTTCCTTCCTCCCACGGCCGGTAATACTTGACTCCGCACTTCCCTAGCTATAATCTCGCGGATGGATGTTGACGTGAAGATGAAAGGGAACTAGATGATAAGCTTATGAAGCCGATATAAATCTCAGAATACTCTTTCTCAGCTTAAATGCATAAGCAAAACATACAAGCACGTGAACGGAAGTGTTACAAGTTTGCAAACAGGAAAAAGTTATGGCAAATACGATCAATGAGACTCCATTAAAATGGTTACTTGGCTCTTCGGCTACCTTCAGTTATAAAGATGGCCATTCTAATGCCTCTCAAATCGAATTTTTAAAGAAAGAAATAAAGGGAAAGAATAAGAAGTTGAAGAGTTTTAATTTATTATTTTATTATTATTATGCGTTCTTATAAACGTTCATGTATATGTATTGATGAAGTGACATCATTAGATTATAAACTTATAATTTATTGGCGTCACCTCATTTTTATATACATGTGTTCGTATTTGAGGGTGTATAATAATGATTAAATAATAAATTCAAATAATAAATCTTCAAAGGTATGAATTTCGTATTTTTAATTTAGATTATTTAAGTTTTTATTATATTGTTTTTCTAATAGTTCATGCAGTCCCATAGTGCAACATGTTGTCAAGTCTCCATATCCTTTCCAAGGTAGTCTTAGGTCAAACTTGTCGATCCTAATGGTTGGACCAATCGACTATCCCCTTCCAATGATCCCATTTAGCAATGGTTCCCCTCTCTTCAGTCTTCTTCCTACAATCATCCAAACAAAACATTCTCACCAAGCCATTAATTCAAAGATATACTAATTGTTAATTCAAAACAATCGTCGATCATCTAATGACAGTTATAGCTTTCATCAACGTCTATAATAACTAACTCATTTCACATGATCATGAATAAAATAACTCATTATTAGTTGATACAACGTATATAATTAACTAACTCACTTCACATGTTTAGGAAAGAAATAAATTGATACATCGTCTATCATTAACTAAATTGTTTCACATGATCAGGAAAGAAATAAATTGATACAATGTCTATCATTAACTAACTTGTTTCACATGATTAGGAAAGAAATAATTTGTTAAACCAACAGCTATGATCAACTTAAGACTTAGTGCAAAATTTGGGATGTAACATACCCACCCCCTTAGATTTTTCATCATCTTTGATGAACATAATAGCAAACTTAAGTAGTACTTAGTCAATTATACAGATATTCAGTTTTCAGTTTCAGAGAAAAGATAGGGATATCTTTGAAAAATATCATGATAATCCTCCCAGGTGGCATTATCCTCAGCATATTGGTCCGACTGGACCTTGCACTGCGTTGCTTCCTGATTTCATAAGCGTAGCTTACGTACCTCGAGTATTTTGAGCGATCTTACCTCTACCACCCCTGGTTCTTGCACCTACAATAATTTCCAATCAATCATATGTTCATGGTGGGTAACATACTTTTTAAGATATGACACATGGAAGACGTCATGCATCCTAGCAAGGGCTGGTGGTAAAGCAATCCTGTAAGCTACTGAGTTCACAACTTCCAAAACTTCAAGGTCCCACGTATCTCGGGACTAGCTTAGCATTTTTGCCAAACTTGATAGTACTTTTCTGAGGCTTAACCCTTAGTAACACCTTGCCCCCTACTAAGAATTCTCTATGTTAATGTTCGGTAGCTTTTGTAGGATAACTCTATGGATATACATGTAATTATATATCAGACATAATTCTATGTGAGATATAAACTTAACATGGTATCACAGCCAAGTTGAAAAGAGATTTATCATTCCTCATAAATTGATAAATAAAATAGTGTAATCTGGTTCTCCTGCTAGCTTTTGAATTTTCAGGAGTAACAAGAATTTTTGAAGTTTCACGAGTAACAAAAATTTTGAAGTTTCATGAGTAACAAGAATAAAAAAAATGGACAGTTTAAAGGTATTTAAGGACTAAACCATTTTTGGGATGTCCTCTTCTTGTATTATGGGGCCCAATTTGGTGTTATGGTAATCAATAGATATATTGCGTTTGTAAGAGAATTAATTTATGGAGACTGGCTTTAATTACGTCTTACGGAGAACAGATTGATGTTTTTGGAAGTTAGTAATGTTTTTCGAGCCTTCATATGTTTAGAAGCCGACACATTATTGATATTGGTATTCATCTATAGTTTATCTATTGACCAGCTTATAATATGTGCGAGAAATGTAAGTCACATGATGAGCTTGGCAATTAAAGTTTTCCATGAATTAAACATTGTGTGTGGAAGCTTTAGGGAGTCAGAGTCAATATTTGCTTGGAACGTGGGATCAATCTGAAAGAGACCCTCTCTTTATTGTATATGAGCCTTTCTTTCATTGGGGCACGAGTTGGAGGAGTCTTCATATTGTTGTTCATACTATCTTTTATGTTGAGCGATGTTCTTTTATCTACTTGTTGTCTCTATTATGTTCAGGCTATATGACATTTGAAGAAAATTACATATAATATATCTTTCAGTCTTGCATGTGCTGACTTGGCAGCGTATGGGTGAAATGGATTTGCTGGCAGTGTATATCATTGATTATTTTTGACTTGGCAGTTGGCACCATGCGGGTGTTAATAATTGCTGGCAGAGAATATTGTTGATTAATGTCTCTGAAAGTGCTGACGGTTTAATTGTTGGCAGTGAATATTGTTGATTAATGTCTCTCAAAGTGCTGATGGTTATAAATATATTAAGAAAGTAATCATTAAAAGGGTGACATGGAGGTAAGTATTTATCTCTTTATTTCTTATGTGAAAATTCATTACTTAATATGCATGGGTTATTTATTAAATAAATAATAATTTCATAACCTTAGTTATTTATTTAAAATGAAATAATATGTTAAAATATAGATAAAAGTATATATATAGAAGTTTGAATAAATGCATATATATTCAAAATATATTTTGTCTATGTTTTATTGGAATGGTCTTATTATGAAAGATTATTTATTATTCTAAGTATAATAGTAGTCTCCTTCTTATGAGCTATATACCTTGATCTTTTCTTTCAAGAATGTTCTTGCAGGAAAAAGTGGGAGATTGAGATTTAGAGGGAGCCTGACAATTTATTAGAAGCGACCTTGGAAAGAGGGGGAGAAGACTATAAATGCTATTCAATTAAGCCTTCATTATCTTGGTCTTATTGATTGAGACGGAGTAAACCATATTGATATGGATTCCCTTGTGATCTATAAATTATGATAGTCATGAGGATTGTGGTTCATAAATTGTGATCATGTGATTTTCATGGGCCTACCCCTGTGTACATCATGAGGAAGTGACGATTTCCAAATGATCATCACTTGTATTTGGGAGAAGTTGTTGTAAGGTGACAATCTTACAATCAACTTGTATTATGAGATCTAACAAATTGAGTAAATGGTGAATGTCTTGTATCTCAAGATTCTAGGAGGTCATTACTCTTAGAGTACTTGGTGAATATCTTTGATATTCTAGGAGGCCAATACTCTTGATATCAAATGTGATATCTAAACGTTTTGAGTAAGTGGTGAATATCATTGATATTCTGGGAGACCAATACTCTTGATATCAAATGTGATATCTAAAAGTTTTGAGTAAGTGGCAAATATCATTAATATTCTAGGAGGCCAATACTCTTGATATCAAATGTGGTATCTAAATGATTTTGGAGTACTTGGTGAATATCGGATATCGATATTCTGGGAGACCAATACTCTTGATTTTTATCTTGTTTTTGAGTACTTGATGAATATCAGATGTCGATATTCTAGGAGATCAAGACTCTTGATATCAAATGTGATATCTTACCCTAAGTTTGAGTAATTGATGAATATCATATGTTGATATTTTGGAGAGCAATACTCTTGATATTGTATACGATATTAAATTGTGGAAAACTTCTGAGATATCCTTATATTACCAATGGTGTAATATTTGTCTTGTGTTTATCCTCCCTTGCTAAGAGGGAGTGTTATTGTTTGGTAGCTTCTATTGAATAACTCTATGGATATACATGTAATTATATATGAGACATAATTCTATGTGAGATATAAACTTAACACTCTAGGTGTTCTTTTCGCATCAACATAACTCTTCTATCTATCGTTTGCTTCCTTTGACCTTTGATGAATTTGGATTACCTGTTCCTCCATCTCCTAAAGCATTTCAAGCCCAACAATGATTCTATCTTCCAACCGATTCCAACTCACTAGAGTTCTGCATTTACGACCATACAAGGCCTCAAAGGGGGCCATTCTAATGGTGGATTGATAGGAGTTATTATATGCAAATTCTACCAAGGGTAAGTATGTTTCCCATTGGTACTGTCGGTCCATATAGTATACTCTTAGAAGATCCTCTAATACTTGATTTACCTGTTTTGTCTGACCATCTGTCTCAGGATAATAGGCTGAGCTAATGTTCAACTTGGTGCCCAGAGCTGTAAGTAATGTTTGCCAGAATCTAGAAGTTATCCTAGCATCCCTATTTGAAATAATTTTCTCCGGAATTCCGTGCAACCTAAAAATCTCTTTTATGAACTTATGGGCAATCTCGGGTGCTCCATTAGTTAGATTCCCTGGTATAAAATGAGCAACCTTTGTCAATCTGTCAACCAACACCAAAATAGTCTTGTGTCGATTCCTTGTCATAGCCAACCCTTGTACGAAATCCATGGATATTACCTGTCATTTCCATTCGGGTACTTCATTTGGGTGTAATAGGCCTGTAGGGTACCGGTGTTCTTCTTTTACTCTCTGATATTCCAAACATCCTACATCAAACTTGATTATCTCCCTTTTCATCCCTTTCCAGAAATATAGAGGTTTTATATCAGATAACATTTTTGTTACTCTCGGATATCCTAATTATGGGGTTGAGTGAAATTCACATAAAATCAGTCTTCGAAGTTCAGGGTCGTTGGGCACATAGATTCTGTGGTGATATTTTAATAATCCGTCCTCTTCTAAGCTAAAATCTGAACACTTAGGATCATGTAGGTCTATAACATACGAGTTTTCTTAACCAAGTTATACAATCTCCATTTAACTAATCTCATAAGTAACTGATTTCATTTCACATGACATTGATTTCTAACGACCAAATATAACTGAAAATACAAAAAGAGATATCTATGTACTGCTAACAATTTAATTAGTTCTAGATATTCATCTAAAATAAAGTAATAGCTATTTAGATTATTTGTAAACAAAATCCTTATTAACATAAAAGTAAATCTAACTATTCATTCCGAGTTTGAAGAAAAAAAACAATTGAAACTTACAATACAAAATAGAAGAATCTCTTTAATTTGTTGTCCAAGCCTCGGCATTGGTGAGAGGAGAAGCATTGACATAGGCTTAACCTCCCAACCGCAGACCATTACTTATCCCCTCATATTCTAATTTAATAGAACGGCCCTCCCTACCCCAAGGTCGGACTTGGGATGTTCATAAGTCCAGCCATCAAAACAACCCAGTGGGTTGAAGTCCCAACAGTTATTCTCCAAAATAACTAAAGCATCTGGACATTCAACATAGATCACATGTTCAGCACATCTGCTTATAATCTACCTTAGCCAAGGATTTCAAATTGGGTCTACAAACCCAATCTCCACCACTCGACTTGACAACCTTTACATAATTGGAAAATGCATGAGCTATTGCAGTTTTTAACTTATTGTTTATTAAGAATCTGATACAAATCTTGTTTACGCAGGATTCTCTACACCTCCTCACCCTTTTCAAGCTTCCAAGCCGGTGATTCCTGAGTGCTTACAAGTTTATATTCACAGCATTGTTTTACACCTTATCCACCTATGATGGCATCATTGCCTGGTGAATGCATTGGTGTTATGATTTCATGTTATCATTTTGTAATAGAAGAAAAATGTATTTTAATTCTGAGATAAATGGTTATACAGAATTGGTATTCTTTCATGGCAGAGTAAAACATCATTATGCAAATTTCATGATTTCAAATCTATTAATTAGCTCCTTGAATTCGAACCAAAATATATATATAATTGCAACAAAGTTATGGTTCCCATGTATTATTGGCACAAAGGAATACGGCTGTTGTTAAGACACGTAATGAAAACATGGAAGGAAACCTTAAAATAATAAATGGTATTCTGCACGTATTTCTACAGACAACATAAGGAAAAACACAAGGATTTTCGTGGCCTTACGTGTCATCTCTAACACAGTTCGGCTGCTCTGTTGTTGGAAGAAGACTCCTATTCTGAAAACCGCGGCCAGAGATATGAAGGAGATTGACGACGGATGAATGAGCAGTAATATAATTTAATATCGTTCTCAGTTATCTTGAGAACCTTCGATAGCAAGGAGACGGTAATGGAATAAGAATGGTTCGATTATGATTATGAGATTCTAATAAAAAGGAAAGAGCGTGACTATTCGGCTCCCTTCAATTACAAGAACCCATACGAATACCTTTCAAATCGATTAAAAAGAAAAAGAAAAGAAAGAAAATAGAGAGTTAAGGAGTTATTATTGTTTTATTATTATTATATATTCTTATCTACATTCATGTGTACATATTGATAAGGTGCCATCGTTAGATTATAATTAATAATGTATTGGTGTCATCTTATTTTTATATACATATGTTCGTATTAGAGAATGTTCAATAATAACTATATCATAATAATATTGATAATTCTTTTAAAGGTAAGAATTTATGTTTATTTTATATTATTTATTATAATGTTCCTTTTATAGCTCATGCAGTTCCACCATGTAATATGTTGTCAAGTCCTAGTAACCTTGCCAAGATAGTTTTTAGGTCAAACCTGTCGATTCTGATGACTGGACTATTCGACCATCCCCTTCCGATGACCTTTTTTACCAATGTTTCCCCTCTCTTTTCAATCTTCTTACTACAATCAATCAAAACAACATTCTCACCAAGACATCAATTCAAGATATATAAATTGTTAATTCAAAATCATCTAGTGACCATTAGAGATTTCATAACGTCAGAATAACTAACTCTCTTCACATGTTCATGAAAAAATCTCATCATCATACATGTATTTCAACTAACTCATTTCACATGATCGGAAGAATTAACTTGATACAACGACTATAGTTAACTAACTCACTTTCACATGATCAGGAAGAATTAAATTGATACAACGGCTATAATTAACTGACTCACTTTCACATGATCAAGAAGAAATAAATTGATACAATGGCTATAATTAACTAACTCACTTTCACATGATCAGAAAGAAATAAACTGATACAACGGCTATAATTAACTGACTTGCTTCATATGATCCAAAAATAAATTGTTTCAATAGCTATAATAAATTAAAATTTAGGGAAAAAATTTGGGATGTAACAAGGCCTGTAATAAGAGCTAAGTTGATTTCTATATAAAACTCATCATGCTCCAAGTGTCGTAAAATTTGGTCCCTTAACCTGAAGTTTACAGTAGTTATCGCCGAGATGTGTCTACTCCAACTTAGGGCATCTGCCACCTTGTTTTCCTTACCTTTAATATAACTTATGTCAAACTCATAATCTGCTAAGAATTCCAGCCACCTCCTCTGCCTAGCATTAAGATTCAGTTGGGTGAAAATATACTTCAAACTATGATGATTAGATCTAAGCTCAAAAGGTTTTCTAATTAAGTAATGTCTCCACATTTGTAAGGCATGCACAATTGCTGCTAATTCAAGATCATGGGGTGTGTAATTCTGTTCATAATTTTTCAGTTTTCTAGATTCATAAGCAATGACCTGCTTATCCTGCATTAACACACCCCCTAATCCTTCTTCGGATGCATCTGTTGTAACTACGAACTACTTTTGTGGATTAGGTACCCTTAGAATAGGTGTTGTAGTGAATTTTTCTTTAAGAAACTCGAAGGCTGATTGAAACTTCTCTGTCCAAATAAATTCCTTTCCTTTTCTCTAAAGTGAAGTGATCAGATAGGCTATCCTTGAGAAATTTTTGACAAACTTTCTATAGAACCCTACTAAACCCATAAAGCTCTTAACTTCAGATACATTTCTAGGTATGAGCCATTCCTTAATTGCTTTTATCTTTGATGGATCCACTACCATACCCTGAGCTGATATAATGTGCCCTAGATATTGAATTTCCTTTTGGTAAAAAGCACACTTAGATAATTTCCCATAGAGCTTGTGTTCTCTTAATCTTTGCAGAACTATTTCTAAGTGCCTCTGATGTTCTTCTTCATTCTTAGAATATATTAAGATGTCATCTATAAAGACCAATACAATCTTGTCCAAACAATCCTGAAATATGTTGTTCATTAAATTCATGAAAGCTGTTGGGGCATTGGTTAACCCAAAAGGCAACATTGTAAACTCGTAATGTCCATACCTGGTTCTGAATGCGGTTTTATGTATATCCTCATCCTTTATTCGAAACTAATGGTATCCTGACCTTAAGTCAATTTTTGAAAATACTGTCACACCCTTCATTTGATTAAAAAGATCATCTATCCTCCGCAATGGGTACCGGTTTTTGATGGTGACTTTATTAAGCATCCTGTAATCTACCCATAATCTCATGGTTTCATCCTTCTTCCTCACAAACAGCACTAGGGCTCCCCATGGTGAGACACTAAGCCGGATCAACTTCTTATCTACAATATCCTGAAGTTGAATCTATAATTCCATTAATTCTTTAGTTGTCATTCTATATGGGACCTGGGATATGGGTTTTGCTCCTGGTGTTACATCGCAATTTTTGCCCTAAATTTTAAACTGATTTTAGCCGTTGAACCCAATTTATTTTTTCATGTTCATGTGAATTTGAATTAGTTCATTATAGTCATTGTTATAACATGTTAGTTATAGCCGTTACTTATTCTTTCATGTTCATGTGAAATTGAATTAGTTAATTATAACCGTTGTATCGATCTAATTATCATATGAAATTTAGTTAATTCTAGCCGTTGTATTTATTTATTCATGATCATGTGAAATAGAGTTAGTTAACAGTTAACTATAGCCTTTGTACATATATGATGAATAAATCAGTTATTATGATATTGATGAAATTCCTAATGGTTACTTGATGATTTTAATAAACAATTTTTAAATCTTGAATTGATGTTTTGGCAAGAATGTTGTTGTGAATGATTACAAGATGAAGACTGGAGAGAGAGGGGAAGCATTGCGAAACAAGGTCATCGAAAGGGGATGGTCATAAGGTTCAGTGATCAAAAGCGACAGGTTTGACCTAAAACCATCCTGGCAAGGTTATTAGGACTTGGCAACATATTTCATGATGGAACCGCATAAGCTATAAGTAAAAACAATATATTAAAACAATACAAAACAAACATAAGTTCTTACCTTTAAGAAATTATCAAATAATAATATCATTTAAATATTATTTTATTCTCTCAATTATGATCATAGGTAAATAATAATAAAGTGGCACCAATACATTAAAAACATTAATCCAATGATACCACCTTACCATTACGTACCTATAAACTTAACCAAGAAAATAAAACAAATGTAAATAATATTAATTGTTTAAAAACTCGTCATCTTCTTTTCCTTTCAATTTTCCCTCCTTTCTTTTTAGCCAATTTGATTAAAGATTTCGAATATGATCTTGTAACTAATGGAAGCCGTAAGGTTTGGCTCGTGTCTTTAATATGAAACCTTCAAACGTAACTTGGCATTCTTCTTTTTCCTAGCTTTTTGGCGTCTATTTCTCCTCTCGGCTTTCAAGCCATATTACATTCAAACCCTTTCAGCTAGCAATCGAATATTTTGCAGAGGCAACGGCAAGTGAATACTGTGCATACGGCTGAGTGTCTTGCCGCAGGTTGGAGAACTCACCCACTACCCGAGCTACATGGTCACACAGCAGAGTCACGTAAGAATTGAGAAATTCGAGAAGTCAACCTGAGCTTCAATTAGGCATTGGTCTACCTTAGCCCTTGATTGGTTCGCATACTCGACTGTCCATGGTTTTGCCATAAAACTAGATCTTTTCGAAAACCTACTTAACAGTCTAGGTCATATAAACATTCAGATGCTCCAATATCAATTAATATGGACACAAGGTTTCCGTAGATCTTACCCGGAGTTTCAATGGGGCCTATCTGTTGTTTTGTCTATCTATCATCCAGAGCTGCGTGTATCCTTTGCTGAAAGACTTGTTGTTGTTGTGGTAAAAGTGATCGCTGTGTCTGGCTGATGTTGGGTTTACTGGGGCACCGGGTTAAATAATGATTTCCTCCACAGTTAAAACATCCTCCTAGTGATCCTTTCTTTTCATTATTCCTGTTGTTTCTATTCGTATAGTAACTGCTTTTGGCATCCTTAACCCCATTGCTCTTTAACTCTCGTTTGTTATTTTTGTAGTCCTTAATTGTTTTTTCTAAGGCTCGAAATCAGCACCGTCTAAATTCCAGATTGCCTTCCTTTTGTTGTCTCTGATGGATTCATTCTTTCTAATCTTGTGTTTTTGTTAAACAGCCTTCTCTAGGCCCTCTTCCATGGTTCGAGGAGTGAGAACATCAATAGCTCCTCCTATCCTAGTGTTCAACCCCATGATGAATTTTCTCGCCTTCAAATTGGTGTCTTGCTGGTAAGGTGGCACATATTTTAGCAATCGAGTGAACCTCTCTCGGTACTTATGTACTGACATGTCTCCTTATTTTAAGTTTTTGAAATCTAAAAGCTTCAAATCATAAAAGGTTTGTGGCAACTAGCGTTTTTGAAATATGTTCACAAATTTTTCCCAGGTGATCTCAATGGTCCTAATGTTCTGTTCAACCTTGGTATTTCACCACCAAGTTGCAGCTTCTACGGTAAAATGATATATTCCCCAAACTGCCTTTGAGGTTTCAAAGAAATTCCTAATCTCAAACTATTGTTCCATCTCAGTTAACCATGCTTCTACTTCCTCCCCGGACTCAAAATCGGTAAACTTAAGCAGTTTTATTTTCTTAATGTCTGCTGATAAATTAGCCACTATCTCTTTCTTCTTTTGCTTCTCTGATTGTTTGGGAGAGAGAGTTTTGTTATGCTTAGAGACCTTTGCCTCTACTCTACAGCTTCCTCACGGTTCTACCCTATCTAGGCTGCCATTTCACTCATTCTTTTTTCCATAATTTCTAACTTTAGTTGTGTTTCTTGCAAGATCTGGAGTAGCAATTCATTAGAAGATTGAAGGTTCTCACGTATTATATCTTGATTCGCAATGTTCTCATTGCTGTTCATTTTTATGTTTAGGGTTCCCACCTATTAATTTACAATTGTGTCAATTATGTGAAAAGAAGAGACTTTTACAATAAAGAAAAGTCTTACAAACACATGATTTCAAATAACTTAATTTAATTTATTATTTCGTTGCTTCACTTAAGCAACCTCGTTTACAAAATTTCTTCTATTGAGGAGGTTTACATCAACATAACAATTAATCTTGCTTTGCAACACTAAATTTTGGCTCAGACTGGTACATATCTTGCACCATCCAGGATCTATGAAATTGTAAGAGAGGATTGCTCTGCCGAGTGTTCCAGCTTTGAATCAGCTTGTTTCTATATGTTGCTTTGCTAGTAGGAGTCCACTTGACTCTTTCTTTCTTCATCTGCAGGATTGCCTGATTCAGAATTTCATTATCTCGGAGTATAGAACAGCAAGTGTAGTCATATTTAGTCATATTTTTATGAGATAGGGAAAGATGGGGTGTTGAGTCTTCTTGCGTGGTGTTTTACATACTTGCATCTTGTAGTCAGTCCAAAATCTTTCAGGTTTCAAGAAGGTAGGGTGCCCTAGGTTCAGTGTCGAACCCAGCGCTCTGATACCATATGTAACATACGAATTTTCCTAAACAATTTTAAATAGTATTTATCTATCAACTAATTCCATTCCCATGACAATGATTTCCTTTAACTAATTATAACTGGAGAGAAGTAACTGCTACCTAATCTAATTGGATTTAACTTCAACAATTATAAAGGAAATAAATAAAAGTTTCCTTTGATATCATTTAAATCAATCTAACATGTTCAATTGAAAAATAAAGTAGCAACTACCTTTTTAAACATCTAATATATTCGTGCATATTTTCTACACTATCTATTTATGCTTCCATGATTCCAAAGGTAAAAGTTAAAAAAAACATACAAATATGATGGAGAATTCTCTCTGTCTTGTTGTTCAAGCCTCCACATTGGTGAGAGGAGAAGCATTGACATAGGCTTAACCTCCCAACCGCAGAACATACTTATCCCCACACATCCTAACTTAATAGAACAGCCCTCCCTACCTCGGGATCGGGCTTGAAATGTTCTTAAGTCCAGCCATCTGAGTAATCCGGTGGTTTGAGTGTCTCATCAGTTATTTCCCAAATAAATGAAGCATCTGGACAAACAAAAAAGATCTCATGATCGACACATCTGCCTATATCTACCCTGGCCAAGGATTTCAAAGTTGAGTTCGTAAACTCGATCTCCACCACTCAACTTGACAACTATTTTCTTCATTAGGACAAGCATGAGCGATTATATGTATTTGTTACATAGTTATCTGATCTCATTCTTGATTTCTACAGGTTATCTACACCTCCTCACCATTTAAGGCAACCATGCCGATGATTCCTAGGTGCATGAGAGATTATATCCAATCCATTTTGATTTACACCTCTTCACCATTGATGGCATCCTTGCCGGTGAATTCCTCGGTGTTTGGACTTCATGATATTATTAACATTTCAGCATGATGAATAAAAAAAGATTAGAAATAAATTCGGGCAGAATCTTTAATTCATGACTATCATTATTAATCCATCCCCCATATCCATGGCTGTGAAAATCTTATGGTTAACGAACAGCAAGTGACATGATTATCAAACCCTATGGATTTCGACCAGGAAGCTATGTTAATATATATATCTGCATACTCTACTCAGACTGTATATAATAAGGCAACAATGTTTACTTTAACATGGAAAGATGATTAAAACAAAAACACCGACTGGCATATCATTATGGATAAAAGGAAGTAATGGATTCAATACGTTTCAGTTGGTCTTAGCATATCTCACATGACTTGAGATTGGACTATTCCTTCCTCCCGTGGCCGATAATACTTGACTCCGCACTTCCCTAGCTATGATCTCGCAGATGGATGTTGACGTGAAGATTAAAGGGAACCGGATGATAAGCTTATGAAGCCGATATAAATCTCAAAATACTCTTTCTCAACTTAAACGTATAAGAAAAACATACAAGCAGGTGAATGGAAGTGCTATGGGTTTGCAGAGAGGAAAAAGTTATGGCAAATACGATCAATGAGACTATTAAAATGGTTGCTTGGCTCTTCGGCTACCTTCAGTTATAAAGATGGCCATTTGAATGCCTCTCAAATCGAATTTTTGAAGAAAGAAATAAAGAGGGAAAGAATAAGAAGTTGAAGAGTTTTAATTTATTATTTTTTTATTATTATGCATTCTTATAAACGTTCATGTGTATGTATTGATGAAGTGACGTCATTAGATTATAAACTTATAATTTATTGGTGTCACCTCATTTTTATATACATGTGTTCGTATTTGAGGGTGTATAATAATGATTAAATATTAAATTCAAATAATAAATCTTCAAAGGTATGAATTTTATATTATTATTTAAGTTTTTATTATATTGTTTTTCTAATAGCTCATGCAGTCCCATAATGCAACATGTTGTCAAGTCTCCATATCCTTTCCAAGGTAGTCTTAGGTCAAACCTGTCGATCCTAATGACTGGACCAATTGACCATCCCCTTCTGATGATCCCGTTTAGCAATGCTTCCCCTCTCTTTAGTCTTCTTCCTGCAATCATCCAAACAAAACATTCTCGCCAAGACATTAATTCAAAGATATACTAATCGTTAATTCAAAACAATCGTCGATCATCTAATGACAATTATAGCTTTCATCAACATCTATAATAACTAACTCATTTCACATGATCATGAATGAAATAACTCATTATCAGTTGATACAACGTATATAATTAACTAACTCACTTCACATAATCAGGAAAGAAATAAATTGACACAATGTCTATCATTAACTAACTTGTTTCACATGATTAGGAAAGAAATAAATTGATACAACATCTATCATTAACTAACTTGTTTCACATGATCAGGAAAGAAATAATTTGTTAAACCAACGGCTATGATTCAATTTAAGACTTAGGGCAAAATTTGGGATGTAACATGTTCAATGAGGGCTCTCTCACAAAGATAATTTTACTTGTCCATGTACATCAGATGCACCTGACAGGTTTTGACTTTATTGATATCGAACTTTCATAATTAGAATGTATTCATAAAACAGTTCTTGACTGCATATAACAGCCATAACTTTTATTTTATTTTAGAATTATAATACATAACTGCTAGAAATCCTACTGCATTTGATTCTAATGAAACATTTGCAGATTTGGATACTTCCAATGAAGAGCAACATGGTGATTTTCATGTGATTCTTTAATTTGACTACAACCATATTCTAATATTAGAATATACTCTTATAAGCCGTATACTCTTAAACAATATACTATTAATTTGACTATAACCATATTATATAAGAGTATATTAGAATATACTCTTAATGAACTCTATAACCTGCAAGTTCTCTTCAACCCCAACTCTCAAATCTGTGTAACTACCATAGCACCATCGGCACATAATTTTTCACATTTGAAGCTCGGGTGAACGTCCAAGTTCTTCATTACCAAGGGTTTTGTCTTGGTAAAGCTGCGATGTTATTGCAAAAGGAATCATAAATGAAAAAATGTGAAAGAAAATACCCAGAAAACCATCCATGCTGCCTTATGCAGACTCAGCATTCAAAAAACATCACACAACTGTAAAAGCCTAGATTTCAGGCAATTTCACGTGAAGATAAGCTCACACATAATTGGAAAATGCAATTGCCTTCATTAAATAAAATCACCTTAGGGAAAGGTAATAAGCCAAGGGCCCTATCCATGACTGAAAATAGAGACAGCTAAAGTGAAATCTGAAGCATCAAACATTTCCATTTATTTCAATAAAGAGGGAGGAAAGAAGAGGAGAAGATAGGAGTTAAAGAAGGATTAATGAAAGAGGAAAAGAATGAGAAGAAAATAAGAAAGGGACTTTTTCAAAAGGTTGCGATGACAAAAGGATGTGACTCTTTGAAAGGATTATAATTACGAATGGTTGTGACTCTCCGAAAAGGTTGTAATTATGAAGTGTTGTGACTTTTCGAAAGGACATAGATCACAAATAAAACAATATTTATAAATCACCATTGAATAAGAAAAAAAAGGAGAAAATAGAATAACATAACAAAAAAATGTAATTGCATACCTCTTGGCATATATTTAATGATGCAGAGGTAAGGGTGGTGTATGAATGGCCCAACTACAAGTTCAGCAATTTGTGTAAGTTGCCTAGTATTCCCAAGGCCTTAAGTGCTTGAATACCCTCAAAACCTAACAAGATCTACTCCCCAAGGTTCCAAATGCTAGGGTTGATATATTTTGATGGTTTTCAACTCTCCAACACTTCAAATCTCCTAAAATTGCCTTTTAAGCCTAGTTGCCCCAATTAGGCCTCCAGCGATAAAGATGTTTGTTTTACTCCCAACTTTCCCAAAGAACTTAACTCAACTCTATGGCTTTTTGGATACCCATTTGACCATTCTTCAACATATCCAAAGCT
This sequence comes from Cupressus sempervirens, assembly GCA_028749045.1. Classification (NCBI taxonomy): domain Eukaryota; kingdom Viridiplantae; phylum Streptophyta; class Pinopsida; order Cupressales; family Cupressaceae; genus Cupressus; species Cupressus sempervirens. The sequence continues at coordinate 182,007,716 of CM053785.1, read as the reverse complement.
TGCCTAGGGTTCTTGTGGACCAAATCTGACTGCCCTTATAAGATGGCTCTAAAATGCATAAAAAGTGAGCAATTTAACAAAGGAACTATAAACTCTCTTCACTTTCCAGTCTCCCCACTTTAGACAGTTTTTTCTTAGGTCTTCAATGTCATAAATCCAAAAGGAATTAGAGTCAAAGTGCCTGCAAAACCAAAAGCCCCAAATTGCTTCCCCCAAACCATTAAAACTAGGGCTTTCTAATTCAATGCTGTCCCCACACTTCTGGGATCAAATAAGGGTGGATTCACCTTGTCCTTGGGATACTAAAACACTTTCAAACATTAAACAATAGCCTCCAATGGCTAAAACTCCTGTTGCTGCCCCATACCTACACTTTCATTCACCATTTACACTTCCTTCTTGGGTGATCACCATCAACAAACTCTTATCTGCATATGTCAGGGGTAGTACATCATTGTACAAGTTAGGGATGAGTCATTCCATGAGAATCAGCAAGTCATTCATGGAATGATCATCTAAACATCAATTTTTTGTCAAAATCAGCAATCAAGAACACTATTCCTAAATGTTGTCCACGCTCAAATGCAAGACCAGAAATCAGCAAATAGCTTTAAAGCATAAGAAGTGGATCCTTATACAATATACAGTATCCTCCAATGTTAGAACAACTTCTGGACACAAAACTAAATGAAGAACATCAAGATTTCATTCCAAAATGGAGTTTTTCATTGATTTCAAGCACAATCCGTACAAAAATGAAGCTCTCTAATTGCTGCCTACTGTACAATGCCTCCAAAGGTTCATAAAACCTTCCTAACAACTACTACAGCTGATTGGAATCGGTTTCCAAGCTTAGTTATGCATAAAACTTCCTAAAACAACTTTCCCTTCAAAAGAGAACTAACCATTGGAATTCAATATTTGAATTTCCAACTTGTCTAGTATGTCCTCTAGACCAAATTAACATTCCAAGCTTAGTTATGCATAAAACTTCCTAAAACAACTTTCCCTTCAAAAGAGAACTAACCATTGGAATTCAATATTTGAATTTCCAACTTGTCTAGTATGTCCTCTAGACCAAATTAACAAACCTAGGACTCCTACAGACTCTATTAGAATCCATATGTCCCTTCTACCCTTAAATCCCCATTTGAGATCCTAAGGTCCTTCACAGGCCCTTTAGGATTCATTACAGCTTTGCCATTTTGAAAACATCCCAAGGCCATGATAGGCTCTAGAACATGCCAATTAACTGGTGCATAGTGTTCTTTGTCATTGATCCACCTTTCATCTTCCATAGAGACCTTTGCTTGTGCTGATGCTCCTGCATCATTTAACGTGAGAAGCAAGGAGACTCTAAAAGGTGGTAGAGGCATTTAGAAAGGTATGTGTGTGAGGTATGTTATATATTCAAAGGTTTTATTTACATTATTATATGATATGTAAATAAATACATGATTGGCTATATAAATAAATTTACATATATGTGTGTGTGCATGTGTGAAAGTTTATATAAAAGCACATATCATAGAAATACATATTTATTCAAATAATGATATTTAGTGATTATTTAAATTTGACATCATGTTCATTAAATGAATATAAAGAAATAATAGATCAAACTCAAATAGTGCCAGTGTAGGGATTGTGCTCAACTCTATATAAATGGTTAAGTGGCAGTATGGGGATTGGGATCATCTCTATATAAATGGATAAGTTGGTATTAATGAAACCCCAAAGTGCCAATGTAGGGATTGTGCTCTACTCTATATAAATGGCTATGTGCCAATGTAGAGATTACAGTCATCTCTATAAAAATGGCTAAGTTGGGATTCATGAAACCCCATAATGATAGTGTAGAGATTGTTCTCAACTCTATATAAATGGTTAAGTGCCAATGTAGGGATTGGGATCATCTCTATATAAATGGCTAAGCTGAGTTAAATGATAGCTCATAATGCCAATGCAAGAGATTAGTACAACCTTCATATAAATGGCTAATATTGCCATTGCAAAAGGTCAATACAACCCTTGTATAAATGGTTAGATGAGAATGATATAATGGCCAAAATATTGTAATGAGTCAAAATATACATATGTGATAAGGCCTTCGATAGAGAATGTCTTTCAAGAACCTTGGTAAGTGCCCTCCAAAGAAGACGGTAAAATAATAGAGGATGGTTCTAGATTCGATATTATATCATTTAGATATCCTAGAAGATCCTCAAGAGGGTTAGGAATCTCAATCTAGAGACATCCTTAAGGTTTGGGGTTAGAATTGAGGTAGCACTTGCACCTAGAATATTATAGTTAAGCTTGTTATTGTTTAAATCTAGCATTTCTTTGCTGGTTCTACTTGTCCAAAGCTAACACTAGTAGAAGGGATATTATAGAGAAAATCTTTGATCTAGCGACCAACTACAGTATTAATTCCATGGATGGCACGAGATAATGGTCCTTTAAAGAAGTTCTATTTAGATCACAGAAATTCACACATAGGTAGATGTCTTCAATCTTCTTATGGACTGGGATAGAATTAGACACCCAGGTACTATCCTTTGTAGAATAGATGATGCAAGAATCAACAAGCTCTATAAACTCCTACGGCATCACAGACTCAATCTTAAGAGTCAAGGGCTTTTGCTTTTGTCAAATAGGTTTCTCTCCTTCCACCAATTCAATAGTGTGTTGGATGATCGATGGATCATAGCCTTTGAGGTCGTCATATGACCAGGCAATCACATCCTTATATTTCTTGTAGACGTGAATTAGTCGGTAATGGTCATGCTAAGGAACATTCTTCCCAACCTTTAACACTTTCCCTTCCCAAACTTGCAGGTAATAGTAGTCCTGCTCATTTATCGTGCACTTCACATTGTTATTACTAGCATCGTCACAGTTGAAGAGATTTTCCAAAGTGATCAGCCCCTTTAGGAAGCTTATTTCGTCTTAGCTGAATAATCTGATCTTCATAGGCTTGAACTATTTTGCGTTAAAATTACTCTGTGAACTCACTAGAATGTTGTATGAACGAGGCAATCTATGCATTACTCTCAAAAATTGCTAGTTTTGATCATTATCAAGGCAGGCCTAACCATTGCACGGACTACATGTTTGTTTCCAACAAATCAAAAGCAAGACTCAAACAGGAACCAATTGTATCTAGGTTAGCCATGACTATATTCAGCTTTCTAGGAATGACTTGAATATTGAAAGTGTCCAAAAAAATTTAAAATCCCATAATTTGTAGTGATATGAGCACATATTTAGTAGCAGCCATATTCGTCACTTGTTGAGTAACCAACTCGAAATCTCCAAGCTCTTTCAATTGCTTAATTCCCATCTATTCTGCAAGACTCAATCCCTGCACAATCCCTTCATACTCCACTTCATTATTGGAACATGGGAATCGAAAGCAGAAAGAACAGAGCCCTAAAGTAGTAGGAACATCTATTACAACTACCTTTTGCAACACAGTTATACTCAGGCAAGCATATAAGGTGAGCGGAAGCTTCCTAATTATGCCTACAATCTGAACTCTGTTGTCATTAAGATACATAACTCCTCTATCTAAGGGTTCATATTCAAGATCAAGGGCCTCGGCTATTTGTTTAGGAATGACTATATTACTGGCTTCAGAATCAAGCATGAGATTATGCAGCAACTTACCATTTACGATCGAAGGTAAATAAAAGGGAGTAGGTTTAAATTGCTCTACTTTGGCACTTGCTAGAGAAACTCCTTGATTAGTGAGGATGATGTGAACACACATTTGACTTCAAACTCCATTTTTTGCTTGATGCCCCTTTATCCTTTTTTTTGTGTTGAGGCGCTTTCCAAAACAGATTGCGACTTTTTCATGTCAAATAGTGCTTCTAGAAACAACCCTTATCCGAAAATGGTGGGGATATCTCAAAGGGACACATCTAGAGAAACTTCCTTTAGCTGCTTAGCTCCATTTATAGTAGTTGGTGTGGCTTGTCTTGGCTCTCCAAACTTGTGAGTTGTCGTCTCCTTAGGTTTTAGTTAAGGAGAAACAACAATGAGTTCAAGCGCAACTTTTCTAGAACTAAGCTTAGATGGATGAATCACCTACTCACCTACAATTTGCCACTTTGAGCAAAGATTGTAGTCAAATTGCACATGCATCGCCTTGGAATTGGATGTGGAAGCATCATTACAGTCAAAAAGATTTCAAGCACTAACTCCTTGTCTTCCATCCATATCGATTGCAATTTATATTTGTCTTTCCAAGAACATGCCTTGCATCTACGTAGTAAATGCAACAGTCACCATGTTAGGAGACATGTACATGCTAGGCTTAGTGAAAATACCTAGGGCTCTCTGCTCTACAACAAGTTGTAAATTTGCCCGCGGGTAAATTTGCAATGGCCGGGGACTTCATTGCAATGGCAAAACCACAAGTTAGTATCATTAGCCAGCTTATTTTGGCCAGGTATCATCTCTCTACTCTGGCTAAGCTGAACAACTTGCAGAGGCATAGGAATGGGAACCAAATAATTATTAGCTTGTGGCTGACCAAATTTTAAGCCTACCTAATTTTGATTCATCTGGCAGTTAGACTTTCGAGAGTGATAGTTTTCATAAGGCGGTTTAGAAGAGGGAGTTTGTTGCCTCTTCAAATTGATGATCTCAATGGAGAAAGTTCACAACAAACTTTTTATATCACTCACTTTGATGCTAGCATGGTAGAAGCAGTTGCGCTATTGGGCTGAGCATTTGGCTAATAGTAGAGAGACTAGGGTGGAGGAGCGACACTATGGTTGGCTTTAATAGGAATAGGTACAAGTGATACCAGAAAGGCAAGCATAATAGGTCTAGGTGGGCGTCGGTCTATATCTATGAGGCTATTTTCCGCCCTAACAACAATACTATAAACATTGATAAGGTATTTACGACCATGGATTGGATCATCACAAATATACTCAGGTTAAAAGCCTTGAGGTAGAACACAAAAGACATATTAGTTGGGGACTGCAAAGCAATCGAGATTCTATACCATGTCTTGTTAAATCTCGTGCTGAAATCCATTATGGGTTCTTGTAGAGCCTCTTAATGGTGACCAATCGTTGGAGCAACGATGATCAATCTCCCTTGTCTGTAAACTGCTCATAGAAAGGGTTCCCCAACTGGTCCTAATTCGCAATGGAGTTGGATGGGAGAGAATGATACCAGTCCTAAACAGGGTAAACTTTAAGAAACCCCCCTCCAGAAAAATATATAAATTATTGGCGAATCTTTCATTATTTTGAAAAACCAAATTATTTTTATTGGCGAATCTCTCATTTTTTTTATTTTAAATATTATTTACATTGGCGATTATTTTGGAATCATAATTTTTTAATATAGAATATTGGCGAATCTCAATAATAATAGGAAGTTCGCTAATCATCATGGAATATTACAAATCAAAATTGAACATGTTTTATCTCATGGAAATTATGAGGATAATTACATTATATTTTAAATCAATAGTGAAAACTAAATATTGGTAATATATCCCTAAAGTATCTAATAGTTATGATAATTATGGTGAATTAATTTTAATTTCTTCGATAATATATAATATTTAGGTGAATCAAATCTAATTGTGTATCCAATATTGTGGTGAATCTTTTAGTTTAAATTTTTTAATAAAATAAATTATTGAGCGATTTTAAATATTTTAGAAATAAATTTAATAAAAATGTGGCGATTTAGGTTGCATTAAATCTTAAATTATTAGCCAAATTACTGCCAATTTTTTTTCTAAAATTTGCAAATTACAAATATTCACCACAAAAAAACACCCTAGTCCTGAACTTTTCCCTTGAAAGAAGTCACCAAAAGCCTCAAAGAAATGTCATGCTCAGTGATATTATAAATTGTGCAAAACTCTGCTACATCTTGCAAATGCTCAATAGGGGTTTTAGAGTCTTCTCAAAAAAAATTAGGAAAAGCTTTGAGAGCCGAAGAGGGTATTTGCCCCCATGTAGCTAGAGGGGTGGGGGGAACCAAAGGACTTTCGTTATTCCAAGCCACAAAATTCCTAAGAGGGTTTTGAGCCATCTGCGGTTGTTGAATGGGTTGTTGGACTTGACCCTATGCACGATGACCTCTATAACTCCTAGAGTATCAAAGACCAATGGAGGGACAAGCAAATGAATTAAAGAAACAGTTTAATATTTAGTACTGGTATGTGGCTCATACACTTGCTCAAACTTCAAACTATATGTTGATGGTCCCACCAAGCATGCCAAAATAGAAATGTTGATGGTTAAATTTAATTTCAGACATACAATCTATGGGAAGCTTAGTAAATGAGGAACCTTATGCAATCTCACCATGCAACCTCCAAGATTTTAGAAGGTGTCTCGCCATTTTTTTTATGAAAAGAAATAAGGGGAAGAAGTGTTGTTAATCTACTAGGAGGCGATATGCTAAGCTTTTAGAACATTCAAAGTAAATGCACAAGTTATCCCAAGGAGTAAGATGTTGTTGCCCCACTTTTCGTTCTCTAACCGATTAGCAAAAGTGAATCCTTGTGTTTAAATGAAAAGAGCAAATTCTTGGTTTTGTTTGAGTCTAGGTCCAAGTCCTTTTAGGTTGGGTGAGTCTCTATCAGACTTTCCATTTTCTCCCTCTCCTCATTCCTAGCCGGGTGGTTTTTCATTTTGTTGAGTAATCTTATGGGTTAGTTAGTACCTAGTCCGATGGAGATTCATGTTACTCATTCAATGATCAACTACAAGTTATATCCGTTTACGGCCTATCACTATTTGAAAAACTAATGCTTATGGAGATTTGGAAATCGTCTTCTCCTCGGCAGGTTTCCCACCCATGAAGATGATTCCCCGCGAAGAACACTAAATGATGCACACAGATCAAAAACATGCAAATAACAAGGCATCTTGCAATGAATCAATGTTTCGTCCGCGATTATGACTTCGGAAAATGGTTCAAATTCGTCATGGCCCTCATAATTGTCCTCGGCAAAAAAATCAAAACTGACTTCTCCTTGGTGGGTTTTCAACCCATGAAGTTGGTTTTTCAAAAAGGCAGTTTGGAATGAAAATGAAAGTTAAGTGGTCCTTGAAAAGGTCTTCGCACCTCATTTAGACATTTTTGACTTCAAGAGGGGCAATTGTCCAAAAGTTTGATTAAGAAAGGAAACATTAATGGAGAAATGGAAACTGTCTTCTCCTCGGCGGGTTTTCAACCCATGAGGACAGTTTCCCGAATTCCAAACAAAATCAAGTTAAAGATCATATTGGATTCGCAAGTTATGTTTAGAATGTCTCAGAATGATAATAAAGAAAACCTAACCATTACGAAAAAGAAATAATAAGCAGGATCTAACTTGGTGGACATTCTCCCACGGAGTACCCTAATGGTAACTTTTCAAAACTTAAAAGGAAAATGGGAAAGTAAGTTATGGAGATATAGAAAGTTACTGTTGAGCCCAACGGAACAATGAAAAGACCTCTAGATGCCCGTTAAACCCCCGCATTTACTATTCAACGGGTATCCCCTTAAATTCATTCGTGTGGCGCGAATTCTGAAGATCAATGGATGAATTGAGGCTCCCATATATATGGAAACATAAACAGTTGAACAAACTACCACTCTTCCTTTGAATTGCTATTTTGTTAATGTGCATAGCTTTTTGAAAAGCCAGTAATTGTTGCATATGCCATTCCATTTCACTTTCTCGATTCAAATCTTGTTCTCAAAGTCATGAAAACCAGGTTTGCAGGTTTTGACAGATTTTCTGGGATCAAATCCCAATTGCAGAATTTCACGAACACCTCTCTTCATTTCTAAACATGGAGGATTTTCAAAAGAGGGTAATGTTTAAGCGGATTCACCCCATTACTGAGAAACTTCGAGGATGCAGGTTGGTCGAAGCCGCTGGTTTTCCAAATGCAGTTCAAGTCCCAAAGATAATCTACGAATGCATACATCATTACAACCCAGAGACAAGGCAGATTGTATTGCCTGATGACACAATGTTGATTTCAATTGACAGGAAAACTGTGGTCAATTTCCTCTGTGTGCCAAAATGGGAAGAATTCTCCGACTTGACCTTTGGGGGAGTTGTTTCAGAGTTCTCCGAAAAGAAGATGATCTAGAGGAAAGAAATCAAGCAGACATGGTTCCAAAAACCACGGAGTGCTAAGAGTAAAGTCCCTAAAACCTTGTTTGGGACCAACCTCAAACCAAAGATTATTGATATTTTGGTTCTCCTACATAGGTTGAAAGGTGAGGTAGAAGCTTTGAATTTCGTTGAGCAGTATTTCTTTTTAGTACAAGTCATTTGCTCTGACAGTCAATACATTGATTGGGCTCATGAGGTAAGCGAAATTCTATTCAATGCTCTCCGTGCAGCCAAATTTTATAATACATTCTATATGTCTTCTTTCCTCATCTATATGTTGGCCTCGTTGCAATTATGGCCAAGCCTCCCAAGAGTAGAGAATTTTCCTAATGATGTGAAATCTTATGAGTTTTATCCATGCTTACAGTTACAAAATAGTTATGCAAAGTATGTGAAGATAAATGATGCATTCACCATGAGGATTTGCAAGGAGCTACAGGGATGTTCAGAAAGGAGATTCAGTCCTGAAGCCATGGCCGCCATCAGCTAGTTTGGGAGTTATTTCATTCAATTCTCATCTTTTTCTCATTTGTGTCTTGCAGCTTTTGATGGCTTCCCCTTGAAGCGACCAAGGTATCCTAGTGACATGCTCATGTTGATCAAGATTGTGCAGCAAGCCATTCAAGTAAACATATTGAGCGGGAGCTTGAAGAAGGCATATGAATTCCCCATGAAGGTGGGGGCTTTCAGCTGCAATACCAGCTCCGATGCTAGGAACATGTTGAAAGTATTTGAGATGAAGTACAAGCTGGACATGTACGAAGTCCTGAGGCCCATGTTCGACCCAAATGGGTATGCTAGAGATGTTCTACAAATAGGAAGTGTAATTAAGCATATCACCACCATTGAGGATTACTAGGCTGACTGCAAGGATGAGTTTGAGAGCCGTAATCAAGCCTTCGCCAGATTAATAGTTGATCAGGTGAAGATGTACAAAGTCAACATTGATGTAGAAGGGGTGGAGGATGATGGCTAAAACATGTATAGCAACACTTACCTGACCAAGCTCAGAGGCACTCCAATAAGCTCGGAGCCTTATGAAGACAATAGGGAAGAGCTAGATATAATGATGGCTCGAATCTACAAGAGGACTGGAAAATGGGTCGAATGGACCATAACTTGGAGGAGTCGGAGCAAAGGCACATCTGCTCAAGCTTCCCCAAAAGTTGCAGAGGCTTCCTCTTCCCAAGGTGGCAACATCTGGTGCAACCTTGTCTATTACTCAAGGGCTAGCACAACCATAAAGTGGAGGTGATCAACGCCCCAACAAAAGCATTCCTCTTGCCAAAACTTGTCAAGACGGTTCTCCTCCAGTGATCAGAACTGCAACAGAAGCTGAGAAGAAGGCGGAGGAATTGAAAGATGGTGCAGTCACAATAGCTCTCTCACCCCATAGCAGTTTGATCCCATCTGTGAGTGTTGCACTACTTCTACCAAGTAGTCCCCAAGTACAAGTGGTGGATCTTGGAGATGGTGGAAGCAATGAAAGTGAGTCTACTGAGTCCAATGAAGTGACAAAGAAGACCACAAGAGCGGAGAAAGGTCCTGAATCTTCAAAGCTCATTTCACAGGTCCCGAAGAATCCTTTCGCTTCAGCTACGATGACATTGACCCCGATCAAAAGAAAGATGTTTAGCATAGACACACTTGGGACTACATCCAAGGTGATTGGCATAGAAACATGGCTAGAGGACACCTTGGATAGAAAAAAGGAAGAGAAAAGAAGAGGGAGTTCCCAATAAAGAAACTTCATCTTTGGCTATCCGCTCTGGATCAGCATTGAGTAAAGCAAGAGGCAAAAGACCCTGTCAATTCTTGGACAAGATCCTGACACAGGACATCTGACTATGGAGATTGCCAAGCCCACCAAAGAAGGGAGAACTGAAGACATGTCCGCGGATGATTTCGCCCTGCATTCTATGGATCTTGGAGAAGTAAGACATGATACTAAGGTGGGCCTGTGGATGTCAACAAATCATGTGATAAAGGGACAACTCGAAAGTCTTAAGCTAGCAAAGGTCAGAATGAAGGCAAAGATTCATGAGCTTAATGGCTTTATCAGGCAATTAGTCACCTCGTTGGTGAGCATCTCGGGAATGTCAATCACCAGTGATCCTACTGCTACTGACATTCAAGCTCTCATCTCCCAGCTACAAGAAGACAAGCACTTCAGGCAGATTGGTACAGAATGGAGTGGGAAACTCAAGTCAGAAGGACTTGCAATTATAAAGCAAATAGGCAATGCAGTACTGAGGCTCGAAACATAGAAGGATAATATCTCAGCCAATCGAGCCAGCCTGGCAGCAAAGAAAGTTAAGAGTGAAGATTGCATTTCTTTACTAAAGATGATTATCCATATGAAGGCTAAGGAAGCTGTGGAGGTAAAGATTCTGCCAAGGGGAGATGAGCCTCTATTTGAATGGCTACAAAGCATGCAATTCAAATCTGAAATAATCCTAGCAGCGGAGCAAAGACTTAAGGAAACGGAAGCTAAAGTGAAAAAGGATAAAGAAAGAGACTGTGAACTATTAGGAGGTCTGCATACAGATTCCCAGGCTAGTGGACAAGGAAAAGGGATCATCGGAGTGGCCATCATGCAAAAGAACTTCTCCAGTTATCTAGATGGCTTGACAGAGATATCTTCCGATCACTAGAACACAGTGTCCGAGCTCCAGAAACTTGGCGACTATGTACACGTGGCTATGGAGGAAATACAAGCGCTGTTGAATGCCGTCAAGTATTTAGCCAAAGAACATTCCAAGTGGCTCTTAAGATACACCAACATCCATGTTCATAGACACAAGAAGTTGATTCCAATCATTGTCGCCGCCAAAACCTATAAGGCAAGGTCAGAAAAAGGAAAGAAGGCTAAGTGATTCATATCTCGCCCTTTCGCAATTTGATGTAATGATTGTAACTGACAAATTGGCTCCTTGCCATTTGTCAATTTTGAGGAGATGAACCTATTTGAGTCCCATTTTGTAACGGTCATCTCGAAATCCTATATGTATTGAATTAAAAGATTAATAAAAGGTCGGCTAATTTTTGGTGTGAAATACTTGATGTTGCAGAGACAATGAGGGTATTTTGTGTCAATCATTTTTTGTTCCATTCGTTCCTATTTTAGTTTTATGTTTTCTCTTTTCGTCTAAATCGAATCAAGGAATGAACAGAGTTTTGTTCCCTTGTTTCGAAACTATGAACTAAAGATAATAGTATTGTTATTGGAAGTTCAAGAGAAATCCCTTTCCATGCTTTCTTTCAAAGTTAAGGCTTTTCCATTCTTAGAACTAAGACCTTGCTGATATCAGTTTAGTTATAGATAGTATACTTTGCTAAATTGTTTAAACTTTTTGGGTTCATAAGATGTGTGAATCCATAAAATTGACTAATCCTAAAATTCAAACTCTTGCCTAAGTTAGTTCCTATTTAGGCCTAACTTTGTTCACCTTTCCTATTCTCGGGTTAAGAACATACCCCTTTTACAGTTAGAGATAAACATAATTCATTGCAAATTACAAACCCATAAGGGAGCTGTAACTAAGAATTTAGAGGGAAGTTAGTCACTTAGTAACAACTTTCCAACTATTGTAATTAGTTGTTGTTCACAAACATTGGGCATCCAAAAGAGTAAAAGGAAAGAACAATATGTTTACCAATAGATTTCAAGGCAACCCTATAACACATATTTATTAGGCACAGTCACAGATATATGAAAACCTTTATAAACATAAGAGATAAAGTGAACCATTCAATGATACTTGCAAAACAAAAAAGCTTAAAGCGGTCTACTTAGCAAAATTCAAAAAAGCATAAACTAAAGTTAGAATTAGCACAAAAACATTCCTGAACAATGAATCTTAAAGAGACCAAAGGGCTAGAAGCACGCTTGATTGTATTTCATTGATTAATTAAACAATACAATTTAAGGCTTGCAAAAAATAACTTTTCAATATCTATCAAAGCCTTGTTTTTATTATAACATTCTGCATTATATAGCTAAGGAATGACCACATTCCAAATAACAAAAAATGGTTGAGAAAATGTATCAAGTGCCTTGCTCCACAAAGCCAAAAGTTATCACTTCCATCATTGACCCTCAAAAATCAACAATTGGCACTTGATCCAATAACAGGATCGGATTCTCCATCATTTCGCTCAACCACCATTCCTCTACAATTATTACAATGGCTTCATGGTAATTGCACCTAAATTGAAAGTTGGAAGCTATGTTTGGACTGAAAGAGAATTGAGCTCATGAGCATAAAATGTGTGGAAACCTTCAATTCAACCAGGAAAGCTACGTGGCAAACAGGCGCAAAACCTATTGCAAAAAGGAAATTGAATTCTCTCAAGAACCCACAAGAGAACCACGTGTAACCCTTTCATATCCCTCAACAATGCTTGAGGCCACTCGCAAAAAGTATTGTGGTTAGCACTTCATTCAGACGTGTGGCACTCAAGCATAAATTTAGAAGAGAGGAGAGAGCCTAACCCAAAATGTGTGCCATGCAGACAAGTCGCAAGCACGCGCAACCCTGGAGGGAGAATATAATGAAGAGGAAATAGAGGCCCGCAGCAAAATGTTTTCCTCTACGAAAGGTGAACTGTACTTCATAGTACTTATGCTTATATATTTTAGTCAATTATATGGACTGTGTGCAATTAATGAATTGATGTTAACCCCTAGACCTTTGCTTGAGGATGTTTGGGATTGATAGATGAGAAGTCCCAACCTTTGTCACCCTGGATAGAGGAATACAACTATAACTCCCTAGCTAGTTGTTTAGGAGAGCAATAGGCCCCTACTATATAAAGCACAAATACACTGATCTAGTTGAGAATGAAAAGTTGCACTCCCCCCCCCTTACCATTATTGTTTGGGCCTTCATTCTAGTAGAGTTTGGCCCCCATCCTAACGAAAAATCTTCTTTCACTCAATCAATGAATAAGGATGAGAGGGAATTAGAAAATGCAATAAGGTCTTCTTTTCCACATCCTTTGCCTCCCCTCCATTGTGAGTTGGGAGTGACAATAACTCCTCTCCATCTGATATGATCCTTATCGAATAGGTAGTAAAGAAAAGGATTCAGAAGAGGAGGTAGTATAGGTCCATGTCTCCCCTTGCTCTCTTTGCAAACAAGGGACAATCTTCAATTGATTTCTCGATTCGACATTGATAAAGACCAATAATAGAAAATAGGGTCCCCTACTAGAATTAATTTGCCCCTTGAAAAAAGAATCGTGTAAAGCCCTCACTAGGTATGTTGCTTCATGATGATGGTTAAGGAGCACATAAGGCTACAAAGGATTAGGCCTTGTTGTTAGATGTTGTGTAGAGGATACTTGGGACACCTCATCATGTCTCCCAATGCAACCCTAGAAGGAAGTGCAAGGAGGGAGAATGGCGAAGGATTCCCACTAAGTATGGCACCTCATAAAGATGTTTGAGGACCATCCACTAAGGACCATAAGTCTAATGACGAATAAGGACCATTGGTTAAGGACCACATTAAGTCCATAGAGGCTAAGAACTTGCCTCGTGTAACATCCCGTTTTTCTGGGTCTAAATTAACAACAAACATACACATAGAAAATCAGTTATTACTTCATTTCGTAGGAAGACAGCTATACCATTCATGTTCATGTGAATAAGATTTACTATTAAAATCAGTTGCACAAAATTTCTTAACTAAAAACTTGAAACACCATCAAATGAAATTACTATAGAAATTGAAAACCACATACCTCAGAACTGAGATCGAAACCAAAACTAGGGATGCTTCTACAACCACCTGGGTTAGTCCACAATACCACTATAACATTATCACAAAACAACTTCCATCTAATATTGCCAATTCAAAATCAAATGACGATTAAATACCGCTATATAAATTAGGGCATCACTTACCACTGTAATCATTAAGGCATCGATTACCATTGGATCTTTTAGGGCTTCTGGTACCGTTATATCACTTAGTGCTTCCAATACCAATGATTCATTTAGGGCTTCCGATACCACGGGTTCAATTAGGGCTTTCGATACCACGGATTCAAATAGGGCTTCTGGTATCATGGATTCAATTAGGGCTCTTGATACCACTGTATCATTTAGGGTTCCAGTTATCACTCAATCAATTAGGGCTTTAGATTTCTTTCCTTTCGATTACTTAACTGTGACAGTAACTCAAGATTAGAAAATATACTTATATTTGATATTCATATAAATGAAAAACAACCCCATAAATCTATCTATTGCATCTATGTGTAACAATGAAATAACTCAAGTAATCTTACCTTCCTGCATATTAATCATAAAAGTGATAATACCTGTTTCCGACAACCAATTGAATGTATGACTTATCTTTATCCGATGCACATCTGGTAACTTATGGAGAGGCGAAACATTGTCAGAGGCTTAACCACCCAACCTCGGACCACAACTTATCCCCACACAATCTCCAACAAGAAAGGCCCTCCCTACCCAGAATAGACAAGGAACATCTTGCCATCCACTGGGCTTCCTAGTATTTATCCACACCACAAGACTTAACGGCAGGACTTACAACAATAGGATCAAGTATGAGCTATTATATATTCATTATTTAAATCTGATTTATTGGTTTTGTTTACAGGATAAATCTTCACCTCTTCACCATTCATTGGCCTCTCTGCCAAGTGAATTCCTCGGTGTCAATATGTTCTAATTTCATGCCCAATAATATGTTTAAGCTTTGCAACATTTGGATACCCTCTAATATACATAATTATCTCAGTTCCAAAGGCTAAATATTTGATGTGACCTTAGGGTATTATTGTCAATTGAAAAGTCATACCTACTTCATATATCAACAGATGGCATAATGGATTATCCCTAATATTTCAGTCTTAACCAACTAAGAGGATTAAATCGTTTTGGATAGAGGAAGAAGAATTAAAAGTATCAGATGAATATGCATGAGAGTAGATAATGATTTACGACAATCAAAATCTCAATCTTCCATAATCAGATTCTTTGATTAATCATTGTAAAACAAGAATATGACTTTGGACTACTTAGTAAATTGAATTCGACTATATTCTCCATTTAATACCTGGCTCAATAACATATATTCAACTAAGAAGCTATATTTAAGAATGCATATTCCATTCAATTATTATATAAATCGGACAGCAATATTAACATTATTTTTGGGTAGTCGAACATGACAGAATGTTGATTTGGTTATAATAATAAGAGAAGAAAGGTAAACAGATCATATACACAATGTTATGGATCTAGTATAACTCACGAGACATGTTGCTAAGATCTCCCTCTTTCTGCGGCCAAGGATGATGCTCTTTCGCATTCTTCTCTGCTCTACGCTCGTTGAGGAATAAGATCGTGAAGGAGAAATTAGACGGAATGCAGACTATGAGACTAACAATATTCAAAACCACTCGGTTTTTCTTTAACATAAAGCAGGTGAATGGTATGGTATCGGGATTTGCAATGAGAGAATGAATATATCAATGGGGACGGGATACTCAAGATTAAAAGACGTAATAGATCTTGGAAGAATGGAGGATATCGCAGAGAAGAGGAGAATGCTCTAAACGATCTCAAAATGGTCTTATAATGGTCCGCCATTAGGCTACCATCGGTTATCAAGAAACTTTTTGATTCCTACATATATTGAATTTCAAGATGACCATTTGAATACATCATAAATTCGAATTCCAAACATTAATTTCAATTTAACAAGCCAAAAGTTATAAAGTAAGAATATTAAAATAAAAAGCATGGAAAGAGAGTTGGAAGATTATAATTTGAAAATTATAATAATTCAAATGTTATTATGATCCGAAAATTATAATCTTATATTTATACATACATGTAAACATTGCTTTATTGAAATATTAAATTATAATGATGCCAAATTATTTTTATATTTAAATGCACGTATTTAAATATTTACTAAAATAATATGATGAAAGATAAATTAAAATCCTTTAAGATATGTTTTATATTTTTAACCCAATTATTTTCTCAAATTATTTATTTAAATAGCTCATGCGGGTCCCACAGATGTATCCTGATTCAAGTCACTAGGTTCTCAACCCATTTACTCAGTGATGGTAATGTTCCTGCCTAATTCTTTTCTGACAATGCTTCCACCCCCTTCGACATGTTTCCTGTAAGGAAATTCCCTGCAGTTAAATTATATTATCATAATGAATTATTTAATCATAATTAATCATAACAGTTAACCATCTTCTCAATTCCATGAATTTGTGATTAACAATCAACTAGCATATTATCTTCACTTGAAATCATAACGACTAACTATCTTACCATTTCGTCAGATTATGACAAATTAAACTGCCAACTGACTTCATGTGAACCTCAATGGCTATATTTCAAATTAGGTCAAAAATTGGGATGTAACACCTTGGGCCTAGGGTTGATGTTGAAGGACACCCTATTGCAACTCCCCTACTAGCCCCACATTGATCAATTGTTGTCAATCATTTAAGGCAAAAGGTTGACATGAGGGAGAATGCAGTCAAGCCCTCACTAGGCATTCCTTCTAATAATGATGATAAAGGACCATGGGATAAGGACCCACATGAGGCTAGAGAGCATAAGGTCCTATTATTGGGTCTAGGGTAGAGGATGCGTGGGACATCTCATCATGTCTTCCAATACAACTCTCATTATGGTTGAGATCCCATGTAATCATTAGTATTTGTTGTGTAGATTCATATATATACTTCCTAACCATAGGATTGGATGTATTTAATGAATTGTATCTACATTATTATCTAATCTGGTTGTAGGATTCCAAAATAGGTTTATCTCATCTTAATTTTGAGGGAGAGGATTATATCTCTATGTCATGTCCTTTGTCTTGATGTCCTCAATTTGAAATACAAACAATAATTGGCTAAAAAAAGAAAATTCAATATACTCTATATCTAATATATTATAAAAATATTTATAAATAATAAGATAATATGTCGATATATTAATATTTTATAAGTAAAGAATTAATAATGATAAAATATAAAAATTCAAATAATTGATATAATCATAATATAACAAAATGATATTATTATTTAAATATATATTATTATCGTATATAGATTTCAAACATATATGACATTTTATAAATAATATTATATCTACATAAAAATATTATAATATATAATAATCATCATAATATGGAATATAGAATAAAATAATTAATAAACAAATTAATTGATTAATCAAAAAACAGATTAATTGATATATTATAAATCTATTATTAATAAAACAATATCATATCTTCTTCCAAAAGGCACGACTCTAGAAAAGGAGAGATGTCTATTGTAATAAATTAGAAGGAAGAATGAACTGGAACATAACTTGTATTTTACCAAAAGAAAAATAAAACATAAAATAAGGACTACCTAATTGGGAATATTACAAATGGTATTAGAGCATAATCTTGCCATCCCAAAGGGAAAAAAAAATCTTAGAATAACAACTGATTAGCCACAGAAAATGAAATGCTACATCAAAGCATCGAAGATTCCAATCTTAATCGAACTCAATGACATTTCACAAATTTGTGATATATTATTATAATCTAAGAAAATGCGAATGATGGTTCAAAGAGTTGTGGAAGTGCAAAGGGATTTGGGGAGCAGTCAACAATCAAAAGAATCACATACTCATCCCCAAGACTTGGTGGACATCCTTTTCCTTCTAGACTCGGCAAAAAGACACATTTTCTATTTCATCGAATGGGAAGAGCTCTTTGGAATGTTTAATATAAGCGCCATATATAAGAATAGGATATAATTATCAAAACATCAAAATGATTACAAACTATTTTCTTCCTATGCTATTTGATCCGACATAGAGATCATGTTTGGGGAAATTGCATGATTTGCATAATTGATCTAAGACTTGGCCAACTCCTATCTACAAATCATGGAGACGCTTAGGCAAACACAGGTGACTAAGTGACAGTTCCAGATTCTCCAATAGCATGATTTACAAAAGATACAAAGCTGACTAATAAAGGAGAGGAGCATTTCATCTCACTATTTCTGCCAAAATATTGGTAGGGGAAGCAATGGGAAACCATTAATATCTTCCAATCTATAAAATTCTGGAAGCATAAAATGGATTGATCCATATTTTCTATAGATGCTCACTCGTCGCCTAGGTTAAAGACCTATTGAGCTAACTTAGGGCAACATAGATCACAACACATAAATTGCTTATGCTTCAAAGGAGCACGGGTAGGCCATCAATTTAGACGAACATCACAATAGTATCTTCAGTGGAATGATTAGAGGAAGAAATCGTTACAGCCGGCCATATTAATATTTATCCACATTAAAGCGGATGAATAGGGAATTGAATACTATAACAGACTAGACAACATGTGTAATAGGTTTCTCCACATCAGCATCTAGACCTATCATTTAGGGTATCAGAAGCATTCAATGGTAAGGAAAAAAGCATTGAATCACCTAGAACAATAGAGAACCTTCAAGAGTCCCATATTGAGTCGAACATGTTAATATTTAGAAACTATAGTCACGCTAAATTCCACATTGCAATTGAATGAGATAGATTTCAGAAAAGAGGAAGGGAAGATCATCAAATCACCAATTTTCCCACGAGTGTTTATCGAAACTTATCAGATCATCAAGATGGTCACCAACCCAGAAGACACAAAATGTTCATATCATTTGTAGACTCGACAATCATTATGGAAGCTTAGTAATGTTTCCATCACTGATGTATTGACGTACAAAGCATGGAACCACAAAAGAATTACAAAACGGATATACAACAGAAACATCGCTGAAAGAAAGTATACAAATTATAAGGCATCAGCATATCTATTGGTATGCGCAGAATATTTTAATGGTTAAGTATCTTAATAAATTTAATAAATATTGATGACAAGCCATCATTATAATCAAATATATATGTACAATGCCCAAGACCTATTATTAATATTAATTCTGAAAGAGAAGTGCAAAGTGTATTCATGGAGAGGCCTATGTAAATCTAGCCAATTGGTCATTTCCCAGATAGGGTAGAGATCAGTGACCCTGAGCACCTTGCGGACAAGTTCCATGAAAGGCTCAAGGGCTTGGATCTGCCATTGAGTTTGGTGTCTAAGCAACGTGTTACATATTAGCATTCTCATAAACTGGAGTAATAATAAGGATAGCATGGATTTCTCAATTTGCATATAGTATATTATTAATTCACATTGAGTTGTTATCTTTATAGCATGGATTAAGTTAATATAATTTAAAGAGTTCAATTCAAGTATATTAAATGTAGGTATTAAGTTAAACTTACATGGGGACATTACAATTGGTATTAAGTTTGCGGAGAGAGAACAGAGGTGTGTTCAGGGAGAGGCTAGTGTAAATCCAACCAATCGGTTATTGTCAAAATAAGGTAGGGATCAGTCACCCTAAGCACCTTGCGGGCAAGTCCCAAGAAAGGCTTAAGGGCTTGGATAAGTAAACTAAGGGAGATCATTGAATTTGATGCCTAAGCAATTTGTTTACATCATAAGTGTTCTTCTCGACTAGAATAATTATAAGAGGAAAACAAAACAAGCATCCCAAATAAATACGAAAGTAAAAGAAGCATCCTACTAAGTAGGCCACCTCGTGTGAATGCTTAACACCTACCAATGAGACCAAGAGGGCCAAAGTTCCACCCTTGGGATAAGTGTGGGATTGGCTTAGAGTAATTTATTGTGACTTAATTTTTTTGAGACTTATATTACTTATGATAACTTGGTGGTTGCAAGGCTCATAATCAAAAGCATAAGGAAGAAGTAAATTTAGTAATTCTTTTCCTAACCCAAGCTCATTGCAAATTATAAAATGGAAGGTTTAATTAAGAATACATGTATTATGTGTTTGCATTGTGTATGCTTAGGTCTACGTGCATGCATATGTCTACATTGTATATGCTTCATACCTTCATGCATTCATATGTTTACTTCGTATATAATTCATAGTTTTCATTAAGATGTATATTGCATGCATACCTAGTGTCTTTTTGCATCCTAGTGTATACTTGAATAATAATTCTACAAGAAAAGTTTTGTATAAATGGTCTTACTTGAGGACAAGCAAAATTTGAGAGGGGACAACTCTCATGCCCCTTGTTTTGTTGTCCCCAATTTGATATACAAACAATAATTGAATAAAAACAAAAGAAAATTCAATATACTTTATTTATAATATATTATTAAAATATTATATAATATGGAAAATATTAATATATTATAAATAAAGAATTAATAATAATGATAAAATACAAAGAGTCACATAATTGATATAATCATAATATAAATAAATGACATTATTATTTTTTATACATAATATTATCACATATATAATATTATTGTTATTTCAAATATAACTATAGTATTTTATGAATAATATTATATATACATAATAAATTATAATATATAATAATAATCATAATATGAAATATAGAATAAAATAATTAACAAATAGATTGATTAATTAATTAACAAAAATATCAATATAAATGTGTTACTAATAAAACAATATCATACCTTCTTCCATAAGGCGCAACTCTAGAGGAGAGAGATAAATTGTAATAAATCACAAAGGAGGAATGATCAGAATATGATTTGTATTTTACCAAACAAAAAAGAAAACATAAAAGCATAAGGAGTACCTAACTAGGGACATTATCTATATTTTGCTACTTATTTCAATTGTATTTGTGAATTCAAGGCAAAGTATAAGGTGTTCCAAGCAAGGGTCATTGCAATCCCATCATTTGAAGCTCCATTTAGTATGAGATCCTGGGGAGATATTACTACCTCTTTAAGGACTCGAGCAACAATCTCTCCACTGAAACCTGAATCAATGATGTTGTCCCTTTATCTTCAAAAAGTCGTCACCCTTCAACAAAAAAACCCTTACATGAGGTCTTTAAAGATTCTAGAGACCCCAAGTTGATCATCTCCTTGTTGAGCCTAACAACTCAAAATGATTTCTAGTTATTTCTATTTTCCTTAAATACATGAATATACCTATGAGACAAAGTCTCTTTCAGCTTTTGCCTCAACATATTCACCCCAACATTGTGGTCATGTTTCTTCCTAATAACACAATCAGTTTCTTTTCAACATTGATCTACTCTCCTATAGCTGTCTCTTCCTAATAACACAATCAGCTTCTTTTCAACATTGATCTACTCCTCTATAGCCACCACACCAGACCACCAAGGTAGATGCATCTTACAAGATTTGTCACTAATACAATTTACTTAAGCCTTGAAACTTAGATGTGATCCTAGGGGAGTATCTTGTTTAATCCTCCTGACCCTTCGCACTCCTCGATAAGTGCTATCAGTCCCTTCACAATGATCAATCATAGTTGTAATAACTTCATTTTCAAACAATAATACTAAATTATCTCCAAGTTTCCTCAACATTTGCTCTTTAAGGTTCTTGCTCCCACTTGTTGGCTATATGTACTAGTTCTTGACCACTTGTGTTGTTGGTCCCTTGTTTTGTATTTCTTTGCTTTTGATCTACCTCTTTGTAAGGCCTTTCTAGGTTTCTCTTCCTAGAACTTTCTATCATAAACTATTGTGCTCAAGTCCCATTAACATATTTGGTTATCCATGGTCATTAAATAATTTTTCTCTCCCAAGCAAATTATAATTTGGATGTGGCTCTCACATGCCTATTAATGATAGTGCAGGGCATCCACTCATGACTGATTCCTTTAACCATTCTACTATCATAGAATAATTGACCCACAACATAATATTTTACAATTATAAAATATAACTATTAAAAGCAAAAAAGATGATTGGGAACTGATATTTTAAGTAATATTGAGAGTTAGTGCTCTGCAACCTACGACAAAGGCATGTGTTCGTATGCAATGCAAACCCTACCCTTTGCATTCGTACATTGAGTGTATAATTATGGCATCCTCTTTGCCAGGAGTTAATTTCCCACCCAAGGATGACCTTCAACAACCCACTCTTGATGTTAGCACTACCAAACCAAGAGGGAAACAATTACTAGTGGATGTCTCGTCTGGTTCAGGAGTTTCGAGAAGCAAGGAGAAACCAACTTCGAGCACGCCCAACCATTGACGAAAAAAGAACAAGCCAGTAAGGAGAACGTCTCCTTCAAACAAGCCCTTCAAGGACCCAATCAAGGACCCCCAATCCTGCCAAAAGGAGCAAAGTTCTTCTGCAAGCCAAGCCTAGTCGCAAACCAAGTAATAGAGGTAAGGAAACAATCTCCTTTGCAATCACTATATGTCCTAATCCCCAATTAATCATAGCCAAAGAGCAGGAGAAAAATAGAATCAAAACTTGTGTTATTTTCTTTGCTACCTTAGATGTCTCAATAGTTCCATCTAGGAAGTATCTTAATGGTTGGCTTCAGAAAACATGGATTCAAAAATTGGGTTATCATTTTTCTTTCTGTATAATGTTGCAAAAAGGTCTTTTTATTATATTCTTCTACAATCCCACTACCCAAGAAGCAATAGTCGACAGGTAGCTTTGGAGAGTGGGTTCTTGTGAATTTAGGGCTATCCCCTGGTTCGCAGAAGCCACTAATTGTGAGGTCCTTGACCTCTCCTATCCAAGGTGGTTAACAATTAGAAACCTTTCCGTCCTAGTCTCTCTTAACTCGGTTGTTGAAATTCAAGAGAAAATCTGCTTTGAATTAGAGTCATCTACCATTTGTTTTCCTATCACCTTCCTTGGAGGAATCAATGCCTACTACTTATGCAGGCGTGGACACAAAAGACAGGATTGCCCTCTTTCGAAAACAAAACCCTCGTAGCTTATACTCCTGGCCCTAAACTCCGGCCTGAAATTGTCCCAGTGGCTAATGGTTCCATTCCTCCCAAAGAGGCTGACCCCGCCTCCCCATCAAAAAAGCCTCCCAGCCCATAAATGTATGGAAAACAATGATGAACTCAAAGCTTCTTTAGACAAGTTGAAAACCTAGTTTATGACCGCCCCTTCACTCCCAGACCCAACAACCCTCAAGGAGTTAGAAATACTCCCTAGTGCACATGAAATTGACTTCGGGTTGGAAATCTCCAAACCCAAATCAAGACACAAGACCCAGAACACTCAACAATTAGCTTTGAAAAGGACCAATAAGAAGGTAAATTTGGTGAAAGAGGTCCCTCAACCCAAGTGGAAGTCTTACCAAATCTCACCCCAAGCTCCAACACAATCCATCTTGATCTCTCCACTCAGCCCACCACCCCTAAAAGAGATGATGGGGGTTAATCTAGCAGGAAGGAAAACTCAAAATGCATTAATAAGAACGCCTTTGTTTTTGAAGAGGGGACGACGTGGTAACTAGTAGAGACAATCTCAGACAGAAAGAGGTCAAACTAAATGGATTCTCTCTAGTAGTTATCCTCGCACTCACCCTATCACCCCTTCCACCTGCCTAATGAATGGGAATATGAACCTAAATACAAGGAATCCAAGAGTTGCCCTATCATCCTTGAGGTGGGTGTTACAAAGGATGGAGGCCTTTTCAATTCCAATGATTAGGTTGCAATTGAGGTGCAAAGATTGAGGCAAGGGGTAGAGGATTGTGAGGGAGAAGCCTTTGTCTTTGTTGCAGAGTTGATCAAGAAACTAAAGAAGGGTGAGTCGGTCCACAAGGAGGATATTGACGAGAGAGAGATTGTTGAGAGGAAGAGAGGGAGAGATCCTCTATTAAGCAGAAACCTTCAAAGGTCCTCGAGAACAAAATCCCAGAATCTTGCAAAATTTCCAGACCCCATGGAAACAGACAGCCAATAGTTTAAAATGGAGTTGAAATGTACATCATAGAATGTCAAAGGATTAGAATCATCTGATAGGAAATTTGTTGTAAGACGGTTTATGAGGAGCTAGATATCCTTATGCTACAAGAGGTCAAATTGGTAGGGTTCTCTCTTGAGATTGTTATGAAATGTATTTGGAAGGATGCTTTGTCCTTCTCCACAAAACACCAAAGGGGTAAGGAGGGAACCAACATCCTCATAGGCCCTAGATGGAGGAAAAACATAAAGGAGTGAGGCTACTCCCCTTGCAATAGAGCAGTATGGATGATTTTAATGGATGACAAGAGAAGGTTTGGAGGGTGCTTTGTTTATGCTCCAAATGACTATAATGAGTGTATTCTACTATGGAAACAGCGTGTTGAACTCTGACATCCCTTGGATCTTTGCGGGGAATTTCAAAATGATTGAAAGTGCATAGGAAAAATGTGGTGGACAAAGCTTTGAGTGGAAGGGTAATGAAATCTTCTTTTGGAAAAGAATGATATGCAAGCTCAACCTATATGATCCATTAGCAAGAGGAAAGGATAATTCCAAGGGGATCTAGTATACATGGTCCAACTATCAAAAAGGGAATAAGAGAATTTATTGCAGACTGGATAGGCTTTATCTTGACAAAAATGCTTTTAGTTGTGTCAAACCCCCTAGTGACAATTGTGTTATGGTGCACCCCTGCACTATCTAACCATCATCCCATCTTTGCCTCCATCTTTGACTTGCAACAAGGAGTTAAAGTTGACAATCCTAAGCAGGGGTTTTCTCTAAATTTGAGTCTTCTACAAGATGCAAGATGTTATGGCTGCCATCAAAATTATTAACTGGCATAATATAGATATTGTGAAACATGAAAATCCGATAGTGAGATGGGAACAAAATATCAACTCTTAGCAAAACCTTCTTAAGGTTGTATTGTGAAACATGAAAACCCGGTAGTGAGATGGGAACAAAATATCAACTCTTAGCAAAACCTTCTTAAGGTTGTATTGTGAAACATGAAAATCCGGTAGTGAGATGGGAACAAAATATCAACTCTTAGCAAAACCTTCTTAAGGTTGTATTGTGAAACATGAAAACCCGGTAGTGAGATGGGAACAAAATACTAACTCTTGACAAAACATTCTTAAGGTTGTAGGTAAGAAGAAAGAAGAAAGCTAAAGACTCTAGGAGAAAAGAGACAACCTTATTTGAATATTTGCAAGCTGCTGGTAGTTCAAGACAATCCGTTAGAACAACAAGTCATTGACGAAGTGTTTATTATTAAAACTCTCTTAAAAGGGTCTAGAACAAGAAGATCCAAGGAGCTAGGATTAGAGAAAGAGCTACTTAGATCAACCTAGAGGACAGATGCTCAAAGTTTTTCTTCCAAGCTCGGAAATTCAAAGATGCTAGAGACAGAATAGATAGTATATATGAAGATGGAGGAGTTATCAATGAAAAGGAAGATATCTTGAAAGCCTTTCATAGTTTCTATAAGAATCTCTTTAGCACTGAAGATGGTGGCCATAATATGCATGAGGCTAGGAGCAAAATCCAAAGTATCATCCCTAAGAGGATAATGCAAGAGGATGCTCATGTCATCAATGAGTATCTAATAGTTGAAGAAATAAAGAATGGCATATCTAATCTTTGTACTAATAAGGCTCCTAGGCCTGATAGACTCACAACACAAATCTACAAGAAGAATGTGGACTAGATTGGGGTGCAGCTTTTAGAAGTGTACTCTATTATAGTCAAGACTAGGTCTCTTAGGAATGACATCAATTTAGGCCTTAAAGATGGGGACAAGACTCTCATTAAGAATTGGCACCCTATTACTTTGCTCAACGTTTCATACAAGATCTTGGCCAAATCTTTAGCTATACGGATTGAAAACATATCCTACCCAAAGTGTTATATCTTGCCCAAAGTGATAAATCCAACTCAAACATGGTCTGCCAAGGGGAAATATATACTTGAGAATCTAACATCCTACTGGGAATCCTTAGATTGGGCAAGAGTATCAAGACAAACATGTACTTGTATGTTTGTTGCATGTTGCTTCCACGTGCTGGTTAAAATGTGAAGTTTTGTGTTTTGCTACCCTTAAAAAATTCTGATGGGTTTTCATAATTTTTCCCTTCAAAAAATATTTCTGATGGGTTTTCATAAATTTTTCCCTTAAAAATTTTTGAATGGGCTTTCATAATTTTTCCCTCGAATAAATTTTTGGTTCTGTAATTCGCAAAGTTGTGTGGGGGATTCCTTTGTGGGTTTTATAATTGTTTTCTCAAAAATTATCCAATGGGTTTTATTGTTTTTCCTCAAAAACAAAGCTTTGTATTCTCTTATTAGTGTCTCAAATTTTGTTTGTTTTTTATCAAATTTTCACCTCAAAATTCATGTGTGGTTTTTTCAATTTTACTCTTTAAAAATAGTGGCTTTTTGCAGTCTATTTGAAGCATCATGCTCACTTGCAAAGTTTGGAGGGTTTGATGATTTTTCCTCAAAATCGTGCTAGTTGTTTTCAATGTTTGTTTGATGATTTTTCCTCAAAATTGTGCCAGGGAAGAGCATTTTCGTTATCCAATATCAAGTTGGATGTTTTGTGATATTTTTTGTCAGATGTTTTGCTGATTCTGGGAGGGTTAGTGGCAGACTCATCTCAATGACAGAGTCAGTGGCAAGCTCTTGTTTTTTGTGGGATGCCCTTCTCTGTTCTTTTATGGACGAATTTTGGCTTCTTGGGCATTAACATTTTGTACATCTAGAGAGGATCTCAGCAGCAGCAAAATGTTTTGAAGAATTTGTGACCAAAAGATGTCAATTAGACAATGACTATTAAGGTAGGGTAATAGAATATTATAATGTTTCTTTAATTGTCATCTTAGTTAGTCTTTAGTTTATTAGATAGTTTCTATTTCCGTCTTTAGTTCACAATTGTTTCTTTTAAAAGCATTGTCTTTGTAAATCTACATAAGGAGTTTTCATCTCCTTTGTTTAATACAACTACAAGAAGATCGATTAACCATGACAATTTGGACTGCATCGGCAACTCAATTTGGGACTGCACTGGCCCTTGAGTTATTTGCAAGGTATCTGAGAACCATTTCTTGAAAAGGTGAATTGTACCGAATTTAAGAATTGAAAATAGCAATCATGTAAAAGGAAACATGTTAATGAACCAAAATACTTGGGCAGAGGGAGCAGCACTTTTATATATATATATATATATATATATATATATAGATATATATATATATATATACATGTATAGTATATACATATATATGCATGTATACATATACATGTATATATATATATATATATACATACATATGTATCTACATATATATATAGATATATATATCTACATATATGTATGTGTACATATATGTATATATATGTACATATCTATATACATATATCTATATGCATGTATATATTTGTATGTACATATACGTATATATGTATATATACATATATATGTACATATCTATATACATATATCTATATATATGTATATGTGTACATACATATAAATGTATATATGTATGTATACCTATACATACATATGTATATATATGTATATATGCATATATATGTACATATGCATATATATGTGTACATACATATAAATGTATATATGTATATATATCTGTACATACATATGTATATATATGTACATATCTATATACATATATATATATATATACATATCTGTATACATATATTGTATGTATATACGTATGTATACATATATGTATGTATATATATGGACATATCTATATATCTAAGTTGCACGGGTACCTCCCCCCCCCCCCTCCGGACCACGTACCGGTTCGTGGTTCTGGTCCGATTCGACCTGGGTTCGACCTGGGTTCGTTTTTGGAGGCCTGGTTCGATCTGGTTCGAACCCAAGAGAACCACATATAAAATTTCGGACCAGGGTTCGAACCCAGGAGAACCACATATAAATTTTCCACATTACAGCATGTTTTAATTTAATTTATGTTGATACATCTTGGGTCTTGGTTGGTAGGCATTACAATGCCACAGTTTTTTAGTGTTGAGTAATCCCTAGCTATAAAACACTTTATATTTGAATCAAAATGCTACTAAATTTGAGACACCCACAAGAGAAGATGCTCAACATGTGGCGACCACCATGACCAATTTCGAGGAATTTCAGGGCCTATTTGAGTAGCAATATGAATTTTTCAAACACTAAACAATAAACAACGTTTTATTGGGAAATGTTGCCCTGCAGAAGAAAGTTACAGTCACATGAATATGGTCAGGTGGGGCAGCTACTTACCACATTGTCTATCACTGTTTGGCTGATTATTTCTCCTCTAGGTATATTAAAAATTGTATTAAAGAATATTGAATCTGGGACGTCAGATTGTGTTATCCAAAGGCCTCCATGAATGGTCTTTTTCCAGTTTACTGTTGTTGATCAGTGCTTGGGAGATTGTGCCCAAAGAGATTGAAGAATATTCAGCTGGTCAAAGGGATTTACCTTCTGCAAGCTAGATCTAATTAGTTTTTAACCACGTTCAATCGATTATGTTAATCATAATAAGAGTTTGGTAAATAAATTTATGAAAAGAAGAAATTTTTATTAAAACTTACTGTTGATCTGCATAAACTAATCAGATACAGTTATGAATTTTTTAAATGAAAGAGAAGAGATCTAGTCGCTAGGGGTTCCAATGATCGTTGTGGTTTGCTACTATATTGTTTATGCTGTTTTAAAGTTTTTTGTTGTTCAAATGTGTTTATGCTACTATGCTACATTCTAATTCTAACTCATGCTTCGTAAAGATGTATATATATAAAAATAAATTTTTTTTTACATGTTTTTGTACTAACAAACCCAAACGAACCCAAACCCCTTTTCAAAATTTTGTCGAACCAGCGAACCAGTTCTCGAACCCGAACCCGGAACCGAACTGTGAACCGGCAACTTAGCTATATATATATATACACATATCCATATATGCATATACATACATATATATCTGCATATACATATATACACATATATACATATATATGTACAGATATACATATATGTATTTATGTATGCATACATATATATGTATATATGTAGATGTATTGTGCACATATGTATGTATATATATGTATATCTATACATATGTATACATACATACATATTATGTATATATGTATGTGTATATGTATATAGATTTACATATATATGTACATGTATACATATATATATATACATATATATGTACATACATATAAATATTCACCTACGATAACCTTGTTACGATTTCTCCTTCCTCTAAATGATAAGGTTCAATGAATTTCTCGCCACATCAATGACAGGAACCACCGTCGTCGCCACGATCCAAACACTTGACCGAATCATTCAATCGTAGAAACGATAGGTGGTGTATATTCACACACACACACACATATACATGCATATACATGTATACATATATATATATATATAGATATGTGTATATATATATATAGATATGTGTATATATATATATATATATATATATATATATATATATATATATATATATATATAGATATGTGTATATATATATATATATATATATATATATATATATATATATATATATATATATATATATATATGCATATAAATGTGTGTGTGTATATATATATATACATGTACATATATATCTACATATATATATATATATACATATACATGTGTATGTATATATATGTACATATATATACATGTGTATATGTATGTATATATGTATATATATACATATAGATGTATATATATAAGTTACGAGCAATCCCTTTCAGTAAATTGACAAGAAAAAAAATCTCCATACACGACTTCCATATGCAGCAATTAACACAATAATATATGGTCTGTGAATTGTATAAACTGAGCCACTTTGTTATTGTGAGATACATCACAAACCAACGTCACTATTATAAGTTTTGCCCTAGCTTAGGTGATACTTCTATACCAGTGATCAATCAGGATGAGTGTAAATAATGTAAAAATAATTCCACTAAAAACATTAATTTTGTATCCGGATGTGCAGCTGCATTGTATATGTAAATATATATATATATGTATATACATATGTCCATATGTATATACATATGTATGCATATATATATTCATATACATATGTAGATACATACACATATATGTACATATGTATATACATATTTAAAATGTAGTACATAAATGTATACATATGTACATGAACATGTACATATGTATACATATGTACAATGTACATATACATGTATACATATGTACATGTACATATACATATGGACATACATATGTATGTACATATGTATATGCATATATATATACATATACATATGTAGATACATATACATATATGTACATATGTATATACATATTTAAAATGTAGTACATAACTGTATACATATGTACATGTACATATACATATGGACATGTATATGCATATGTATATGTACATATGTATGTACATATACATATGTGTAAAAATATATATATATATATAAGTTACAAGCAGTCCCTTTAATTAAATTGACAAGAAAAATATCTCCATACACAACTTCCATATGCGGTGATTAACACAACAATATATGCTCTGTGAATTGTATAAACTGAGGGACTTTGTCACTGTGAGATACATCACAAACCAACATCACTATTATAAATTTTGTCCTAGATTAGGTGATACTTCTATACCAGTGATCGTTGAGGATGAGTGTATTAATGCAAAACTAATTCTACTAAAAATATTAATTTATTATATCCGGATGCGCAGCTACGTTGTGATGAAACTAAAGATCGCTACTAGAAGTAGTGAGAATTGGGAAATATATAATTTGCTTGATCAACTACCAGATATATCCATCTTAGGTACTCAAACACATTCTATGAATTAAGAAACTATGAAGTCAGGAGATGGAATAAGCCAGCTGACAGAAAACAGTTTAAATACATTTGTACATTTGAGCTAGCAATAGAGAACTTTGTATTCTAAAATGCAGATATTATTTCTTTAAGACATTGAGAGGTGTTTGGCTCTTAGTTGAAGAGTTAATATGGAGGAATAGTAATGTTTTCCATATTTATTCATTGACTGGAAACTATTGAATTATTGTTTGCCAAGGTATTAATAAGTTAGCTATTTAGAAGAGTTGTTTTGACGAGGAGACAAGAGAAAATAATTCAGATATTGAGTTTTGATTCCAAGAGGAGATCAAGAATTATAAGATGCAAAGGATGACGCTCAAGAAGAATTGATTCATGACATTACCGTCAGAAGGAACGATGACATCCAAGGCAGCAATAGAAAAGAATACGATGTATATAATCCAACCAAGCAAAAGGAAGAAAGCCCATGATATAATAAGTTCCCCTATCAAAGTCGTTGATTGGTTCCTTTCGAATAAAGGATATTTAAGTGAATAAATAAGCACATACCCGAGTACAAGGAGGAGAGATAGTTTTGTTATATAGGGGCGAGAAATGGAATACCTTACTGCTAATAATACATCTAACAATGGTTGTTAGCCCCAACTGATAATGTTGTTAATGTATGTGAAAGAGTCATATCAGTTGTTATGTTGACATTGGTGTCAAGCGTTAAATGGTTAGACATTATGCTAATCCAATAAAGTGCCATATCATTTGATTGATGAAGAGAATTTGAAGAAAGTATAATGATGATATAAGTGTTGTTAAGTGTATGGTATTCAATGGGCACTTGAATGAGTTAGACTATGACAGTATAATATTTGTTTGATTGCATTATATGATTTGATTAAGTATTGAGATCATGTATAAGCAAGACAGTTTGGTCAATGAATGAAGAACCACAATATTAACCAAGCTACTATAGTTGTCACCAAGCACCCGATGAAGAAGTGAACAATGTGCAGTGTTAACCAAGTATAGTGTTGATCGAGCAAGATGTAATGTTAACCAAGTATGAACATAAAGAACAAGTTTTTTAAAAAATTAATCTGAGGACAATATTTGATGAAAAAAAAGATTGTTCGAGAAATATCAAAGATAAGGATGAAGTTAGTTATGAGATCTATGCCTAGAGAAATTCAAAAAAGATCTGATGAAGGAGATTTAACAATTTGAATTGGAGCACAAAGTTCAAAGTGGAAGTATATTTCCTGAGCGTCTAGATTTAATGAATCTTGATGAAGATCTAACGATAATGATTAAGCGGCAAAACCAGTTAGAGTGGCAAAAAAATTTCATTTACGGAATGAGCATTGTGATTCATTGTTGTTGATCAAGTTGAAGAAGAAAGTCATAGCCAAAAGGAGAACCGAGAAGAACAGCATTGTGAAAATCAAGCAAGGGAAGTGCTAAGTTGGTGTGTGAAGTGTGTGAATAAGCCAAAATGGGATCAAAGAATTGAAAGAGTAAAAAGATTGAGTGAAACAAAGAACTGAACAAGGTAATGCTAAAACATAACATATCATTTCATTGTTAGTTTCTAATCATTGTAGCAGAAAATCTCTTGACCGACTGGACCTAATAGTCTTTTGAAATCCTCTATGGTGACATTTTGTAAAATGTTTTATAAGTCCTTTAGAGCAGGTTGCTATTTAGAAATTTCAAAGAGTAAACAAGCTCTAGATGATCTTTGGTGAAAATCCTATAACAAGGTCACATTAACAATGTGTATGTAACCTTTAACAAGGTTGGCTCCACAAAGAGCTCACTTCAGAGCAGTGAAATTTTTGGGTTGTCGATTCCCAAGTGGTTTTCTTCCTTAACAGGGTTTCCATTTTAAATACTTTATGTCAAAATTGTGTGGATGCTTATTGTGTTGGATGTTTATTTTATGTTTACTATATATTGTTTTAACTCTATATAAGCTGGAAGTTTACTCTGATACTCGGTATAATATTGACAATTTGATGCAAAGCTTATATCGGTTTATATAATGATGTTAGATCTAGTTACCAAGTTAATGATTTGAATGTTTAAATTGTTTGAGTTAGTAAAAAGTGTTTTTAAGGCCTGTAGGATAATTGGTTATAACTGATTCACCCCCCTCTTAGTTATCTAACAATTGGTATCAGATTTGAGTGCTTATGTAACAACCACTTTTTCTAGGTCTTAACTAAGAACTAGCATATCAAAGAAATACAGTTATTACTTCGTATTCATTGGAAGGCAGTTATACAGTTATGTTCATGTGAATAAGATTAATGGTTACAATCAATTAAACGAAAAATTCATAACTAACAATTGAAGACATCATCAATGGATTTAACAAGGAGTTTAAAATCTACATACCGTAGAATTCAAAACCGAAATCTGTCTAGGGATGCTTCTGCAAAACTCAAGTTAGTCCACACATATCGCTTGGGAACAAATAGCTATACCACTTTATCGAAATGACAATTACCATCAAATACCACTATATCATTAAGGGCATCAAATACCACTGTATAATTTAGGGCGTCAAATACCATTGTATCAATTAGGGCATCAAATACCATTGTATGATGTAGGGTATCAAATACCACTGTATCAATTAGGGCATCAAATACCATTGTATCATTTAGGGCATCAAATACCATTGTATCGTCCCTTCTCTTTTCGTTGCTAACTATGGCAATAACATACAGTTAGAAGGTACGCTCATATTCATTATGCACATAAATGAAAGAATGAAATAACAATCCATTAGATAAACCTATCTCTTGCATATAGATATATTTCATGTTCAGTTGGAAGATCAACCGATCTAACTAGTTACCAATTACATTATGAGAAAACTTGTTTTCATTAAAGGAAATAACTAAATCGATGATATAAATCAATCCATCATGTCTTCCACTTAGATAAACATCATAAAGTAAAATACTTGTTACCAAAAAATGTTGAATGCATAACTTATCTTTGTTCGGTGCATGTCTTGACATCTTGTGGAGAGAGGAAACATTGTTAGGGGCTTAACCTCACAACCGCAGACCCTCAAAATATCCCTACATAATCTCATTTGAGAAAGGCCCTCCCTACCTGGAATAGACATGGAACACCTTGTCCAGCCACTGAGCATCCTCGTAGTTAATTCCACCACTCAACTTGACAACAGGGTACATATTGGACAAACATGAGCTTACTTGGATGTGTTATAAAACTTATCTTAATTTCAAGTATTGACGTACTGATTTTTTGTTTCTTTCTTTTGCAAGGACTTCTTCCCCTTCACCCCCTTTTATTGACTACTCCAGCCAAGGTGAGTCCTTGGAGAAAGTAACTCTCATTTGTACATAGTTCATCTGGATTTCTATCCATGCGAGTACTATCTTGAGCAATGATAAGTTCAGTTCTTACAATTTCAAAACTATAGAACAAATTTTTCAACAAATGTAAGACAAAGAAGTACATAGATCACATGCATTTACACATCTAGCAACTTTGCCTTTATTTGAAACAACAATTGATTCAAAGAACTCGAGAATCAGAAAAGTCAGGTGTACTGACTTTGACACATAGTGGTATTTATATGTTATCATAAAAACCGATGCATTTCTGCAGAGTATATCCTCAAGTGCATAGACATAATTCATAACATTGAAATCAGATTGTCGCAGAGCATAAATATAGAACTATAACTAGTGAATAATAAAAATCATATATAAATCAAATGCATTGATAGAAAGTGCACTATTGGGTGCTAAGACACAAAATTCATAATTTGGTCGATGTTTACTAGATAGCTCAGGTGATGCTCCAACCTCACGGCTTGGAACGACTCTTGTTGTGATATGGCAGAGGTACGAAATGAGAAAGAAGCCAACATCTGAATGTAGAATGAAAATATTTTAAGTGGGGGGGCGGGGGGGGGGGGGGGGGGGGTCCTCCCATTCAATTGTGCCATGATGTAAATATATAATATTTCTATGGCTCAATGAGTCACGGCCTTTCCTTGCTTGCTCAAGGTAATAGTTACAAGATCATTGGATTCTTGGTTCACTAATTCAAAAAAAATGAAAAGGGGCGTCAAGTGTACTCGACACCTCACATAGAGAGTTATAAATTTGAAATATTAAAGAGCTCCTTTCAGAAGTTTATTATATATATATATATATATATATATATAAAATTTGCAAAATGATGCCATCATGTTATTATTATGCCCAAGTTTGTATCTATTAAAATACGTATATCTGTATACGTGCGTAATTCAGAAGATTATGATTTATTCTAACCTCGTATGCTCTCGATATATATGCATGTATATATTTATACATATGTTAATAGAGATGAACTAGTAAATTAATATCATGGTGGCATCATACATCTATATACATATATGTGTATGTGTGTGTGTGTGTGTGTGTGTGTGTGTGTGTGTGAAGCAGAAAAATGGAGATGCCATCATAGAACAACAAAGGTAATGGTTATGAACATGAATTTTGATTATGATTAAATATATATATATATATATATATATATATATATATATATATGTTTTATATGTTGTCCAAGTAGCTCATGATATTGTCTAACACACTCTCTTGCCTAGTTGTTTATCCTTAGCCATGGTGATTCAAGATTTGTACCTATTTGCCCAGTGATGGTGGTGCCCCCCATGCCCAATTCTTTTCTGGTAATGCTTCCCCCCTTTGACGTGCTCCTGCAAGGAAATTCTTCACAACTATATCATATTTCAAAATATAATGACAATTACCATAACAAGTTATTAATCATAAACTATCATAATGGCTACCGCCATTTCACTTCCCATGAATACAGAATGAATAACCAACTTTCCAAGATAACATTTCAAATGAAATTATAACGATTAACCATCTTACCATTTCACATGATAGTAACCAATTTTACCTGTCAACTGACTTCACATGAAACCTCAACGGTTATATGAACATTTTCTAATGGAGCCAAAATTGAAATGTAACATAGCCTCCCCCTTGTGATTCATTGTCATTGATGAATTTTGAAATTTTAACGAACACTATAAAGGAGAGTTTAAAATTGGGATGTAACAGCTTAAAGGAAAAAATTTGAAGGGACTTAAGCTAAAGATCCGAAAAATGTATAAGAGAGAGGTACTGAAGCTGAACAAGGAGAATTTCTCTTCATGGCAAAGCAGGATGAGGTTACATCTATTTGGGATTGGAGGCATTGCATTATACTATCTAGACAATCAGTACACCCCTCCAAAACCCCCTATGACAGTAGAGGAGACAAAACAGAAGAAAGAATACAGTCGTCTGATGATTGAGATTGCTTTTGCGTTGAATGATGTTGAATTTGATGATGTCAAGAACTGTAATACTACTAAAGAGATGTAGGACAAGTTGATACTTGAACATGGTGGAGATCAAAATGTATTGAGAGTCAAAGCAGAGAGTCTAAGAGGTAAATATGATGAGATGAGGATGAAAGAAGGTGAAAACATTGATCAATACATTAATCAAATCAAAGAAGTTGTAAGTGTCATCAAAGCTGCTGGAGGAGTCATTAAAAATAAAAAAAGTTGTAGTAAAGTTCTCAAAACCTTATTGCCTATTTAGTATTTACGCTATAATATCTGCTATTCAAGAATTGAGTGCTATGCCTGGTCATGATCTTACTCTTGATGGTTTGGTCAGTAGATTGACTGCATTTGAGTTGAGTAACTTTGATAATAGTGTGCCTAAGATTGAGAATGATTCTAAGACATCACTAACCATTGGAAGTTCAAAGAAAGAAAAGAATAGCAAGGATGAGAGTGATTCAAATTCAGATGACAAAGAGATGGATGAGATCGAAGCACTACTGGCAAGGAGGTTACCAAGAGGTAAAAGAAGATTCAAAGGTAAACAGTCTCTTATATGTTTTAAATGCAATGAAATTTGTCATATTGATGCTGGATGTCCCAACAAGAACAGGAATAACAAGAATGACAAGAAGGAGAACAAATCCAGAAAGAATAAAGATTACAAGGACAAAGGAAAGAAGTCATGCTACATTGTTGAGGTGGAGCACACTGAGTCAAATACTGATGATGAGAATGAAGGTGTGGAAGTGGTATATGTTGTTGTTAAAGAAAACCCAAATAAGGAAAGGTATAAGGAAGGAAAAGCTCTTATTTCTCATGTTAGTAAAAGTGATACATGGATTATTGATAGTTGATGTTCACATCACATGACTAGTGATATTAGTAAGTTTGATAAGCTGGAAGAATGTGATGGAGGAACTGTTAAACTTGGAAATAATGTTCCATGTCCTGTAAAAGGTAGAGGTTCACTGATGTTAAATGATAAAATCTAATGTGATGATGCTACTGGGTTCAAGGACTAAAGTATAATCTGTTGAGTGTTGCACAGTTGAATAATACAAGTCACAAATTGGAATTTAATAACAGGAAGGTAAAGATCTATGATGATGATGATGATGGAAACTTGATTGGTATTGGAAAGCAAACAAGAGGTAATTTATTTTACCTAGATCCTACAATTAGTACATGCCTATTTGCAAAAGTTGAAAATGTGTGGTTGTGGCATAAGAGACTGTCATTGGAACTTTGAGAATATGGTCAAAGTAAATAGAAAGAAGAAAGTGAGAGACTTACCGAATCTACATAAACCTGATAATGCTATTGCAAGCAATATCAACTCAGTAAGATGACTAAGTCTAGTTTTTCAAGTAAGACACATTCATCTAAGGATATTCTAGAATTGGTACATATAGATTTGTGTGGTCCTATGAAAGTTGAGAGCTACTATGGAGATAGATATTTTATTCTATTTGCTGATGATTATTCTAGGATGATGACTTTAATGTTCATGAAGTTCAAGTCCTATGCATTTAATGTGTTCAAATGGTATAAAGCTAGAGTTGAAAAAGAAACTTTTAAACAGCTGAAATGTTTGAGATTTAATAAAGGTGGTGAGTTTATGTATGATGAATTCACTAACTTTTGTGTTGAACGTGGAATTATAAGACAGCTATTTGCACCGAAGACACCACAATAGAATGGGATTGCAGAGAGAAGAAATGGATCTATTGTTGATAGTGCTAGAACACTACTATTGAAAAGGGAGTTGCGCAAATGTTCAGGAGAGAAGCTATAAGCACTGGTGTTTGTTGATGTTTGGTTGCTTTTGTCGGATAAACCTCTATATAATTGGATATGAGATATAAATTTATATATATATATATATATATATAAGTTTATTGTTATATGAGAGAAATTAATATAATATATATATACAACAATGAATAATTTTTTATTATATTAATTATCTAATTAACAAATAGACATGTCCCATTCATGGGACATGTCTTTTCATGGCTTATTCTCAATTTAAATAAGAGGTTGCTGCCATTTGGAAAACACATACCAAATATAATGGCAGTGCTTAGTACCTTTACAGTGGATCCAAGAATACAAACATGGTATTAGAATCAGGTTCAAATGTAAGAAAACAACAAATATAGATACCACAAAACCCTTGTCATCGGTACTTAATCCACAAGAAACATCAGTCCTTGCCATGTCTACAATCTACAATCAAGTTGACAAAGGTGAAAAGAATGGATTAAGGTGTTTAAGCAAGACAAAATAAATATGTGTTGGAAATGCACTTGGGAATGGCATCTACTTCTCTCGTGAAATGAGATGTTCAATCTATTATTCCAATGCTTTGCTTTTGAGAGTTCATGGAATGTTCAACGAATATTTGTAACAAACGAATCTTCTTAACCAATTTTGAACTCCTAATAATCTGTTTAATAAGTAACTGATTCCTTTTCACAAGACGATGACTTCTACTAACCGAATATAACTATGATAAAAGTAACTGTTTCTAGTCTAACTGTATTTCATTTTCAGCTGATATAACGAGAACAAAAGGAAATAATAAATTTATATACATTGCTATCAATTAACCATTT
Organism: Cupressus sempervirens; assembly: GCA_028749045.1. Classification (NCBI taxonomy): domain Eukaryota; kingdom Viridiplantae; phylum Streptophyta; class Pinopsida; order Cupressales; family Cupressaceae; genus Cupressus; species Cupressus sempervirens. The sequence continues at coordinate 181,968,786 of CM053785.1, read as the reverse complement.
CTAACTGAAAACAAAGTAACGACTAACTTTCTTAACTGAATTATATCAACTGAAATATTTATTCAATGTAAATATCAATATTTACTTTATCTAGAAAACTAAATTGTCTAATTATTCTTCTAAGGGTTAAAAGTAAAGTGTAAAAGAAACATACAATAATAACGGAAAAATCCCTTTATCTTGTTGTTCAAGCATCAGAATTGGTGAGAGGAGAAGGATTGACATAGGCTTAACCTCCCAATCTCGGACCATACTTATCCCCACACATCCTAACTTATTAGAATGGCCCTCCCTACTTTGAAATTGGGCTTGGGATGTTCTTCAGTCCAGCCATCTAAGCTACTAGGTGGTTGAGTGCCCCATCAGTTATACCTATATAACTGACATCTACGAACAAACAAGAGATCTCAAGATTGGCACATATGCCTGGAACTACCTTGGCCAAGGATTTCAATAGAGTTCGTGAACCCACTCTCCATCACTCAACTTGACAACAGATTCCATTACTGAGACATGCATGGGCTATTAATTATTCAATATTCAAATATGATTTCATTATTGATTTTTGCAAGTTAATTCCACCTCTTCACCATTATGTGGCTTCTATGCCCAAGTGAATCCTAGGTGTTTGAAAGATTATGATCACCTTGTTATTATATACGCCTCTTCAACATTCCATGCCTTCTTTGTCGGTGAATTCCTCAGTGTTCGAAAGATTATGAGCATTCTAATATTATCTACACCTCTTCACCAATTCTATGGCATCTTGCTGGTGAATTCCTCAATGTTTCTAGTATTCTAAATTTGTTTGAAAAATTTGTGATAGCATGTGCATTTTTGTTGATTCACACAATCAATCAAGTTTCTTACAGCTATTACGGAAATCATAAATGTTATATTCACAAGGATATTCAATGAAGATCTTCAAGGTTCTCAATGTAATGCAGGGGACCAACATTAAAATACCATAAACTTATCTCAAACGGCTAAGGATGGATACTCAAATCGGATTAGAATGGAGTTATGCCCTTGAAAACATATTCGTTTTAATCTCAACCTACCATTTTATACTGACTGTCAACAGACATTATATTCAATGGAAAACGAACTAAGAAATTCAATGACTATGGTATTTCACTCAACACTGGAAAGAGTAATCCAACTACAATCAGGCTTGTACTTAGCAGAAACAAAAAAAAAATAGAATAAGTCATGTGACCTGTGATTTGAATATGGCTTTCTTGCCCTCGGTCGGAACTCCTGTTCACCTGCTAATTGATAATATAGTCACCAATAGAACTAAAGAAAATTTGGGAAGTCGAGGGTGAGAGAAATACCGAAGGTACCCGTCTGTGAACGTCCAACCCAGCCTAAAATGATTCATAGCAAACAGAGAAAAGGCAAAGGATAGCAGAATGGAAAGAGGGATGATCCTCTAATCGATTCATGGTTTCTTTAATGGTTGGTCGAGACTCCTCGACTACCATCAATTTTCAAGATGACCATTCAAATACAACACAAATTCGAATTTGAAAAGGAGAGAATTAAAGGGGGAAAAGAAATAAGAAGTTGAAGAGTTATAAACTTATTTTATTATTATAATATGCTCTTATACACGTTCACATAAGTATATTGATGAGGTGACATCATCAGAGTATATTATTATAATTTATTGGTGCCATTTCATTTTTATATTTATGTGTTCGTGTTTAAGTGTTTACTATAATGATAAGATAAGAAAATTTAATAATCAATCTCTAAAGGTATGTATTATATTTTAATTTAGATTATTTTATGTTTTTCTTATTATATTGTTTCCCTAATTGCTCATGCGGTCCCATAATGTAACCTATGGACAAGTCTTCGTATCCTTTCCAAGGAAGACTTAGGTCATACCTATCAATCCTGATGACTGAACCAAACGACCACCCCATTCCGATGATCCCGTTTAGCAATGCTTCCCCTCTCTTCAGTCTTCTCTTGCAATCACCCAAGCAAAACATTCTCGCCAAAACATTAATTACATAGTAATTCAAAACAAAACATCTTGATCGTTAATTCAAATCAAACAACTACTAATCATCTAATAACAGTTATAGCTTACTATTCATTTCATCAACATCCATAAATAACTAACTCATTTCACATGATCGTGAAAAGAAATAATTTGTTAACAGTTGGTACAACGTATATAAATAACTCATTTCCCATGATCATGAAAAGAAATAATCCGTTAAACTAACAATTATGATCAAATTAAAAATGAGGGCAAAATTTGGGATGTAACAATATTCTCTAATGGCTCTTTGTGAAATCATGTCGAGAAAAATAATAGATACAATCAGAAGGATCTTCAAACAAGCTTCAAAGCAATATAAAAAATTTGCAAGGATAACTTTAGTGGCCAATACTCGCCAATTGGCTAGTCCCACTCATCGGGGACCCTAGATTTCGCTAATTTTTTTGCACTTTTGGGGTGTCCATGTCGCCTGCACTTTACCAAAATTGGGCACCATGCTTAGGCTAATCGCCAATAATAATATAGAAGTATTTATATTTCAGTGATGACTTTGCCAATGGAATCTATTTTTTCTATGTAGTAATTTAAATATATTCGTCTACAATTTTTAACACTTGTCTTAATTGAGGGTCATATTCACCAATATTTGGTAAAAATTTAAGTTACACTATAAATTATGTAGATTTGACGTGTGTCTCTATTCTGAAGACTTTTCATAAAACTTTTTGTCCTTTCTCACATTGTCGTGATATAGATTTGATTGGGGACACATGTCTTTACTTTGGGAACTTTCTTTAAAACTTGGTATCCTTTTAAATTTTGGCTTGAAACAGGATTTGGGCCATTGATCTGGGATCATCCAATGATTAAAAAATAATAGGGGTGCTTCCCCCAAACCACCATTCAATAATTTGGAGGGAAATTGTAATGATAAAATTGGGCTAAATTTAACCTTAAAATTTGATAACTAATTAGGTTCCATATAATAATAATAATAAAATCATTGTTTCCAAGTATGTGTACTTTTTTCCACAATTTTCATCAATAATGAAAGATTCGCTAGGATTTTATAAATTTTTCATATGATTGAAAAATAATTGCCAATAAAATTTAAAAAATTTCTTCGTAAAAATAAAAGCTCGCCAATAGAAATTGACTTTTCCCCACTGAACTAATGTTTGATTCGCCAAAATTATATACTTTTTTTTCTAAAGGGGAGTTTCTTAAAGTTATCCCTGATTTAAATTTGTGATTCTAGTTATTAGACATTGTGCAATTGGCCAAGGAAGGATTGATTGGAAATAAGAGTGAGTGACTGAAGATAAAATTTGTATGGACTGAACTATTAGTAATAATCTGCAATTTCTATAAGTCTGGGACCGCTGGATCTGCTAGGAACCTTTGTGTGAAGTGTGGAATCTGTTTGGAGGTGTTGTACGGACCTAGGGCAGGCCATACAAACTGAAGAGGATCAAATGCATTCAAAATAACCTCTGTTACATGCCTAAGATTATCCATAACTGAGCCATACCAGACAAAGAGTGATTAAGATGGGCGTTGCTCTCATTTTTAGTAGATATTGTGAGTTGTTGGACTTGACATGTCGTGTCTCAAACTGCGAATTAATAGAAGCAACTTAAATCAACTCATATATCTCTGAATGTGTGTTGGAAGAAAAACGGAGGTCCTATTTGATGAGATGCATGAGGTTTAAGAGATTGATGATGCTCGGGATGCATTAGTGAATAGTATTGAAGCTAGAGTGACGAAATCACTAATTACTTATAATTGTATTTGAAGAATAACAGTCGGCTGGATTGGTTGGTATACTTATAGCTTGAGGTGCTAATGGTGATAATTATTGACACTACCTAACATGGCTCATGGAGATATATTATGGGGAGAATAATATGATTTGGTGCAAGCAGTAAAAGGAAACGGTTATGTGGGAGATGTGTATGTCATTTAATGAACCACATTCCATGTGGGTAAAGGTGGACCCACTATAGCGTAATAAAGGTGGGGTATGGTGATGTTAGCTAGCTAGGCAAGTTAACTTAAACATGAGTAAAATTGAGTATATATTATTATTATTAATTCATTATACTATTATTGAGATGAGGAAATGAAATCTTAGTATTAGCAATATATATTTTCTCTCAATTTATAATTATGAATATTGGGGAATATTAAATATTAGTCTCTCTTATTATTATTTATTTCGATAAAAATTATTTGCCTTGATCTTTTCCGAGGATGTTTCTTGCAAGAAAAGGAAGATTGATATCGGACTCAAAGGAAGATTGAGATTCAGAGGGAGTCTGACACTTTGTTAAAGGCATATTTGGATAAGAAGCTCAGAAGATTGATGTTCAGAGGGAGTCTAACACATTCGTCTAAAGGAGCAGATAGAGGATATGTTTCAGTTGATCCTTGAAGATCTTGATCATATCAGAATTAGGAGTTTTGAATTCATGTAAACATTTGGTATCATGTGTATGACCGGATGATTTAATGGGCCTACCCCCCCTGTGAGTCATAAGGAAGTGATGACTTCCAAATGATCATCACTTGTATTTGCAAAAGTTATTGAAAGGTGACAATCTTACAATAACTTAATTTTCTATTATGATGGATATCTTACGATGTCTATGCAAATCATGATAGATATACTTTGCATGGTAGATCTTTATATAATAAGCATTATGAGAATGTGTGTGCACATACCTTATAAACAAAATTGAGTACATGGTGAATGTAATGCAAATTGATATGCTGAAGGCCATTCATTACACGGAGTACTTGGTGAATATCATGCAACTTGATGTTCAGGAGACCATTACTCACAATACTTGGTCAAGATCTTTCATCTCGACATTCTGGAGGCCATTACTCAAGGAGAATTTAGTGAATATCATATGTTGATATTCTATAGACCAATACTCAAATGTGATATTAAAATGGTGAATATCATATGTTGATATTTTGGAGACCATTACCTTAATGAGTACATGGTGAATATCAAATGTTGATATTTTGGAGGCCATTAGTCAGAGTATTCGGTGAATATCATATGTTGATATTTTGAAAACCAATACTCATGATATCAAATGTGATATCAAAGATATCTTTGAAAATTGTCATTCCTAATATTACCAATGGTGTAATATATGTCTTGTGTTTATCCTCCCTAGCTAAGAGGAAGTGTTGATGTTTGGTATATGTTAGATAAACCTATATATAACTATATATGAGATAAAATTTATATATAAAAGTTTATTGCTATATGAGAGAAATTAATATGAAATATATATATATGTATAAAAATGATTAAATTTTTATTATGTTAATTATCTAATTAACAAATAGACATGTCCCATTCATGGAACATGTCTCCTCATGGCTTATTCTCAATTTAAATAAGAGGTCGTTGTCATTTGGAAAACACATACCATATATAATGGCAGCGCTTAGTACATTTACAGCAGATCCGGGAAAACAAACACTGTTTACACTCTCAACCAAATTCAATTATAAAAAGGAACAAACAAGACTCCTTATGAACTTCGGTATGGTCATACACCAAATGTAAGTTTTTTCCAAATATTTGGAAGGTGTTATATTCGTAAAGATGCAAGGAATGGAAGTTTGATTCAAAAGGTGATGAAGGTATATTCCTAGGTTACTCTACTAGGAGCAAGGCTTACAAATGTTTGAACAAAGTGACTAACGCAATGATTGAAAGTGCAAATGTTAGAATTGATGAGCTTGCAGATAAGAACAATGAGAAGAGCAAGAAGGAACCTAATGACTACAGCAAGTTTGTATATGTATATAAAGATGGACCTGGCATAGTACCTGAGCATGAAACTAAGTAATTACAGTAGTACACCGAGCAACAACCTGCATTACCCAAGCTACAAAGAGAACTACCTGAGCAATGATAATGTTGGAGATCACAGAGTTGCACCTGTCTTAGCAAAGTATGTGAGAAGGAACCGTTCACAAGAGAACATCATTGGAGACGAGTGTTGGAATCATGACAAGAAGTAAGTTGAAGGACAATACATGTTTGATTGTTGAATTTGAGCTAAGAACTATGAAAGTTGCACTTGATAATGATGATTGGATCAATGATATGAATGAATAAATAGATAAAATTGAGAAGAACAATACATGGACACTGGTACTGAAACCCAAAGACAAAAAAGTGATTGGAACTAAGCAAATTTTCAGGAAGAAATTGAATGAGAAAGGAGAAGTTGTAAAGAACAAGGTTAGACTTGTTCGTAACAGTTATTATGCCCAAGAAGAAGGAATTGATTATGGAGAGACCTTGCACCTGTAGCCAGATAGGAAGAAGTCTGAACTCTATTGACTTATGCAAGTTACAAGAGATTTAAATGGATATTAAGTTTGCATTTCTGAATGGAATTATGAAAGAAGAGGTATACATTGAACAAGTTGAAGGATTTGTGAAGCCAAATCAGAAGCACCTGGTATGTAAACTGAACAAACCACTGTATGGATTGAAGCAAGCATCGAGAGCATGGTATAAAAGAGCGCGTTCATATTTGATCAAGATTGGATTTGTTAGAACAAGTGATAACGGCAATCTGTACTTGAAAAGTGAAGTTGAAAACAAGGTCCTGATTGCTGAGATATTTGTTGATGATATAATATTTGGTGGTAATGAATTATTGTGCAAATCATTTGCTAATCAGATGAGCAAGGAATTTGAGATGTCTATGTTTGGTGAAATTAAGTTTTTCATTGGTTTACAAGTTCATCAAACAAAAGGTGGTATATATGTGACTCAAATTAAGTATATTAAGGAGATATTGAAGACATTTGGTATAGATGAGTCAATGGCAGTTGGCACCCCCATGGTCACTGGATGCAAATTATCTAAGGACGACAATACTGGTGAAGTGAATGAGACATAATACAGATCAATGATTGGCAAGTTGTTGTATGTTGTATACAGTAGACCTAATATTAGAGATGCAGTTGGTCTAGTTGCAAGATTTCCATCTAATCCTAAGGAAACACATATGACTGTAGTTAAGAGGATATTCAGATACCTAAAAGGAACAACAAACTATGGACTACTATACAAGCAAGAAGGTGATTTTGATCTTAGAGTTTATACTGATGTTGATTGGGCAGGAGATGTTGATAACAAAAAGAGCACTAGTGGTGGAGCTTTCTTTTTAGGAGAAAGATTGATTACATGGTTGAGCAAGAAATAGAGTCATATGTCACAAACTACAATTGAAGTTGGGTATCTTGTTGTTGTTATTAACTATTCAAATATTGTTTGGATCAAGCAATTGTTGGAAGGTATGCAAGAGGAAGTCAATGAATCTGTTACTGTCTATTGTGACAACACAAGTGCAATTAATATATCAAAGAATCATGTGATGCATGCAAAAAAATGCATATATCTATCAAGTACCACTACTTGAGGGATCAAGTACCACTACTTGAGGGATCAAGTACAAGAGAAACAAGAAAGATTGGAGTATGAGAAGTCTAAGGAGCAAATTGAAGATATATTCACAAAGCCATTGCCTAAGGATGCTTTTGAGTATCTGAGAGGTAAGTTAGGGGTCCTTTCCCTATTCAAGATTCACTGAGCAAGGATGCATGTTGCATCAATTCATGGATGATCAATCATATCTTTATGGAGTTGATTCAAGAGTTCACTCTTTAGGGACTATTTCCTGAAGTTGTGAAAGTCATTGTAATGAAATAGATGTAAACAATACATGCAAGGTACAAGGTATAATTACAAGGTTTTATTAATTTCTCATTGAAACTTATAGTTACCTTTGGCATTGTCGTCAAAGGGGGAGAGAATCTGTAGAGTGAGACATGAAAGGGGGAGAAGACCAAGAAGGTATGAAACAATCAAAGAATGTAAGAGAAGCAAAACATGAAGCAAATGTATGAGCAAAGTCAAAGGGGGAGTTCTACAAGTCGTTGATATGGAGTTGATGCTACTGAATAGAGAAATACACCCAAAGGGAGAGAAAATGTCAAAGTTGCAGACCGAGCTAAAGACCTTGATGTTGAACCTGTTATAGAGAACTTGAATGAAGCTAAAGAGCTAAAGATGTGTTGTCATTTGATGTTTATTGTTTCATAACATAATGTTATGTAATGTAGTGTCTTATGTGTTGCCATCAATGCCAAAGGGGAGATTGTTAGCCTCAACTAATAATGTTGTTAATGTATGTGAAAGAGTCATATCAATTGTTATGTTGTCATTGATGTCAAGCTTTAATTGGTTAGACATTATGCTAATTCAATAGAGGGTCATATCATTTGATTGATGAAGAGGATTTGAAGAAAAAGTAATGATGATGTAAGTGTTGATAAGTGTACGGTATTCAATGGACACTTGAATGAGTTAGACTCTGACAGTATAATGTTGGTTTGACTATTTTACATGATTTATTTAAGTATTGAGATCATGTATAAGCAAGACAGTTTGGTCGATGAATTAAGAACCACAAGTATTAACCATGCTACTACAATTGTCATCGAGCACCTGATGAAGAAGTGAACAATGTGTAGTGTTAACCAAGTCTAGAGTTGACCAAGCAAGATGTAATGTTAACCGAGTATGAACAAGAAGAAGTTTAGAAAAGATTAATCTAAGGTTGACATTTGATGAAAATACAGATCGTTTGAGAAATTTCAAAGATAACGACGAAGTTAGTTATGAGATCTACGGCTGGAGAAATTCAAAGATCTAATAAATGAGATTTAACAATTTGAATTGGAGCACAAAGTTCAAAGTGGAAGTATATTTCCCGAGCGTCTAGATTCAATGGATCTAAACTTGATGACGATCTAACAATTGTGATTAAGCGGCAAAACTTGGAAGATTCTAGAGGAGCGGCAAAAGTTTCTCTATTTAAGGGATGAGCATTGTGACTCATTGTTGCTGATCAAGTTGAAGAAGAAAGTGATAGCGAGAAGGAGAACCGAGCAGAGCAACATTGTGAACATCAAGCAAGGGAAGTGCTAAGTTGATGTGTGAAGTGTGTGAATCAGCCAGAAAGAGATCAAAGGATTGAAAGAGAAAAAAGATTGAGCGAATCAGAGATCTGAACAAGCAAGGTAGTGCTAAAACCTAACAGATCATTTCACTGTTACTTTCTAATCATTATAGCAAAAAATTTCTTAACCGAGTGGACCTAACAATCTTTTGAAATCCTATATGGTGACATTAGTTGAATGTTTTGTAAGTCCTTCGGAGTAGGCCACTTTAGAAATTCCAAGGAGTGAACAAGGTCTAGATGATCTTTGGTGAAAATCCTCTAATAAGGTCACATTAACAATGTGTATGTAACCTTTAACAAGGTTGCCTCCTAGCGGAGCTCATTTTAGAAGAGTGAAATTTTTGGGTTGTTGGTTCCTAGGTGGTTTTTCCCTTAATAGGGTTTCCACGTTAAATATTTGTGTAAAATTTGTGTGGATGCTTATTGTGTTGCATATTTATTTCATATTCGTTGTTTATTGTTGGCAGTTGCACAAATTGTTATAAGCTGGAAGTTTACTCTAATGCTCGATATGATAAGTTGACAGTTTGATGTAAAGCTTATATCAATTTATATTATGATGTTAGATCAGGTTACTAAGTTAATGATCTGAAAATTTAAATTGTTTGAGTTGGTGAAAAGTGGTTTTAAGGCCTATAGGATAATTGGTTATAACTAATTCACCCTCCCTCCCCCTCTCAATTATCTAACAATGGCATCAATAATTTAGATAAAGTCATAAGATGAACACATCAGCAATGACAAGGACAATCAAGGATGTTGATGTACAGATAAGCATTTATTATCCTTAAGTACTACATTTATTTACTCATTGTAGTCTCTCTCTCTCATTTGTATTTCTATACATACTATATGAGCTATTTGCCTTGATCTTTTCCAGAGATGCTCTTGCATGAAAAAGAAGATTGATTGATAAGTAGGAGAAAACTGCATAGTTAAGCGCGCTCAGGCTAGAGTAGTACTAGGATGGGTGACCTCCCAGGAAGTCCCGGTGCTTCACCCTTGTGAGCATCACCTAGATCCAATGAGTGTTAAATGTTCCATTTATTCTCATGAGAGATGGATTCATGTTGAATTACTACTCATGAAACATGGGTCAATGAGTTTGACTCAAAATCACATAGTTAAATCCTGATAGCAATATCACAGAAGATTGATATCAGATTCAGAGGGAGTCTGACACTTCATCAGAGGTAACTTTGGACGAGAAGTTGAAAAGATTGATAGAAAATTCAGAGGGAGTTCATGGCTCTTTACCATCCTCGCCAAGCCTCTTGCAAAAAATGAATGTGGACCAATTATGAGGTAAACTTGGTATGATTATAATTACTGAGAATGAGGTAAACTTGGTATGATTATAATTACTGAGAATGAGTCTCAGCATATTTCATGACTATTTGGGCCTTGTGTAGACCATGAGGAAGTGACGAGTTCCAAATGAATATCACTTGTATTTGTTGAAGTTATTGGAAAGTACGATCTTACAATAACTTAATCTTCTATTATGATGGATATCTTACGATATCTAAGCAAATCATGATAGATTATATCTTGCATGGTGTTTAAATTTCTTTAAACAAACCATGAAAATGATGTTCCTATGGTAAGTATAATTGAGGATACATGTGCGTACCTTATGGACATTTTGAATATTTAGTGAATATTATGTGACTTGATATTCAAGAGGCCATTACTCAGAGTACTTGGTGAATATTATGTGACTTGATATTCAGGAGACCATTACTCAAAGTACTTGGTGAATATCATGTGACTTGATATTCTAAGGCCATTACTCTTGATCTCATGAAATGATATCTAATGGTGAATATCTTCTAATCAAGGATATTCTTAAACATATCATTCTTGATATTACGCTAAGGTAATATTATATCTTGTGTTTATCCTCCCTAGCTAAGAGAGAGTGTTGATGTTTAGTAGCTTTTGTTGGATAAATCCTATGAGACTAAACTATCTAAGATATATATAAATATTATAGATATTTTATTATGTGAGATATAATATATCTATAGATATATATCTAAAATACTATTAGATGAAATTAATATAATAATGATTCAAAGATATTATATGTATGTGTGTGTATATATAATCAATTGTCATTATATTAATCTCATAATAATGAATAGACATGTCCAATGAAGGGACATGTCTCTCCTCACCTCATTCTCAAAATAAATGCAAAAAAGATTGCTACATTTGAAAAACACATTAAAAAAACACAAGCGGTGCTATTTCATTTGCAACAATCCTAAACTAAACATTCTTCATTTCCCTTTTTCCAAATAAACCATAAGGCCTTCACCAAAAATAAAAAAGCTATTAAGTTAGCATAAAAAATATCCACAAATCCAGCAAGAACTTCAATCCAAGAGAAATTAGGAGAATTCCAACTAGTAGGTCTGCCAAAAGAATTAAACCGAATAAAGATAACAAATTTGCACTCAAAGAGATGTGTTCAATAGTCTAAAGAAAATGACAAAGAGAACAACAAGAGGGGGTAATGCCAAGCAAGAGCAAAATATTACCACCAACAAGCTCTTCGAGGAGGATCCATCTGAAATATAGCTTTTTAGATTCACTAGGCTGATGTCACAGAAAATCTAGAAACAAAGTGTCACTTGGAGTCTAGCCTATCAGGGCTCCATTTCTGATTCAATGATTGAAGCATAGAGTCATCATCTTTAATCATATTGTAAATCTTCTTAGTAGAAATATTCATCAGAGATCTACCATCTTTCCATTTAAGAATGTTATTTATATCAAGGCTAGCGACCAATTTACCAGGGGAAAAAGGAACTCATTGCTTCACTGATCAGAGTATATGTTTTCTTGTGAGTAACTGGAATATTATATTTAACAAGCTCATCCCATGTCCCTAGCCTATTATCAAACAATGTCTCCAAAGGTTGAAATGCCTTTATCATTCCATTGTTTAGCAGAGCAACTTTGGGTAAGGACAAGGGGCTTTCCATTTAACTACAGTCTCCGCCAAAGAGATCTATCAATGACAAAGAAGCAGGGGGGCCCGTCAACAGCACCTTTTAAGATTAAGAACCTTCTCACTTGTGTCCATGCCTTCCATAGTGAAGCAAAAACATATGAACCAAAAAATTTGACCTCAAAGTCACCTAGAATCATATTTAAAAAGGATAAGTTCTTTCAGTATTTTTCTTTTTTTATTGCAGATCTTATGTTGTTCCTAATGAGAACCTCCCAAGGTTTATTACCTCTAATGCATTTGAATATCCATTTTGAGGCTAGAGCCATACCATGTGCTTTAAAATCTCTCATCCCAATCTACCCAAATTCTTAGGCATGCAACACCATTCCCATTTAACTACGTGTTTTTTTTTATCACCCTTGTCGTCTAACCAAAGAAAATCTCTCATAATTCTATCAAATTTTCCAATAAAGAAGCTAGTAAAAAGAAAAGAGGAGGCAAAATAGATAGAATAAGAAGTTAGAACTTTCTGCACAATTTGAGCTCTACCAGCTAAGGACAAGAGATGGGTTTGCCATTTAAGATGCTTCTTTTTAATATTAGGGTATACCCATGCCCACATGTCCCTAGTGAAAGGGAAGGCCACAAAAGGAATGCCAAGGTATCTAATGATCATATTGGATCATAACCAAATCCAACCTTTCTCCTTCAACCAAACAAGTTCTGCTTCATAACACCCTAGACTTGTGGATCGGCAACTTTTGCTCAAAAGGCCAAACAGGAAATATTGCAATCTATTCACCTAATTATTGAAATTTGATTCATTTACCTCCAAAAAAAGTGTTGTGTCATCTGCAAACTGAGTATTGTGAAGTTCTTCCTGATTAGGGAGTGTGATACCTTTAACAGGTGGACCCAAGGATGGAGATCTAATGATGTAATAGAGCATCTGCAGCAAAGACACACAGTGTTGGAGCTATATGACAAACTTGCCTTATTGATCTTTGGAGAGCGATTGGTTCTGACATTTCACCATTTATATTTATCATAATGAAGGAGTCTGTAAAAAGAATCTCAATCTAATTACAGAAATAAGGAGGGAATCCGAGTGCCTTAAGCATACCAACCATAAATGACCATTCTATCTGATCATATGCTTTCTTAGAGTCCAAAAGAATGATGGCAGAATTTTGAGCAACTTCCTTTGCCCAATGGAGTGCTTCTCAATTGGTGACTACCTACCCTTCATGAAGCCAGTTTGTGTAACAGAGGCAACCTCATTTAATAGGCTTGTTATTCTTCTAGCAACAAGTTTTGCAATAATCTTATATGACAAGTTTAGGAGGGCTATGGACCTCCAGTTCCTAACCTGAGATTTATCTTCATTCTTAGGAATCAGCTAAATGACTCCTCTATTAATTTGTTGCCCCAACATTCCTTTCTCATGGGCTCCATTATACAATTCCAGGAGATCATAGCATATCTACTCAATATTTTTCTTCTAAAATTCAGTTGGCAAACCATCTATCCCTAGAGACTTATAATTGGCCATGTCCCTTATAGCTGCTTCTATATCCTCAATAGAAATTTTCTTATTCAAAGATTTCTCCCATATCTCAGGCACTTTTTTAGAATTGATCGCATACATTCTTTAAGGACTTATTTATTATGTTCATTATGTTCTGAAGAAAACTGGTTTTGATAATATTTGAACAAAAATACTTTTAATCTCTTCTGTATCCTTGGTGAGTCCCAATTTTACTTGAACCTCTTTAATTAATTCTCTTTTCCGTTTTGATCTGTTCAGATTAAAAAAATATCTTGACCCTTTGTCTCCTTCATGAAGCCAATTCATTTTTGCTCTAATTCTTTGTCCTTGTTAGATTTTCCATAGTTTTGTTTTGGTTAAGGTCATTTCTTCCATCACTTTGATGTCTTTCTTTTGTCTTTGCAAGGTGTTTTCTAACTCGTTGAGTTTAGCCTGCAGAAAGTATTCTTCTTTATTTCTGTCCTTGGCTCTATTTTTAGCAAAAATTTGAAAAAGATTTTTCCAAAAGTTTGTGAGGATATTCCAATGTTATCTATGACTCACACCCTTACTGCAGAATTTGGAGATATGAGTAGCTATTTTAATGGCCTCAGTGGTATCTTGATCCTTAAGCAGAAAGCCATTAAGCATAAAGGCTCTTTTTTGTCTATTCATGGTCTGTATGGCAGCAAAATCTTTGAAAGTAGCAGTAAAACAAATAGGAGAGTGATCTGAAATAGACGTTGGGTTAACCCTTATAGGGGATAAGCCTTCTGAAGAGTGAAAAAATAAACTGAGTCAACACACACTCTATCCAATCTGCAATAAACTCTCTGCTTCCCAATTTGATTGTTTGACCAGGTTAACCAAATCACTGAGAATAAATCTTTCTTTCTACTAATTGGATCAACTAGGTTCAGTCTCCTAAATTGGACCCAGAAGAAAAGTTAATTTCCTTCCAAAAACTTTTGATTCCTCCACATTTATCCTCTCCTACTTCCACCATGTTAAAATTCCTAGCAATAATCTGATGGGCCTTTGGGAGAGTCATAGCAAGCCAATCCCATAGTATTGCTCTCTCTCTCTATAGTCATTAGGAGCATATACATTACATATGCCACATAATTTGTTTTGCCACTTAAGGGTGATCCACACAACTCTATTACAGGGAGAAATACCTCTGTCCACAATTTGATCTTCCTTTCTCATAAGAAGATATAAAGTGCTTAGCCTGGTTTCAAATGAATTTCATTATAGTGAAAGAGTGATAACCTGTTACTTTAATTTCTTGCAAAAAAGACAAAGTCTATGTTTTGCAGTTTATTTCTCCAATCTCTAACAATATATTTTCTAACCGGCATCTCAAGGCCTCTCACATTCCAACTAGCAAAATTCATCATAAGCAAAATTAGGAGGGTTTTGTAGTCTATACAGCCTGTTGAAACAGTCAGGCACTCCTGATCTCTTAGCTTAGTTATTTAAGCTATTGCTTGTGGAATTTCTATCTAGCATCTTTCTAGTTTTTTTGCCAACCACTTCGGTAAATCCATCTCCTTTAGAGATATTTGCAGGCTTGTTATCAGTTTCAGTCCTATCATCATTTTTACCTTCTTTTATTTCAACTATCAATGCAAGATCTTCTTTATAATTCTCAGCACACTTATTATCAATTTCAATTTGGCCTGCCTTATCACCATCCTTCACTTCAACTGTTAATCCAAGGGTAAGGTCTTTATGCTCCAAAGATGTTGTTTTAGAGTTTTTAATCTTTTCATCTCTGTGATTAATAGTCTCTAAGGCTAACTGCTGGGTATTCTTTCCAACAGGGGCATTTGGGTCATTATTAGGTATATTATATTGATCTAATTTTGTAGTCATGGGATGAGCCATAAGGGTTTCAGAGTTAGGAATAATTTTGTAGTCTTCCTCAAAGAGAGGATCACAAATAGAAATAAAGATGCTCTTGTTATTAGATTCAACAAAAGAATCAATGTTTGCAAGATTAGATCTTGCACCTTCATCAATTTCATTCACTTGAATGTTCTGCTTCTGTCCAGGCGCCTCATTATTATTAGTCTTCGTAGTCTTGCTAGTATTTTTGTTAATCTTGGCAGGGTATTGGCTATGAAGTGTATTACAAACCCTGTTGACCTGTATTGAAACCAGGGCAATTTTTTTCTGTTATGGGCATTGTTTTTACAATGAAAGCAGGCATTTACATTGCCCAGCAGAAATAATTCCCATTCATACAGAGAAGTTAGAACCCTTTAGGTCCATCGAAATCTTATCAGGAATACAAACTTTAGGGGCAAGAGCAATAAGAACCCTTGCATTCAAGTATGGTAAGGTTATCTTGAACTCTTGTATTTGTAGAACAGAGCCCAAGGGTTTCAACATTTGAGGCAGAAAGGGCCAGAATTCAGGCTGGAGATTAACAAGTTCAACCCAATTTGGCAAAGAACGGGCCATAACCTGTTCAATATTGCCCTTTGCAGACCATGGAAAAAGCCCTAAACATAGACTTGCCAACATTTCAGAATGATTTTTTCGAAACCCATTCTTGCATAGCATGATTCTTTAATAAGATAACAAAAAAATACTTTTTGTAACATTCTGCAAAAATTCACATAAATGCCCAATTTTTTACCCCATATATTATTCAACCAATCATCAAAAAAATTCCTTGATGGTAAGATCTCAGAGTACATTGCTACAAAGAAAATTGCAATGTTTTTAAGCCTTGAACTTTTATTTTTAATGGCTGTTCTCATGTTATCATTTCGAGGAAGGGTAAGAGTCTTATAGAAATCCTTGGAGAACTTCCCATTTCCTCCTTGTCCAGGGTTTGTAGGGTTGACTCTACTACTGTTTCCACCTCCATTGGAACCAAACCCCAAAACCCCTCCTTCCTCCACTGTTGACACCACGAACTTTCCATCGAAATATGCAGAAGATGGGTAGGTGTTCTCAAAATCTTCTGTAAGAACAAACTTACAGGAGGGTTTTGCAAGATTGTCTTCTCTAGATTTCTCCAAATGCAAATGTTTTTCTTCACCATTTTGATCATTGGAACTGTTTTCCCCAGATTTATTGTTAGGATTAAACCACGGATAGAAATAACAATTACATGCAAATATAACCAATAACAGAAAATAATAGATCACACAGAAAAGAACACAAGGCACCAAGATTTAACGTGGTTCACCCAATCCCTGGGCTACGTCCACCAAACAGCAAGTCCTATCTTATTACAATCCAGTGATTACAACCTAATTACAATCCATAATCCCTTACAGCTCAATACAGCCGCAAGAACCAATTTCACATCACAACTTCATGAAAAATACCTAACCCTAAGCCCTTTTATACAAGTATTTTATTCTGCTTTAGGGTTACAACATGTTGGCCATACGTCAGCCATATGTCGGCCAAAACAGTACTTTCCTGATCAATCATCACAAACTAACAATCTAAGAACACAAAATCAAAAGGAAAGTCAAAGGGGAAGAGGTCTCCATCGAGAGGACCGAACGACTGCTGGTACTGTGGGAAACCAAGTCATAAAAAGAAAGATTGTTGGAATCGAAAGTAAAATAAAGGAGATAAATCAGATGGAGACAAGGAGGCAAATGTGGTAAGTAACAAATCTGAAGAGGATGCTTTGCTTCTATCTTTAGAAAGTGTTGATGATTCATGGGTTTTAGATTCTGGTGCTTCATTTCATGCTACACCTCATAGAGGTTATTTCATTGATTATGTCCAAGGGGATTTTGGGCTTGTTTATTTGGGGGATAATGAACCCTGTCAGATTGTTGGAAAGGGCAAAATTAAGATTAAGTTGCAGAATGGGAATCATTGGCTACTACATGAGGTAAGACATGTTTCAAAGCTGAGTAGGAACTTAATCTCGGCAGGACAACTCGGTGATGAGGGTTGTGTAGTTACTTTTAATGATAAAAATTGGAAGGTTTCAAAAGGTTCTCTTGTAGTAGCAAAAAGTGTGAAAGTAAGCACCTTATATCTTTGTATAGGTCATATTGTTCCTTCTACTTTAATTGTTTCGAATAAAAATGAATGTTCAGGAACAATTGTTGCAGTTGAGCAGGGAGAACATATAGTTGCTATAGATTCTGATACAGCGTTGTGGCACAAATACAATAGACTTGGGCACATGAGTGAGAAAGACAAGAGTCGAGCGGGAGAAGGCTTGGCAGGTTAGCCAAGGGAGCATTTGTGAAAGTTGGAAGCATGGCATGGGATGTGTGGATTCATGCTTGTTCACATAGTTTGCTCGGTTGTGGCTATGGCTATGAAGGCTTCCATGGTTGTATTGCAATGGTATTTTTGCTGAATAATACATGGTGATAGATACTTTTGAAGGCTGGGTTTTTCCCCTCAAATGAGGGTTTCCCAAGGTATATCTTGTGTCACAATTTTGTGGGTATGTTGTCTATTCTCTTGCATGTGAATTTTAATTCCGTGTTTATTTCAAATCTATTATGGGTTATGTGGAAACGATTATATTATTTATTGCAAGTTTCTTTACATTTATTATCCCCTTCTACGGTTCATACCTCCTCATTAACTTCCATTACATTACTCAATCAAAAAAATCAAAGCAAGGTTCCAAGAGCCAAAGCCCAAGAGTCACTTTTAAGACCACACATGTGGAGGTTGTGGAAAAGCTGAGAACAAAAGATAAAGCCACAAAACAAAGAAGGAAAAAAATAAACAACAATAGTCACAAAACAAGAAAAGACAAAATATAAAATAATAGGATAGTGCAGAGCTCGAGAATGTAGAATGCTAGTTGTAGGTGGTATGGAGCCCCAAGCTGTCATCTCAAGGTCGCACTAGGTTGCGGACAAATTTCTCCTTTTTTCTCTATATCTTAAGGAACTTTTGAAATTTTCTAGGACAAAAATAATGAAAAACTAGTTGGAAATGGTGTGCACTCTTCAAACAGTAAAAAAAAACTCCTTGAATGGATTCTCTCAAAGCAATAGGACTGTTTGCCCTTATTTGCTACAGAAATAATGGACATCAAACTAACAAAGAAAATTAGGCTTGACCAACAACAAGAGTTATACAAAATGGATGCTTGGTCAACAAATATCTTTACAGTGTCACTCAGATTGAATTTGTGCTCTTTGGTTCATTAAAATATTACGTATTAAAATTTAAGATACTTCCAACAAACCCCTAAATGTTTTGGACCAAACAAGCACAATTATCAAACTTGTGCATGATACATATTCCTCATTCATGTTGAGATAAGAGTCGAGTCACAAATGAAAACCTGAAACCAATCAAACTTGCCTTTATAATTAGAAAAACAGCTTAGCATGAACTTCAAACTTGTTGTGCATGCTATTTTACATGATTCAACAACCAAACCCAATCAAACTCGCCTTTCTATTTAGGAAAACAGGTATAGCATGAACTTCAAACTCATTATGCATGCTCTTTTTCATGATTCATCAGAAGTCCTTCCACTATTGCTGACAAAATCTATTAAAAATATTAATAATGTGCATTTGTCACGTAGCTTTGTGAATTTGATCTGTATGGTTCTTAATATTAATTGCATACTTTTCTCTATGGCAAGGTAAACTCTTCTAGCATAGCTCCATATTATTTGGTGCACGATGTATCTATTTTTCATGTTCTAAGTCTAACAGATTTTAAGCTCCATTTTATACTTTGTGTATAATCTGAGGGAATCTTTAAAACTCAATTGCCTTTGCGTTAAAGGAACTTTTGAATAAGCCCAACTGATATCTTTCACAATCCCCTCTCCATAATGTTGGTGTGCACAAACAAATTCAAGGAAATGCTAATGGTACTGAACTTGCTGATAGGGATGGAAACATTTTGTGCTTGATAAAAAAAAATCTTAAACTTAGGCTCAAAATAGAGTGGAAGCAGAATGCAGAAGGAAGTTGGAAGTATTACAAACATGATTAATCAGCCTCAACAACCCTAGTTTTAGAATTGCATGGAGTCCTAAATCTAACAGGACTCACTAGAATTTGGTGGATATCCTATAGCTGAAGCACAGTTTTACAAACTTGACAAGTACACAGTAAGTTGCAGTCAGGGTTTACCTTTAAAACAAAAAAATTACATCTTCATAATTAAAATTAAGTATTGGATGTTACATTCCAGTTTCAAATATAAATCAAAACTAGAATGATAGAATCAAAGTTTTGCCATTAGACTAATCAAGGACATTTCAATCAAAATTTTAGCCTCTAGCTCTTCTTCATTGGTAGGGTTGAAGAAGCTTCCTCTTCCTCTGTTTTTGGTATCACCTCTCTTAATCATCAATTTGCCTGACCACCAAAAACTCATCCTGGAGTTAAAACCCTACACCTTTCACATAGTAAGTTGCTGCTTGCCCTTCACCCTCTTGTATAGGGCCACCCAAATCTGAAGCCTCATAAATCATCAGTAAAAAACTGTACTGACTGATTCCCTTGTTTTTAATTCTGGCATTCTTTTAAAAACATTGCCAGTAATCATAACGCAAGAATCAAGTTCTCAGATATTTCAGCATCATAGGCCAAAATCTATTTTTTTCTTTTCCTTGTCTTCTTCTCGAACTCTACACATTATCCCCCCATAAGGCTGCATGCAACTCCAACTTAGCTGCAGCAATTTTCACTAGTTTTTATCTTCAACAATGTCTTCCATCTCTAAGTATTTTTTTCTGTCTTCCATCTCTAAGTATTTTTTTCTGATACCTGGACCCAGTCTAGGAACAGATCAGGGTTGGGCTCTTAAAATTAGAAATATCAACCTTTGTCTTGGAAACCGGGCTTGTCAAGTCCTCAAGAAGCCTCTCCATAGGGTCTAAAATATGTAAAATAGATAAAAGATCACAGATTTAAACTTCTAAACCGGCTATAAACTCTACACACACCCATTTACACCAGCAACCACGGTCCACAGAAAGTTGTCTAATAAAACATCAAAAATGCTAACCCCAACAGTCAATGCCGTGACCATAATTGGATTCTTAAAGTTTCCAAGCAGTGGCAGTTAGGTAACATTTAATTTGCATATTGAATTACAACAGCCGCCTTCCATATTAATGGTACAGTCTCAGCGTGTACTTTACCAGAGTACTCATGTTGAACCAATTCTAGTATAACTCTTCGTGGTACAATCTGCTGGTCTTTATTCTAGGGCATATCCCACAAACTAGTATTTCCCGACTTCTGCTCAAGTATGCAATCAAAGAATTATTCATAGCTCAAGTATTTCCTATAAAAATATCCTACATACAAGAGATACAATATGCATGATATAGCATGCCTGTATATTATATATAACAGGGCTACCACACTAAAACATCAATTTTGAAACATGTAGGATCAGAATAAAGAAACCGTGTCATCCAGAGAAACCTGTACCTCAACACTGTATCTTTAAGGAGTTTCTGTTTCTTCTACAATCCTGTTCAGATATTATATTTTACTTCAAGTTGTTTACTTTTTAACTGTACTGTAACGGAACTATTTGTAAAGATAATCTCATCCATAATATATATTAACTGAGCCAGCTCAAAATTCATTTGCCTGATTATAAAGACAATTGTAAAGATATTGAAAATGCTTTGAAGAAATTCGCAGTGTGCAGGCCCACTATATAGAAGTTTAAGATGTTTCTTCATACAGTGAAAAGGCTATTAGCAGACATGAAACAATCCATGACAGTTGAAAAAATTATCTTGCCATGCACAGTGACTAGCACTATTAAATAACACTGAAGGATCTGAAGATATAAACTTATAGTTGAACGTGTAAAAGCATGCTCTGGATTGACCAAAAGAAACATGAAATCAACTAACCTGCCAAGACTGGACTAGATTTAGCAGTCCCAGAAAATGAAGTCAGTTCAGACTGTTGAAATCTGTGACTCTCAACTGGCTGGTTTTCATTAAAGTACTTCCGATACTGCCATGCAATCCTCAAGCTTTCTCCCTGTCACAGAACAAGCTATCATTTCCACTTGAACAAGATTTTTTTCAGGCATAGTCCTTGAACACAGCCTTTCAAACACTAATAAGATATAAGCTCCACCTACCTCTGTATGTTTTGGAGATCTTTCTGATTCAAGTTTGCTGTCCTTTATTTGAGCAACATTCGGCAAGGTGCCTAAAAATGCTTGAGGTGATGCAAAAGGACTGGCATAGAGAAGTGGATGCTTATGGACTAATGCTTGAGCCATAAAGTAACGTAGCAATAAAAGATGGTGAGGAGCTTCAATGTCCTCCATGATCATAACAATTCCTCCAATCGGTATCCCCCCTCCTATCACCCTTACAATGCTGTCAAGGTTTAATATTTTTGAGCAAGCAACATGCACTACTCTAAACTAAGGTTTAGTTACTAAAAAATAATGCATCTTTGTAGTGTAAGTAATCCAAGAAACAGCAGAGCACGGTAACATTTTCTTAAGACGAGGTAGCCAAACATCAAAATGCCCGGAAGCATGAAAGGTACAAACTCTTTGGAAAACGAAATTGCGCTATTATATTTATATCAATTTTTCTCTACCATCTGTACCTTTTTTCAGTTTCCAGAGCATGTATATGATAGAAGATTATTCAGGGTACCAACATTACCAAAGAGGCTAATACGGACAAGTGAGATGCACGACTCGTAGAACCATCAAGGTTCAATTGCCCAAAAGTAGCAACCAAGGTGGGCCAGGTGCAAGTGAGATGGAAGATCCCTCAGTTTCTGGAGATGTATTAAATTGCATACAGAATCTCAGGGATGCAAACTGCTGATATAAAGCCTCTGGCGCCAAAAGTAGATGCTAGACAAAACTAAGTGTAATAAATGGTTTCACTAGAAACTTAGGAAGTGATAGTAATGCGACCTTCACAAGCAACAAATTATAAAAATATGAATGATTCATTTTGCCAAATTGAAAACAGTATTCAAGCTTCAAAAGCTTCTAAACATGAACAAAGTAGAATCAAAAAGTGAGTGGAAAAAATACGGGGAGAAAATCGACATATAATAGAGCAGGATATTATCGAGGTCTGCAAATCCAGTAGACGTTAGCGGAACTCCATTGGCGTTCAACTTCGTGCCAGCTACATATGTCTGCCCAGCCGGTGCAGAATTTCGTACAAAGCTTCTGCTTTTGACGGCCATTTCTTGAAGTAATAGAATGGCATGCACATTATCAAGTACTCATATAAACAAACCTGCAGAAAAGACCAAAAATCCCCTCAGAATTCCTCATAACACAAATATTCAGTTATTGAAAAACCAGGGGAGAAAACTTTACAGCATGCAGCTTAATATTTTAAGCTTTCACAAATCTAAATATTGTTGATTAACCATGATTTCTTCGTCTCTAAAATATATAAGGTGACCTCTTCCATGTGAAGGGCAAAACTTTTTTCAATGTTGTGAGCTACGGCTTTATGAGTATAAGGCAGCTCTCAGCAATTGTAAATGATTTTGAAAAATCCATGCTTAAAATGAGGTTGCGGACATTAGTACTTCAACAAAATACATGCGAATTACTTGGTAATACTCCGATAGATTTTCGCGTCCTCCTCGTGTCTGTGAGTGAATGTTTCCTGGTTTCGTTATTCGGAGTTCATACGATCTCGTTCCCCCGATTTTATTATTAAAGCGTTTTAAAGTAGCAACATGAAAATGGAAAACCCCGAGTAATGTAAAGTAGAAAATGTAAGTCGCCCTAAGTTAGACATTAAAAAGTACAAAAAAGGATTGGAGGTCTTTGATGGCTCGGAAACCTTTTTTTAAGGAAATTCATGCATCTTTATGTAGAGTTGTTGGTTTCTTACTTTTTTATTAAAAAATAGAAAAGGATTGGAGGTCTTTGATGGTTTCAAAACCTTTCTTTAAGAAAATTCATACGTATTTATGTAGAGATGTTGGTTTCTTACTTTTTTATAAATTAAATCTTATATCAATAATTTGATGGGTTGTCAAATGAACATTATCACATTCTTCCTCTGTCATTCATATGGGTGAAGTTCATTTACTATAGGTGCATTCACAATAAGAGTTCTTATTAAGCTAGAGTATCTGTCTTATGTGAGGGATAAGAAGAAAATGAGACAAGTCCAGTATTTATTTTGAGTATATGTTCAAAGGTACAAAAAGTTATCCCCAAAAGAGACCAGATCAGACTTATTCAAAATTTTAAATTTTAAATTTAGGTAAATAGACATTTGTCGTCCCGACGCAAAAGCCTTCCACAAGACACCAATCCCTATATGGAACATATTCCACATCTAGGGGAATTGGCTAGAATAAGAGGGAACCCCACTATTATAAGGGCCCTACTGGCAACAAGAATAATATAATAGTAGGGCCAAACTATATAAAGAAGAGCTGGTTTCTAGGCATCATCACTTCACCTCGAGAAGGCAGTAAAAGAGATCGGCTCAAATGTGCCTACTCTTTTTGAAGGGAAAGGGCCTAAAGAAACAATAGGGCCATGAAACCCCCACGATGTCTGAACCCAATCGCAAACCACTAGGACTTATGGGAAATGATAGCAATAGGGCATGGAGAAAAAACTATAGGCCCTTATGGGTAGCAGGAAGGATCCCCCGCCAACAATAGAATAGAGGGCCAGTCCAGTGAAACGGATTAGAATGGAAATAATCAATTAGAGGGACGAAGCAAACTTACTCAAGCTACTTGGACTACCTGAATGCATTATACATTAGATAGGGTACACATTAACAGATCGATTCACCATTTACACTAAGATTCACAATTCAATAATTCTAATTCTAATAATGTCAGACAAGGTTGGTAGGGAGAGGATCCAATCAGAGATTGGAACCAATCACCTCACAGCTTACCAAGAGTGCACATAGAAGCAAACATAGAATTGCAGCAAAGAGACAATAGAATTCATAGATTTGTTGATGATAAAATATGCCATCAACTAGCAACCAACATGCCCGACTATAAGGCCTTCCGGGTTGCAACCATACAATGAATTTATAACATCAGAGTTTGAAACTTGCAATCTTTAGACTTCCTACTATCTACCTTCTATCATACTAGCGATATGCTCCCTTCCTACAAAAAAAATCAAGTTCTTATATAGCCAGCTAGACCACAAGTTGGCTAGTCAGGCATTAATTACAATATAGGTCCTGCTTTGGAGGTGTAAACCATAACTCAAGCAATGGGCATCAATTGTTCATGTACTCTTAAAGGTATGTCCAAACACGATCAAGGAGTTGGCTCCCAACCATGCAAGATGCCATGTTATCATAGGAAACCATGCCAAAAGAAATAACAAGCCACGTTGGATGAAATCACAAGAAACAACGATTGGAGAAAACAATCCATAACTCAAAGCATAGGGCACATGACCTTGTGCGCTCATAAGATGAGGATATAAAATAGATCCTCGACACTATGTCAACCATGCTCAACTTGAAACTAAAAGCAACAATGGCTATTTCATAAATAGCTGACAGGTATAGAAAACAAAGCAATATTTTTTATTAATGCAAGATTGCTCATTGACCCAAGATGCTCATTCATCAGACACCTCGGATAAGTAAAGAACTAATTGCCGCATCAAGAAACTTTCTACTATCTACCTTTTATCTGTAGTGCCTGCCCCTAGATCGCATTTCTGTTATCATTGTCAAATTCTTTTAGGTTGATTTTATGCATTGATTAGTTTAGAGATATTGGATTTACAATATTATGATATTATTTCATGTTTTGGATTACATATATACTTGTTGATTTCATTTCACATGACGTTAGTGATGTCTTTAATGATGATTATGTTGTATTGATAGAGATGCATTATTATGTGTACGAATTTGATGTTAGACTTGTGATTTTTACGATACTTACCCCATACTTGCATGTGTATGGTGTGCGTGTTTATTTTATCTTTCTGTCTGACGTGTTTGATGTGGTTAAGGGAGGGAGTCGTAGTCACCTGCTAGTCGGGATCTACACGATGAACCACTCCCCACCATTGTCTGTTTAGTTTAGATATATTATATACATGTACATGCTCGTCTTTTATGCATGATGTAGGTACCGGGCATCGACTTCCCTGAATTGCCAGGATGAGCGTGCCCTATTAGAAATACTCAAATGGTGAGAATGGGAAGATAATGATCAGGTCCAATCCTAGCCATAAGCCTATAATACTTGTCCTACAAGGAGGACTCGTAACAGACTGTCTACCCTTTTTAAAATTCGTGAGTCTTTTGTGCGTATGTTGTTTTGTGAATCTTTGATGAATTTCTATTAATTAAGTCTAATTAATAGATTAAATTAATAATTTAATTTAATGGAGAATTATTATGACTTTTTGAATATTTAATTATATTTAATTAATTTGAGAAATTAATTAAATATAAAGAATTGAATTGGAAGATAAAAGTTTTAAGAATAAATTTAGAACGAGATAATATTTATTTAATTTAATAATAATATATTTAGAGTTCATTTTTAAATAAAATGCTAAATATTATTGTTATTTAAGTTAATAAATATTTATCAAATTAAAATATTCAAAAATAAATTAAAAAGTGAAAAGATATTAAATTATGAAAATGATTTAAGTTTGCATGAATGAGTTTTAAATATAAATAAAAAATTAATTAAAAGATAAAAAACATGTGAACTTGATTAAGATATTTTATTATAGTGTGCATGAGATTAAAGTTATAAATTTATTAAAGTAAAGTAAAGTGGAAAGTTAAATAAAGTAATTTAACAATTCACTTAAAGTGCGTGAAGGAATAATAAAAGAATATTTTAATTTAAAAAGGAAATTAATTGTGCATGAATGAATTAATTAAATGAGAGAGAATTAAATATTGGAGATAAAAGTTAAAGTTTAAATTTAGAACGTGATTATATTTATTTAATTTAATAATAATATATTTAGAGTGCATTTTTAAATAAATGCTAAATATTATTGTTATTTAAGTTAATAAATATTTTATCAATTAAGTTTCTAAAAATGAAATTAAAAGTGAAAAGATATTTAATTATCATAAAGATTATAGTTCGCATGATTTATGCATGAGTTGAAAATAAAAGATATTAATTGAAAAGATTAAACATGTGAAATTAATAAAGATATTTAATCGCATTAAGTGCGCATGAGATTTATAAGTTATAAATTGATTAAAATAGAAGTTGAGTGAAAATTAAATAAAGAGATTTAATAATCCATTTAACATGCATGAAAATATGAAAGATAAGATAAATAAAGGTTGATTTTAGAGTTAACAAAATTGATCAAGAGACCTCTCGGGTAAACGCACAATTAGTGCCCTGATTGTAGGAAAAGAACTCCTTATCAAAATTTGAGGGTTCATTTTTCAAGGGAGATTTTTGGAGACAAGTTTGAGAACACACACAGGTTTATGGAGAGCAATTCGAAGGGTTTGAAAAAAAACAAATTTTGGTAGCTTGAAGGATTTCGCTGGTAGCAAGAATTCTCATCTCGCTGTCAGAGGTTTGCATCAGATCCAGGAATTGTTCATAGCTTGAAGGATATTGTTGCAGTAGAAATCTTCATCCAGCTGTTAGAGTTTTAGCATCAGTATGAGGTAGGGTTTTGAAATCCTGTGAATACAATTTTAATTGGAAATATCTGTCTGCTTCGTGATTGTTGGATGATTGAAATTACGTTTGTCATCTTGATTGTTTTCCCGATCTGACTGATTGATAATTAGTCTCCTAAAATTTTGTTTATCATTTCGATTATTTTCAAGATCTGATTGGTTTAAATTAGTTTCTCATTGTTTATACAGAAGAATCATCGAGGAAATTAATTAAATCACGTAGGGTTTGAAGGAAAAGAAAGATTTAAAATTAGAAATTTGAATGGTTTGTTGTGTCTTCTCTACCAGACTATATTTGCTGATGATATTTAATAAAAAAAATTAAATTAAATTAAATTATGAGAAGTAAAAGAAGTTTTATTTTATATATATATATATATATTTTTTTTTATCATTTTTAAAAAGAAATATATTTAAAAATAATATTAGTATAATTTAATGTATTTGGATTGTTTTATATCTTTTATTTAAAAGTAAAACAAAATACATTACTAAAAACACATTTTATGTGTTATGTATTATAAAAAAAAATACAAATTTTAAATTTTAAAAAAAAATTGTTTTTGGGAGTACCCCCCCTTGTTCTGCTGTCACGCAGAGTACTACGGTAAGCAGGTACCTGCAGATCACAGGTACCTACGGATCGCAGGTACCAGCGGTGCTTTTTCTTAATAAAGCCTGCGGCAGAGTTTTAAGGCTGCCGCACGGCTTAAATATAATACTGCGATTTTGTTTATAATTTGTTTTATATGTTTGTTTTTTTTAACAGTTATATATATATATATATATATATTGATTTCGATTTATAAAGTTTTCAATTATTATTAGTTAATTTAATAATACTTGATCATAGTTATTTTTATATGTATTAATTATTATATTAATCAATAATTATTATTATCAGGTTTGATATTTATGGTAATTTTATTAATAATATTATTAATAGATTTTTTTTAATATTATTTAAGAATGTTTTATTTATAATTAAATAAATTATTAATTAATTGAATTAGATTTGATCTGATTAGAGAATTATTAATAATGAAAGTTATTTGACTAAGACGGAAATCTATTTATTTAATCCATGATATTGATAAATTGTAATTGTTAATTGTCACTTTTATAACCTAAATGAATGGATGATTATTCTTAGTCTGTTGGGGTAATTTTAATATGAGTCAATAAATGAATGGATTATTGGGTAGGATTAACGGAGGATCTTATACACTTGAAATGTTCATTGAAATGTAAACTGTATTTTCACTTTTAATCCTGTTGTGTCTTTTCAATCCAAACACAAACTATGAATTGGACTGTTTTACTTGTACTTCTTATGCTTTGGATTTTGGTGTTGTTTAGACGTCGACCAGTCTAGGGAGTACACCAGAGGTTGTGAGAATTCTTTTATACCAATTATGTGGCTAGATGTTATGATGATTCTTGTGATTCAAATTGGAGTTTATACTTATGAAATTTGTTTTGTGAGCATTTATGTGTATTTGGATTTAGTTTGATCCATCTTATTATCAGGTTGCCTGTCAAGGAACCGAGATTGATCTTTATGGGTGTTGTGGTATGGGACACAACTATGTGTTTATGTGCTTAGGAGAGGTTGTCTAGGTACGTGACTTGGGAGTGGCTTGCATAGGGGTCTGGGACCCAAAGTGGTCAGTACCAGGGTAACCTAATGCAAGTTATGTAATAAGTGATAATCTAGTAATTAAAATTTATGGGGGGAAAACACACTAAAAAGATAAGTTAGAGATTTTTGATCTACCCATGCCTTTAGTGCTTGTATAGACTAAGGATGGGAATGAGATGAGTGCCTCGTCTTCTTGAGAGGGCTTTCTAGTTTTCCATATGTGTGATGTTGAGGGTCCGGGGTTCAGAGTAACCAGTCCTGGGTAACTCAACACTTGAGGGTCCAGGGTCTATTAAGAGATCAGTCCAGGGTAACTCAAGCAACCATGTGATGACACTCCCTAGTATGTAGTCTGAGTCTCCTCTGTAGATTTTGTGTATCTCTGGTGGTGTACTTATTGTTGGTGGTGTATCTATTGTCGGATGTGTTTATTATGGTTATTTACTTTCATTGATGATGATTGGTGATTCATGGATGATGTACTTTTGACATGTGGCTTTTGACTTGAGGTGATTGTCTTTTGTTGACTTTATCTTATGATCTTGGTATTTGGTTTATACTTGGTTTGTGTATGATGTTTGGTTATGTGGTGTCAATATTGGATTGAGTGTTCTTACTTTTGGATTATTTCATCTTCTTGAGTAGCATGTGTTACCTTTGAGGTAGTTTTGGCTATTAGGGGTACCTTGCCTAGGAATGTTTTATGTTTGATTAGCTGTATGTGGATCGTTCATTATCTTCCCTGCATGGTGGGAGTGGAAGCCTGACTAGGTAACCACGCGGTCAGGAGGTAGTGTCTTCTTATCATTTGGGTCCCCCTTCACATTTCCAGCTATTGGATGTTCGTTGCAGAAGATGTACCTTTATCATTCTTATTTCTTATCTTAGAGACTTCTTTTCAGATGATGTATATATGTTATCATGTATTCTGATTTATTGTATCTATTTTCATATACCCTACGACATGTGCAGTGGATGTTATTGATTGGATGTAATTTTATTGTATTGTTTATACATATGCATTTGCTTATGTGATTATGTATCTGTCATTTCCTTATGATCACGAGACATTGTACTTGGAACTTAAACTAATTAATTTAAAATTATTAAATGTGACTCAACGTAAAGGAACCTTTGAGGAATTGAAACTATATCTGTAATTGCAAATGTGTATTTGTTGTGTATGTTCATATTGCTTCCGCATTAATGTTATCTTGATGTTGTTTAAACTTTAAAAAAAAATAGTTCAGTAAACATTGTAACATGTTAGGTTTATTTCTCTTGGGTTCCCGAGCGGGGCGTTACATTATCATACTAATGTTTGTTGGAATTACAAGGGGAAATATTAGTGTAAGTAATTATTATTTACACTTTACTTAAGTTTACTTAGGATAAATGCATTATTTTATTATTTCTTAGGTTAGACACCTAGGAGTTTGCATACTCATATGAGTTGTCTTGTTGACAACACAGGAGTAAGCAACTCCAATTTAGCACATGGTGTCTACAGCACTAGAGTTTGTATAAACAACTAAATCGTCATGCAGACAACATAGTTGTTCACACTCTTAATTAAGCACATGGTGTCTACAACATAATTGTACGTGACACACCTTTGCAGACTTATCCTGTCATCATCACACTAACTCCTATGCTTAATGGAGGATAACCCATTCCTAGTGGACATGTGCTTAGTTGTGAAGCTTATCATATTGCTAACTCCTTGACATTTCAGATGCATCATAGAGGCCTTTATATACAAGCACCTCTAGTGTACTATACAATGAATTGAATATCATATTGTTATTCTAATCATACTTTGTTGGTCTATTTAA
Source organism: Cupressus sempervirens (assembly GCA_028749045.1). NCBI lineage: Eukaryota > Viridiplantae > Streptophyta > Pinopsida > Cupressales > Cupressaceae > Cupressus > Cupressus sempervirens. The sequence continues at coordinate 181,938,099 of CM053785.1, read as the reverse complement.
GCTAGTTATTGTGCTTCTTGGTCTTGGGTGAATTTTGCCCTAAGGAAAATTCTTACATGGTATCAGAGCCATAGAGGCGTCATTACATAGCCATTGGAGACTGTTCTTGTTTCACCTCTCTGAGGACACCTCGACTCAAATCTAGAGTATCTGCAAATATTCGGAGCATCTAAAGCTAAAGTGGACCTCACCATTACGTCGGGAGCATTGATTCAATGAATTTTGACTATAAATTCACCTATGTTGGGCAATAGTCAAATTTGAGGCAAATTTTTTTTGCAAATCGGCACCTGAAGGCCCAATTTGCAAGTATGGTATGATCATTTTCATATTTGCTTAATTTATTTTTGGATCTATTAATTTTATTTTCTCTGCATTTTCGGAGTATTTATTCAAAAAAAAAATTTAGGCCTACTGGGCCTGCAGAGAAATTTTTTTTCAGGAATCAGGTGGTGAAATCTCGGCCCCCATAGGGAATATTCTATTACAATATGGCATATTCCATTTTTAATCAGTAGCAAATTCCTGCAAGTTCCAATTGAAATTCCTTACAGCACCAGTTGGACACTTTACATCACCAGCAATCACAAATCCCGGCAATCTCTTCACAATTTCAATGGTTACTATCACAGCCAACAACAACATCCAAATTCAATGGATCTCCAAAAATTGGTTGCTTGTTCATTGGTTATTGGTTTGGTGCCAATGCTTTTAAATAAGCTATTCTCCTCCTCTGCGATGCATGTAGGATAAACCCACACACCGCTGGCGCCTTTTTTAACATTTCAGGGATGAGATCATAGTCCTCTCTGACAACTGCAAAAAACTCACTGGTCGTTCTACCCTCCGCTGGTAATAAAAATTTGGCACTGGTCCGTGACAATAGTCGATGCCATTCTGCCCTCTCGAAAAATTAAAACCTCCTGCCGGTGACCAGAGACCAATGACCTACCACATCAATAAATTCCACATCTGTAAGGTCGTACAAGCCACATGTTATGCCACATCAGATTTGACATAATCTACATGTTAGCTTCGTACTATCAGCTCAATTGTTTGTACATCCGTATAATTGCTAACGTCACTATCATGTCACCCATGGAGGAGATTTTCGCTGACGTTAGCCATTCACTATATTAAAATTGACGGTCATCTGACCATCATTTCCAAGCCAAATTGAACTACTATGATGACCATTTGTACATCAAATTTAACCTCATGTTTTGCCAATCAGACCCCTCTCCAGATTCATTTTTGATTTGACAGCCCAATTTTGGGAGGCTATATCTTAGTCATCCAGGCTCCAAATCAAGTGCAATTTTTTTATTTTGGCTATAATTTCCTAAAAAATTTAGTGGTGCTATTATTTTATGATTTTGTTGCATGGATTTGTCAGAAATTGCAGTTTTTGGTGACTGTACTTGTTCAATCCTGCATTTTGCAACTTCAATTGCTCCATACGGTCTCATCTAGACTCCAAATCAAGTTCCATTTTTTTTGAAAGTAAATAATTTTTTGTCTACTTTCCATATTTGTAATCAAATTATAGGATTGTATGGAAAAAATACCACTCTCAAAATTAGGTCCTTTCTTTGCATTATCTTGCTTCAACATTGTTGTACATTGCTTAGTTTCAAATTTGGACTCCAAAAGGAGCTTGCAAATAGAAAATTAGAAGACCACTAAGGCCAAAATTAGCAAGTGGCTATTGTAATCGCACTAAGTATAAAGTGCCAAAATCTTTCTTTTCGGGGGGTTTCTTGATTGAGTGAATAGGGGGGGTGTCTCTTGGTGTTGTGTTCCTCTTTTTCTATTGTTATCTTTCATTTTTTGCATCATGGGAAATCTTAAGTTTCCAAAATTAACACCACATAACTATGCTACATGGTCTATTAAAGTGTGGTGTCAATTAATGCATAACGAAGTTTCTCAATATGTAGATGGTACCCTTCCTAAACCAACAGGTGATAAAGTATCTAAAGGTGATATTACTGCTTGGGAATAGGCAAATAGGAAAGCCCTAAGTGATATTTGGATGGGGGTTGAAGACAAGATCTTCTATCAAATCATGAAGTATAATACATCCAAGGAAACTTGGGATGCCCTTAAAAACCTATATGGTAAAGTGTCTGAGGAGGATGCTTACAAAATTGAAGATGAGCTTGTCTCCCTTGATCCTAAGACATTTGATTCTATACAGGATTTTATCATTAAGGTGAATGAATTAAGAACAAAGCTTGATGATTGTGGTAGTCCTATTAAAGATGATAGGTCAATCTATCTCATTCATAATAAGTTGCCATTTGAGTACTCCACATTTGTTTCTTCTTACAACACCACAAAGACTACATTAGGGGTTGCCTATAAGAAAATCACTTTTGATGATTATGCTCAACTATCAAAAGATGAACAAGCTAAGTTGCAAACAATGGGGATTCTCAAGTTGTTCAAGTCTAAGGCATTGGTGGCTAATAATGAGGGTTCTCAAAATTCAGCTGGTCAAAGTTCAAACAAAGGAAAGGGCAAGAAGAAGAAGTGGAAGAACAACAAACAAGAGGATACATAAAAGACAACACCAACATCAAATCAATAAGGCAAGTATTCCTCAAATACAAACAAGAAAGGGGACACTAATCTGGAGAAGAAAAAATGTGCCTATTGTAAGAAGATGGGTCATGATGAACATCAATGTTTGCATAAACAGATTGATGTGTTAAAGAACATCATGAAGAAGCACAATGTTCCACTGCCTAATGCTTATAAAGAGAAAGGATCTTCATCCTTAGATTCTAAGGGCAAAGGGCATGCTTTACTCACAAACATTGTTAGTCAGGGAGAATGGATCATTGATTCAGGTGCCACACATCATATGGGTGTGTCAAATCAAGATTTTTCTTCCATGACACATTCAAAGGTACCACACATCTTTGTAGGTAATGATACTAAGGTGTAAGTTGAAAGTAAAGGAGAAGTTGAGATGAACAATGGAGCATCCAAGAATGTTCTATATGTTCCTAACCTTACGTCTAATCTTCTTTCAATCTACCAAATGACTCAATGTGGAGGTGGAAATAAAGTGAAATTTCTTCTAGATTCAGTGGCAGTGAAAAGAATTAAGGATGACTCAATGATCGCAATATATAAGCCAATCATGATTCAAGGCTTTACACTTTCTCCTCCTTTGTGACAAAATCAAAAGCACAAGCCTTGTTATTACATTCAAATGCATAAAGTAAATGGTGGCATGAGAGATTTGGACATCTCAACTACAAATATCTTTAGCAGCTTAGCAACAAGAAAATGGTCAATGGTCTACCTCAAATTCAGTTTTCAGATTGTGTTTGTTCAGGTTGTTCAATTGGAAAACATATCAAAAATTTGTATGAAAAGGGGAAGTCTTGGAGAGCACAATGTGTTCTTGAATTAGTTCATAGTCATGTGGCGAGACCATTTCTACTGCTATGCCCTCACCTTCATAGATGACTACTCTCGCTTTTCTTGGGTTTTCTTCATGGATAGTAAGAGTGAAGTGTTTGAAAAAATTCCCAGCTTCAAGGATTAAGTGGAAAAGCAGTTAGGGAAATCCATCAAAGTTCTTCGAACTAATAATGGGGGGGAGTATGTGAACACAAGATTAATAGACTTTTGCACTCAAGAGGGAATTGACCTTCAACATTCACTACCATATATGCCCCAACAGAATGGCGTTGCTAAAAGGAAAAACAAAACTCTCAAAGAGATGACCACTTGCATGCTACTAAACAAGTCTCTTGATCAAGTCGAAACAATGAATCGTGCTAACTATATACAGAATAGGAGTCCTCACAAAGCTTTGGATGGTATAACTCCTTTTGAAGCATGGACTGGTAAGAAACCTATGGTTAAGCACTTCAAAGTCTTTGGTTGTCTAGCATGGCCCATAATTCCTTCACAGAAATGCAAGGCATTAGAAGCTTAAAGAAAACCTTGCATCTTTGTTGGATATGCAGACTCGCACAAAGCCTACAAGTTGATGGATCTAGAGACACATGATATATTCTATGAGAGGAGTGTACATTTTGAAGAAAGTTGTCCAAACTTCTCTTCTTCAACTCCTCCTCCTTCCTCCTTCGTTGAAGAGAGTGATAGTGATAACAGTGACTTAGAAGATGTTTGTCCCCAACCAACACAGAGGCATCAGCCAGTTGAGATTGAGGATACTCCTGCTACATCTTCTTCCACTAGACCTAGATGTGTTAAGTAGACATTGGATGCAACAAGACCATTGGTAGGAAATCCTTCTGATAATAGGAGGATGAGATCACAACACAACTCACTACCACATGCTTATATTGCAGTTGCTTCAAATCTACAATCATTTAAAGAAGCATCAAGTATTCTAGAATGGGATAGAGCAATGGAGAAAGAATATAACTCTCTTATGAGAAATGATACATGGGACTTAGTTTGTCTTCTTAAGGGAATAAAATTGGTTTGGTGTATGGGGATCTATCAGACCAAATTTGCAGCGGATGGAAGTGTTGATAAACATAAAGCTCAACTTGTTACAAAAGGTCTTTCTCAAGTACCCAGCATTGATTACACTGAAACCTTTGCACCAATGGCAAAGATAAATTCCATTCACTTGACAATAGCTATAACAACAACTCAGAGATGGGATGTTCATCAAATGGATGTGAAGAGCACTTTTTTGAATGGGGATCTTCATGAGGAGATATATACGGAGCAGCCACAGGGGTTCATACAAGTTCTTCCTTAGTTTGCAAATTGAAGAAGTTTATCTATGGACTTAAACAAGCTCCAAGAACTTGGTATGCCAAGATGGATTCTTTCCTTCTCTCTAAAGGGTTCACCAGATGTCATTTCGATCCGAATGTCTACATTCTTCATAAGGAAGATTCACATTTTCTCCTCATACTTTATGTGGATGACTTGATCATTATAGGAAGTATTGCATCCATCATCAATAATGTCAAGGCTACTTTGCAAGACAGGTTTTTGATGACAGACTTGGGTCGACTACACTATTTCCTTGGTATCGAGATACATCAATCTTCATCAGGGATAACATTATCACAACCCAAGTATGCTCTTGATCTTCTTGCTCGATTTCGCATGAGTGACTGCAAAGCTACATCTACCCCATTCCTTTATGGTGTTAAGTTAGGAATAAAGTGTTCCACTCCACTTGTTGATGCAACTTTGTATAGACAGTTGGTTGGAAGCCTTGTCTACTTGACACATACACGCCCTGACATCTCATTTGTAGTTGGCATGGTTTCTCGCTTCATGCAAGAGCCACATGAACTTCATTGGAAGGCAGCCAAGCAAATCTTGCACTATATCTAGGGTACACATACACATGGGATACATTATGCAGTTGATACAAGACTTTAGTTAGTGGCGTATGCAGACATAGACTATGTAGGGGACCTTGATTCTCGCAAGTCTACTTCAGGATATATGTTTCATCTTGGTTCAGACCTCATTCATTGGCAAAGTAAAAAGAAAACACCATTGCTCTTTCATCAACTAAGATTGAGTATCAAGGAGTTGTAAATGCAACAACAAAGGCTATTTGGCTACAGCATATCCTAAAGGAGTTTGGTTTTGATCTACCTTGATCCATAGTCATCCATTGTGATAACCAGAGTGCTACTAAGATCTCAAAACATCCAGTGCAACATTAACACACCAAACATATTGAGGTTCATATGCACTACATTAGAGAGTTGATTCATGAGTAGGTCATCGCATTGCAGTATTATCCTATAGAACAGCTGGTAGCCGACATCTTCACCAAGCCCTTTATAGAGGTCAAGTATATTCATTTGCAAGATCTCTTGGGGGTGAGAGATTTTTCGCTAGGGGGGGGGTCACATGATCCTTCTCTTCTCTATTGTACATATATATCTTTTTGGAGGAGGGTTTTTCCCATGAGGTTTTCCCTTTTTCTCCATTTGCAGAGAGATTTCATTGCCTTGTACTTGGATACCTAACATGGCCTTGTAATCAGGACCCATTATGCATTTCATCATAGCTTTTGTGAGCTTAAGTGCATTCCCCTAAGTTGTACTTAAGGGGGCATGTTAGTGTAAATCATTATTATTTACACTTTACTTAAGTTTAATTAGGATAAATACATTATTTTATTATTTCTTAGGTTAGACACCTAAGAGTTTGCATACTCATATGAGTTGTCTTATTGACAACACAGGAGTAAGCAACTCCAATTTAGCACATGGTGTCTACAACACTAGAATTTGCATAAACAATGGAGTTGTCATGTAGACAACACAGTTGTTCACACTCTTAATTAAGCACATGGTGTCTACAACATAATTGTACATGACACATCTTTGTAGGCTTATCCTGTCATCATCGCACTAATTCATGTGCTTAATGGAGGATAACCCATTCCTGGTGGACATGTGCTTAGTTGTGAGGCTTATCATATTGCTAACTCCTAGACATTCTAGATGCATCATAGAGGCCTTTATATACAAGCACCTCTAGTGTACTATACAATGAATTCAATATCGTATTGTTATTTCGATCATACTTTGTTGGTCTATATGTGCTAGTTATTGTGCTTCTTGGTCTTGGGTGAATTTTTCCCTAAGGAAAATTCTTATAGAGTAAACTTTAAGGAGGGGGGGGGGGGGGGGGGGGGGCTTGGACCCATAAAAGTTTCACCATTCATTCATCACATGCATGCAATAAGTAAACTGAAATAACATGTAAATCATATGCATTTAAATCATATAACTATGTAAGCATTCACACACATAACACCATATATGATTACCCAGAAACCCTCCAAGAGAGAAGGTGAAACTGGGGTGGGGATGACACCCACAAATCTTCACTACTGCAGTAATAAAGTGTATCTAATGAAGGTTACAATGAGTTGACCGTGAAACATGATCTACCCTGTGAAAGGTCTACCCTGTTAAAGGCTTACAAAGACTGTTAGGTCTCACCTTGTTAGAGGATTTCAACACTCTATTAAAAGTGTGTCTTGTTAGAAGATTTCAACTTACAACTAAGTAAGCACCCTATTAAAGGATGTCATACAACATGTTAGGACTACTCTGCTTAAGAGATTTAACTAAAATCACCTGTTAAAATGTCTCAGCATAGATCCTGCAGTTGGCACTTGCTTGCCTGATAACATATCACCTCTAAACAATGTCTTATTGATCATTCTTGATCAAATTTTTCAATGTTGTATCTCCTTCTCTATCCTCTATTCTTCTCTAACTAATTCTACAATTCACTCTTACATCATAACTTCTAAGTTACCCTGAATGCTCTACATGCAAACTATCTTGTTCGCTCCTTCGATTCCTTAAACATTCCATAATCTCTCTGTAAATAGTTTAGGGCTTCGTCCCCCTTAAGAAGACTTTGTTGGCTCAGGGTTAAGTATGAATCTACGGCTGAGATTCATCCATTTTTCTACTTAATTCCTCCCATTTTCTGATTGGTTGCATGTAATTGTGTATGGAATCCAAATAGAGATTCCTCCTTATCTCCAAAATACCAAAATATAATCTTAAGTTGGCTCAAAAATGGTTTATGTAGTTATTTGTGCCATTATAAACAAATATGTCAAAATTGTGTCAGTTGGCATATGAAGTCTCTAATGCTTGACATGCACTATTCTATATATTGTGACTCAGCACCTACATTATTCAACATTCACTATTTACTCTGCTCCTGAATCACTTGGCACATGGTCTATTTGCTTGGCACTTGAGTGACTTGGCACCTGAGTGACTCAACACCTGAGTGACTCGACACCTTAGTGACTCAACACTCATTGCAACTCAACATGGTCTAATATTTAAATGTTGTGCTCGACATTTATTAGTAGTTTGGCATGAACTGAGTAAATGGCTTAAGTGTGTTGACACTCACTTGTCAAAACCAATATAAGATCAACAATCTCCCCTTTTGACATGAGTATCAAAAACACTTGAATATACAATATTTTCCTTAATCACTCAAGCATAACATATCCATGACTCGGCTGATATACAAAGTTTCAAAAATTCAAAATTTTGCACTAACTTGTATACCTCAAAATTCAATAACTCCCCCTGAGTTAATATGTTTATTTTGTAACCAAAATTTGTGCTCCTTTTTGAGTAAATGTGTCTTTACTGATACACTTTGACTTCAATGTGTTGTATTACTGATACTCTTTCATCTGATGTGCTCTCTCTTAGCTAATATTTGTCCCTTTTTGTTCTTTTGCTCCCAAAAATGTATATCACCCCAATGATATATCTCTGCTACTATGCTCCCCCTTTCTTATTTCTCTCATTTCCTTGGAATCACTCCTAAGTGTCTTGGGTCGATCTAGGGTTGGGTAGCTAATAACCCTATGAATTATTCTCTTAGTTATTTTGATTGTTCCTCCTTCTAGCCACAAGCGATACTCTTTCATCTGATGCGCTCTCTCCATTGAAGACTTTGTAAATAGTTTAGGGCTTCGTCCCCCTTAAGAAGACTTTGTTGGCTCAAGGTTAGGTATGAATCTATGGCTGAGATTCATCCATTTTTCTACTTAATTCCTCCCATTTTCTGATTGGGTGCATGTAATTGCGTACAGAATCAAAATAGAGATTAACTAGTCATTATGGTTTCAAAATTTTCTCCTAGTTGCTCAATGTACTCTCCAATTTGTGTTGCAGCTGATCTACTAGTCTTCCATCCTACTGTTCCAAATGAGGGAAATGTGTTCTATACATAAAAGAGTATGCAAACTAGTATAGAACCAAACTTGCATTGTGCACTCTTGGTTTTTCTTATTGCTCCAAGGTTCACCATAAGTTATTGTAATTGAAGTTTTACTAGATCATATGTATGATCTTTCTTAACAATCTTATAACCAACATCCACAGCTATGCAATGTACACTGTTCAATCTACTGGATTGATAGAATTTATGTGAGATTACCCTTACAATAAAGTTTAGCAATGGATCAGTGATGGTGTCTATAGTCATACCTCTCTTATTCAGACTACTCCAGTGTTCTTCTCAATCACTTCCTTGGAATCACTCCTAAGTGTCTTCAGTCAATCTAGGGTTGGGTAGCTAATAACCCTATGAATTATTCTCTTAGTTATTTTGATTGCTCCTCCTTCCAGTCACTCACGATAATCTTTCATCTAATGTGCTCTCTCTTAGCTGATATCTGTCCCTTTTTGTTCTTTTGCTCCCAAAAATGTATATCACCCCAATGATATATCTCTGCTACTATGCTCCCCCTTTCTTATTTCTCTCACTTTTGGTCATACTCCTCCATGTTATATTTCTCCCCCATATTATAATTCTCCCCCTTTTTGACACATATGTCAAATGGACTATAAACCTATGGTGCTTTTTCCTTCCTCTTCTTTGACTCGGCAGGAGTAGGTGCTTCCTCAACTTCTTCTCCCTTGGCACCTGCAGTCTCCTCCTCTTCTTTGTCTTCTCCCATACCTTGAGTTAAAGCTAGAGGCTCTTGAACTTTTGTTTATTCTTCCTCTTCATCCTCTTCTTCTTCTTCTTCCTCCTCAACACCCTTTCCAAATCTTGCTTTCAATTTCTTTACCAATTTTTCCTTCTTATTGATTATAGAGGCAGTTTCCAATTCCATGGCAATCTTTGATTTCACCATCTCAAAATTTCCAAAAACTTTTGCAATCTTGTCTACTTCTTCTACAAGTAGAGTTGTTATTGCTGATGAGGATTCATCTACATTGACCTCAAAACCTAAGGGTCTTAACCATCTTACCATTGGTGTAGCAGCTTGCACAAATGTATAGTCAACATCTACAAGAAATCATACATCATTATAGTGTTTCTCAATGTAGTGCCTGCCCCTAGTTCACATTCTATTATCATTGTCAAATTCTTTTAAGCTAATTTTATGCATTGATTAGTTTTAGAGATACTAGATTTACATTATTATGATATTATTTCATGACTTTGATTACAAATGCATCGGTTATTATTGCTTAGTTGATTTCATTCATGTGTTGTTAATGGTATTTTGATGATCCTAGTTAGTAAATGTGGTTTCTTTCATAAAAATGTTAACATGATGTCTTTAATGATGATTATGTTGTATTGATAGAGATGCATTATTATATGTACGCATTTGATATTAGACTTATGATTTTTACGATACTTACCCCATACTTGCATGTGTATGGTGCGCGTGTTTATTTTATCTTTCTGTCTGATGTGTTTGATGTGGTTAAGGGAGGGAGTCGTAGTCACCTGCTAGTCGGGATCTACACGATGAACCACTCCCCGCCATTGTCTGTTTAGTTTAGATATATTATATACATGTACATGCTCGTCTTTTATGCATGATGCAAGTACCGGGCATCGACTTCCCTGAATTGCCAGGATGAGCGTGCCCTATTACAAATACTCAAATGGTGAGAATGGGAAGATAATGATCAGGTCCAATCCTAGCCATAAGCCTATAATACTTGTCCTGCAAGGAGGACTCGTAATAGACTGTCTACCCTTTTTAAAACCCGTGAGTATTTTTGTGTGTATGTTGTTTTGTGAGTGTTTGATGTATTTTCTATTAATTAAGTCTAATTAATAGATTAAATTAATAATTTAATTTAATGGAAAATTATTATGATATTATGAATATTTAATTATATTTAATTAATTGAGAAATTAATTAAATATAAAGAATTAATTTGAAGATAAAAGTTTTAAGATTAAATTTAGAACGTAATAATATTTATTAATTTAATAATAATATATTTAGAGTTCATTTTTAAATAAATGCTAAATATTATTGTTATTTAAGTTAATAAATATTTATCAAATTAAAATGTTCAAAAATATATTAAAAAGGAAAAAAAGATATTAATTTATGGAAAAGATTTAAGTTCGCATGAATGAGTTTTAAATATAAGAGATTAATTTAAAAGATAAAAACATGTGAACTTGAATAAAGGTATTTTAATAAAGTACGCATGAGATTAAAATTATAAATTAACTTTAAAAGCAAAGTCAAAGTGGAAAGTTAAATAAAGTAATTTAACAATTCACTTAAAGTGCATGAAGGATTAATAAAAGAATATCTTAATTAAAAAGAAAATTAATTGTGCATGAATGAATTAATTAAATAAGAGAGAATTAAATATTGGAGATAAAAGTTAAAGTTTAAATTTAGAACGCGATTATATTTATTTAATTTAATAATAATATATTTAGAGTACATTTTTAAATAAATGCTAAATATTATTGTTATTTAAGTTAATAAATATTTTATCAATTAAGTTTCTAAAAATGAAATTAAAAGTGAAAAGATATTTAATTATCATAAAGATTATAGTTCGCATGAATTTTGCATGAGTTAAAAATAAAATTAATTAAAAAATAAAAATGTGAACTTGAATAAAGATATTTTAATAATGTGCACATGAGATTTAAAAAGTTATAAATTTATTAAAGTAAAGTGGAAAGTTAAATAAAGTAATTTAACAATTCACTTAACGTGCATGAAAGGAATAATAAAATAATAATTTTAATTAAAAGGGAAATTAATTGTGCATGAATGAATTAATTAAATAAAGTAATTATTATTTTAGAGTTGTGGGGACAGAAGCCCTAAAAGGTAATTAGATTCTATATTAGAGGGTTTTGGGTCATTATTGCACACACAGGTTTTCAGAGAACACACTTTTGGAAAGGGGAGCAAAGAAATCTTTGGAAGCTTGGAAGGGTTCGGATTAGCAAGGGTTTCACTAGATTGTTAGCATCAGATCAAGGTAGGGTTTGTGAACCATTCTAGAAACACTTTCGGATCTTTGTCTTCTTCGTGCTTGTTGGAAATTGCTTTCTCAAATTTTATTGAATGAATCTTGCTACTTTTCTTCTGAATCTTTTGCAATTTGATTTCTTCTGGGAATCGGGATTTTAAAAAAAACTATTTAGAAAACCTTGTTTTACTTCTGAAAGAAATTTAGTATTAAATTGAAATTTGGGTTTTGAATTAAAATGGAATTAAGAAATTTAAATTTGGAAGGGGTTTGTTTTTGGAAATGAAAATCTTAGGATTGAAAATTCAAAGGGTTCAATTTATTTTTCCTATCAGTTTAATATCGTAAATGTTATTAAAATATGTATATATTAAAATAATATTGTTATGAAGTTCGTTGAGAAAAATATTATAAAATAAAGAATATAGAATTATAATACAATTCTTAAAATTTTCATATATAATAATTTATCTAAATTTATTAGAAGGGTTGTTCTTCTAATAAACAAAATTATTGAAATTTGACTTAGTTAAAAATAATAATAATAATAATAATTTTAAAATAATAATAATAATAATAATAATAATAATAATAATAAAATAAAATAAATTTAAAAATAAAAATAAAAAATTAATTTTTTTTTTTTAAAAAAATTTTTAAAAAAAAAAAAAAAAAAAACAAAATTTTTTATAACCCCTGCCGGCGCCGTACGCTGCTGACGCAGGCTACGACAGCAGTGGTATGGTTAATAATATTTACTATTTAACCATTTGAATTATTAATGGAATTGGGAAATATTTCTATTTAGTAATCGAATAATTTAATAAATGATTAATATTACTTCTAAGTCTTGATATGTTATTATATGAACAAGAATAAGTTTAATTGCAAGGGTTAATTATGAAGGTTAACTGAAAAACTTACTTACTTGAAAACATGTATTAAACTGGAAATTTAAAACCTTAATTCAAACAAGTACACGGGTGTATGGTATGAGTAATACTGAGAATCGTATACACTTGAACATACATTGAAACGCAAATTGAAACTTATATTGAAAACGAAAATTGAAACCTTACATTAATTCAACAATATATTATCAATCAAATCCAACTGTGAGACTATGATGTTTTCTATGTACTGTCTATATTTCTTTTTGGATTTTGGTGTTGTTTAGATGTCGACCAGTCTAGGATGTACACCAGAGGTTTTGTGAGATTTCTTGGATACTATTATGTGGCTAGATGTTATGATGATTCTTGTGATTCAAATTGGAGTTTATACTTATGAGATTTGTTTTGTGAGCATTTATGTGTATTTGGATTTAGTTTGATCCATCTTGTTATCAGGTTGCCTGTTAAGGAACCAAGTTTGATCTTTATGGGTGTTGTGGTATGGGACACAACTGTGTTTTTATGTGCTTAGGAGAGGTTGTCTAGGTATGTGACTTGGGAGTGGCTTGCATAGGGGTCTGGGACCCAAAGTGGTCAGTACCAGGGTAACCTAATGCAAGTTATGTAATAAGTGATAACCTAGTAATTAAAATTTATGGGGGGGAAAACACACTAAAAAGATAAGTTAGAGATTTTTGATTTACCCATGCCTTGAGTGCTTGTATAGACTAAGGATGGGAATGAGATGAGTGCCTCGTCTTCTTGAGAGGGCTTTCTAGTTTCCATATGTGTGATGTTGAGGGTCCGGGGTTTAGAGTAACCAGTCCAGGGTAACTCAACGCTTGAGGGTCCGGGGTCTATTAAGAGATCAGTCCAGGGTAACTCAAGCAGCCATGTGATGACACTCCCTAGTATGTAGCCTAAGTCTCCTCTGTAGTTTTTGTGTATCTCTGGTGGTGTACTTATTATTGGTGGTGTATCTATTGTTGGATGTGTTTATTGTGGTTACTTACTTTCATTGATGATGATTGGTGTTTCATTATGTTGTACTTTTGACATGTGGTTTTTGACTTGAGGAGGATTATCTTTTGTTGACTTTATCTTGTGATCTTGGTATTTGGTTTATACTTGGTTTGTGTATGATGTTTGGTTATGTGATGTCAGTATTGGATTGAGTGTTCTTTCTTTCTGGTTTATTTTATCTTCTTGAGTAGTATGTGTTACCTTTGAGATAGTTTTGGCTAGTAGGTATTCCATGCCTAGGAGTGTTTTATGTTTGATAGCCATTTGTGGATCGTTCATTATCTTCCCTGCACGGTGGGAGTGGAAGCCTGACTAGGTAACCACGCGGTCGGGAGGTAGTGCCTTCTTACCATTTGGGTTCCCCTTCACATTGTCAGCTATTGGATGTTCGTTGTAGAAGATGTACCTTTATCATTCTTATTTCTTATCTTAGAGACTTCTTTTCAGATGATGTATATATGTTATCATGTATTCTGATTTATTGTATCTATTTTCACATACCCTGCGACATGTGCAGTGGATGTTATTTAGTGGATGTACTTTCATTGTATTGTTTATACTTATGCTTTGCTTATGCGATTATGTATCTGTTATTTCTTTATGATCATGAGACATTGTACTCAAAACTTAAACTAATTAATTTAAAATCATTAAATGTGACTCAACGTAAAGGAACTCTTGAGGAATTGAAACTATATCTGTAATTGATTATGTGTATTTGATATGTATGTTCTTATTGCTTCCGCATTAATGTTATCTTGATGTTGTTTAAACTTCAAAAAATAAAAAGTTCAGTAAACATTGTAACATGTTAGGTTTATTTCTCTTGGGTTCCCGAGCGGGGCGTTACACTCAACTAAGGAAACTGGTATTTTGAGTCTTTGCTTCATTGACTTTTTGAAGTCTTCAAAGTAACTAGTCGTCATGGTTTCAAAATTTTCTCCTAGTTGTTCAATGTACTCTCCAATTTGTGTTGCAATTGATCTACTAGTCTTCCATCCTACTGTTCAAAATGAGGGAAATGTGTTTTATACATAAAAGAGTATGCAAACTAGTATAGAACCAAACTGGCATTCTGCACTCTTGGTTTTTCTTATTGCTTCAAGGTTCACCATAAGTTTTTGTAATTGAAGTTCTGCTAGATCATATGTATGATCTTTCTTAACAATCTTATAACCAACATCCACAGCTATGCAGGGTACACTATTCAATCTACTGGATTGATATAATTTGTGTGAGATTACCCTTATAGCAAAGTTTAGCAATGGATCAGTGATGGTGTCTATAGTCATACCTCTGTTATTCCAGACTGCTCCAATGTTCTTTTCAATCACTTCCTTCGAATCACTCCTGAGTGTCTTGGCCTGATCTAGGGTTGGGTAGCCAATAACCCTATGAATTATTCTCTTAGTTATTTTGATTTCTCCTCCTTCCAGCCACAAGGAACCGTCATGAATTCGGCTCAGTACAATTTGTGTCCACTCAGTTTTAAATACATTTATAAAATCTAGGGCTTGTGCTAAACCTTTTTTCTAGACAATTTTGTATTCTTCCTTTAGAACAATATTTTCACACAACCTATTGTATGCACCTCTTATTTCCATGTCACCAATGCTTCCTATCTTGCAATTGTAGCATTTCCTCACATCTTGCACCATTATCACATTTGGTAGGATCATAGACAATGCGCCTGAAGGATCTTATTTGCAAGCTATGTCAGGAATGGCTTTAAATATAGGTTTTTTAACTTCATTACTGACGAGTTGAACATTTAAAACTTCCTTTCCTTCAACATTTTTCAAACTTGATGCCATTGTGACAAGCCAGGGTCTATGAAAATTTAAATTGCATAACTTTTATCTCGATAAATACTTTGTGAGATCAGACGAAATGATGATGAATTGCTACACAAATATTCTACAATCGCTTCTTTAGGTCACTTCTAGCTCTTCTCACTCTTTCTTGATTTTGAAATGATAAGAAATGAGTTGAAATCAATCATATACCCTTTAAAAACCTTGCATTTAATGTTAAGTGCTTATACAGTTGTAAGCTCGATAATAACCAATTTCGGGCTCACTTGGCATCCATTGATGTTTCCACCATTCGGTAGCTACTACAAGCTTGGCATCAACTACCTAGTCTGATAGCTCAGCTTCAACTAACATTCCGCTCAGCACATATAGGAAACTTTTCATACTCAGAAACAACATGAAAAACTTAAAGATTTGTCTTAAGTTTCTAATAACATCTTGCATCTTTATTCATGCTAATGTATTATTTTTAGTACTATCTCCTTTTAGAACTGATGCATGTTATAACCTTTAAATATCAGTCCCACATACCTCTTGTTTGCCTAGTTTCATGAGGTGTGATCACTTGACCCATTATGTGAAGTGATCCCTTCTCCATTTGATTTGTTGCAACCATTTTTCCTTTTCCATGTCTTGTTCATCTCATCTTTGATGTGTTCAACATCTGCCCTACTTTTCCCTCTATCAAATTCACAACTTGGTGCCTTTAACCTAGTTGGACAATATTTACTGATGTGACCAATCTTCAAATAGCTAAAACCTGTAGTTTGACTTAACCATCTTTTGTAATTGCCATTGAAGTGTGTCCTAATATAATTCTCAAGAACATGCCCATATTCTTGACAACAATGATAGCTATATCTTTTGTTATAATCTCAATTGTAAGAGTTTCCATTGTTTTTTACCTTTGTTGGCTTGTTTGATGACCATATGGATTTGGATCTACATTCAAAAGCTCTATGTCCATACTTTTGACAATTGTAGCATTATCCTTCAAATCTTTGTGTATGCATGATCATGGTTTTGCATTCATGTGTCTGATGACCTTGCTTGTTGCACTTATAACAATGAGTCATGTCCTTAGGCTCGACATTTTGATTTGTATTCTTTCTCCTGCACACATTAGCAGTATATCCTTTCTTACCACAATTATGACAAGTAGGTTTGGAGTTCTTACCTTTGATGTTCCTTTCTTTTGCTACTTTGGATGATTCTCCTTCTTCAATCCTTGTGTAGCCCAATCCTAATGTATCATTGTTGGATCTAGGGGATCTCAATAATTGCTCAAAGTATTTGATGGCTTCATTTGGCTTGTTGAAACTTTTAGCAATTTTTTTTTCTCTCTTTAGGTCACTTTGAAATTGTTCATTCTACAACTTTAATGTAGTTATCTCAATGTCCTTGACATTCAATTCATAGTTGGCACTCATCATTTGACTTGGAGTATCCAATTGCATGTTGGAAGTCTTGGTTAGCCTTGTTGACTTCTCTTCCAATCTGTTGGCCATAATTCTTTTGTCTTCTTCAATCATGGCTTTGTCTTCTATAGCTTTCTTCTTTTGTTCAGTCACCTCACATAGCAGTATAGCTTGTGATTCTTGCTCTAACTTGAGATTTCTGATTTCCTCAGTTTGGAATCTATTATTTTCCATTAGATCTACAATTGTTGCATCAAATTCATTAGAGTCGCCATTTGCAAATAGCTTGGTAGTGTCTATCTCTCTGTATAGTGTGTCATTCTTTGCAATAGCAATCTCTTTCCTTCTCTTTAAAGATTTCTTTAGTTCATCTCTTGCCTCATTCAGTTGATGTAGTATGAGATGTATTTCAATCTCTTGATTTTCAATAGTTTTTCCCAACTTGTAGACTTCCATTTCAAGATCTTTCCTCAAAGCTACAAAGCTTCTCTTTCAAAGAACAAGGCTCTGATACCAATTGTTGGAATTACCAGGGGAAAGAGTAAACTTCTGCAGGGGGTGGGTGAATCAGTAGTTTAACCTTGGACCCATAAAACTTTCACCATTCATTCATCACATACATGAAATAAGTAAACTAAACAACATGTAAAGCATATACATCTAAATCACATAACCATATAAGCATTCACACATAACACCATATATGATTACCCAAAAACCCTCCAAGTGAGAAGGTAAAACTGGGGTGGGGATGACACCCACAAATCTTCACTACTATAGTAATAAAGTGTATCCAATGAAGGTTTCAATGATTTGACTGTGAAACATGATCTACCCTGTGAAAGGTCTGCCATGTTAAAAGCTTACAAGGATTGTTAGGTTTCACCTTGTTAGATGGTTTCAACACCCTGTTAGAAGTGTGCCTTGTTAGAGGACTTCAACTTACAACTAAGTAAGCACCCTATTAAAGGATTTCATACAACTTGTTAGGACTACTCTGCTTAAAATATTTAACTAAAATTATCTGTTAAAATGTCTCAGCATAAATCTTGTAGTTGGCACTTGCTTGCCTGATAACAAATCACCTCTAAATAATGTCTTATTGATCCTTCTCGATCCAAATGTCTCAATGTTTTATCTCCTTCTCTATCCTCTATTCTTCTCTAACTAATTTTGCAATTCACTCATTCATCATAACTTCTAAGTCACCTTGAATGCTCTACATGAAAACTATCTTGTTCGCTCAAATATTTTTGATTGATGCAAGATTGCTCATTGAGCCAAGATGCTCATGCATTAGACACCTTGGAGAAGTAAAGAACTGGTTTCTGTGTGCTAAAATGTTGTCACACTTCTATGAATCATTACATGTAAGAAAACTCAAGAATGAGCCCTCACAAATCGATCCATAGCTCTCTACTCATAAAGTGCAAGGGTTTGCAATGGAGGCCCTCAGTTTGACCTATTTTTGTGCCCATGCAAGTACACCATGAGATGAGAGATTCAAAGAGAAAAAGCAAGAATGCTAGTCTCCATGATCTTCAAATATGCATGAAAATAAGATCTAATATATGAAAGCAAAATCTAATCTATAAATGCAAGATCTAAGCTAAAAGCCCATGATGGGTGCAAGAGAGAAAAAGACAAAAAAATAGAAGTTCTCCACAAAAAGCTTTTGTATTCAAACTCCTTCAAAAATTGGTCTTCAAACCTGCAGCATAATGATAGCATAATCATGGGTGTCTAACATGAGGAGAGGGCTCTCCCTTATAAAGGAAATTATGGAGGTGAGAGGCTTCTGACAACCAATATGGGATAATAGAGCTTGATCCATCTGAGACAAAATTCCACCAATGAGAAAAGAGGAGTGGTTGAGAAGAAAGTGGTGATCCATGTGAGACAAGATTCCACCAATTAGAAAAGAGGAGTGGTTGAGGAGAAAGTGGAAAGATAAATCCCACTTAGATCACATTTTTAAGTGTAGAGAAATTAAATAAAAAGAATTTATTTTATTTCCTTTTTTCATCAAAAGAGATATTTAAGTGAGATTTTTATTTAATTAAAAGGGAGCAAGTTCTTTTTAATTAAATAGAAGATATTTAATTAAATTAAAAGAGAGGTTTTTCTCTTAATTAATTAAATGTGGATGAACTGTTTAATTAAAAGAGAGGTTTTCTTTTAATTAAATGGAGATTTTATTTTATTTTATTAAAGGAGAAGATTTTCTTTTAATTAAATAAGACTTGGAATAAAATGATCAATCTTAGAAATGAAATAAATCAAATTTGATCAAGGAAATTGATTTAAATTGATTTAATAAAATATTACAAACCAGTGATTCAAAAAATTTGATAAATTGATAAATTGAATAATGGGGGCCCATAGTCTAGGCAACCATTTTTGGGTGCATACATTTGCCCCTCTTTGACTAATGTGTGATCGATTCTGGAACACATGTAGTCAAAGAAAGAAATTGAAGTGTGAGGTCAATTTGGGATCACAAAACAACCTAGATGTGTGGTTGACTCAGGAACACATCAGGACAAAGAATACAAATAAATTTTAACTTGAAAAAGTCAAGGATAAAATTGATAAAACTGAATCAAGGATTGAAATTGATAATTACTGCCCCTCGTGATCGAAATCGAAATGAGATAGAGGAGAAACAACAAATTGATAAATTTGATCAAATCGAACAAAAGATAAGGTTCTTGATGTAAGATGAAAGACATAAGAATCATAGAACCAAGGTAGATCATCAAGCATGAAATATTATGCCCCAAAGGTGATTTAGAAGAAAAGAAGCGGGGAAAAAGAAAATGGAAGATAGAAGTTTGAAAGATATGGAAAGAAATAGAAATAAGAAAAGAAAATGCTCCAAAAATCAATCAACTGTTTAAGATAGAAATTTTGATTGAGATCACGAAAGAAAATAAGGAAATGAAGATCAAAATGTGACTACAATTGATTAAATGTCCACAATAAAGATGAAAGGAGAACCCTCTCAAACTCATAATGCAGCCTAAAAATGCAAACTAACATGAAGTCTAATAATGCAAGCTACATGAAATGCAATGGTGTACTTGCAAAAGAGCAACTATAACATAGGATTTTGTGTTCATCATTCATTAGAGAATGTAAAAGAACTTATTTTCATCATTGGGCCATTATTAACGGACACCGAAAAATCACACAATCATCACTAGTTACAAATGCAACTATGAAGATATGAATGCGATTTATATTGGATTGAAATGTGGAAAGATTCTAACATAAGCATCAAAGACATAAAGGTCAAGATGACTTCGATGTTAGCTTACCCAATTTAATATAGAAAAACTATGCTCGCATCAAGGCATAGATGCCAAGATGACTATAAGAATGGTTGTGCAAAAACAATCAAGGATGATGTCTCAAATCTCCTAAGTGTTTCAAGGGGACAACAAAAGACACTCTAGAGTTCAAGACCACACCCACAAGCAATAAATAAATAAATAAATAAATAAAAACATGTCTCATGCCCCAAGTCTTCTAACGATGCATCATGGAGAGACTTATCACACAAAGACACTCAACAAAAATCAATAACAGTTAGTACACAAAGAAAAAAAATCATGACATAAGTCAAGCATTAAGTGTTGTATTTAAAAATTTAAGTGTGTTAACTGATACTGAGTTCTGAGGACAAGGATCAAATGCTTGCAGGAAGGTAAGATCACATGATGATACTGGGTAAGACCAAACCAATAAGTGTTGAAAAACACTCGATGTCAATGGGTGTTGAAAAACACCATTTGCGAGGTGTCCTAAAGACTCACACATCTAAGAAACCAAAGCTAACATAGTTATGCCCCCTAGACAAAGACCAATTCCAAACCAATGCAACAAGGACAAGGCATGGTGGAGAAAGGCTAAGTGTCGAGGACATGCGCTAAAAAATAAGGGTGCAAAGGCCTCAAGTAGTGCCCATTTCGAGGTTTTCAGCACTTGGATTCTCTTTTGTTTTTTTTTTTTCAGGACTTTTTATAATTTTTTTTTTTTGTATTTTTGCTACCAAGGCGCCTGTTTCCAGGTTTTCACCAAGGCACTTTTTCTATTTTTTTGAATTTTTGAATCTTTTATTTTTTTTGTATTTTTGGAATATATAATTTTTTTGGAGATACATCAAAGTGCCTATAGTTTGTCACTAAGAAGATCATTTTTTCAAGACATTTTTCAATTTTTAGAATTTTTTACAATATACCATTTTTTTGGATTTTTGAAATATATCAATTTTTTTGAATTTTTTTCAGGATCAATAAATATGTACAAAGACACCCCTAGACAAAATGGGCATTAAACTCTTAAGCAAGATCACATCGTGCAGTCCCAATGTCTAACAAGGTGGAGGACATGATGAAACAATAAGCTAATGGATATGATGGATAAGTAAGGAGTGTATGAAGCAAGTGAAAGTGATCTGCAAAGGTTGACTCCGCAAGAGTACCCAAGCTAGGGAAAATTTGTCATGTAAAGAACATTTGGACAAGAAATGAAAGGCCAGTATAGGATAATTCAAGAAAGCATAATGTGAAAGTGGGAAAGATGCAATCCAAAGAAGTAGACATGTCAAGAGACTTTATAGCATCATATTTTACTCTATTTTATTAGATCAAGACCAAAGGGGTAAATGGGAAAAGGGTAGCGAAGACTAGAATGAATGGAGGAAAATAGATATGAAGGCTAAACATGAAAGGAATGAAAACAAGATCATCATAAGATATCTCACAAGATAGCCAAATGATTTTCTATAGGTTAACATTGTCAAGATCAAAGAGAGAAGACGAAATGAATGAAAGATGTAGAAGAACTACGCATGATGCCTATTTGTTAGGTTTTCATCATGGTACTTATCCAAGGCACCACAAGGGAGTGGTTTTCACCATAGGATGAATTTATTTCTCTTTAGTTTTGCTACCAAGGTGCCTGATTACCAGGTTTTCACCAAGGCACATTTTCAAATTTTTCATTTTTTTTCCTTTTTTTTTTTTTTTTTTCAATCTTTTTCAATTTTTTTTGGAAGAAGTCAAGCTTTTGAGATAATGCTCTTTGAATGTTTAAACCATGATATACAAAGGAATTCAAATGATATGCTCAAAGATGCTAATAGGGAAAGGAAGATGGGAGACAAAAATGGAGGATATGGCTTTATGCGAAGTGAGTGAGATTGAAAAATGGAAATGAAGGAAAGATCAACGTCAACACACACCTTGAAGGGTGGTGAAAGGATGGAGAAAATGTGAATGAAGGAATATGTGAAGGAATATGGTGAGTGGATAGAAAAGGTTGCAGTTTAGGCACATGGAATGGAAGAATGCTTTTGGAAGAAGATGAAGTGGAATTCTTTGGAAGCTTAAATGTCAAATTTAATTGTTGTTCAACATTAGACTCTCTCAAGAGAGATTTTAGAATCCATATAGCCTTAGGCTTCTTTTCATTTCTTTTTGATGATTTAGAGATAATATCTTCAATGATGGATTTTGGAACCCATACTTGTCTTGTAATTTTTTTCTTAGATATCTCTTTTGACTTAATGCCCCCATGTCGATTAGAAGAGACATGGTGGTCTTCTTTTTTACATGGATTCTTGAATTGCTTCTTTTTCTTGTATTGAACATTCAAGTTACTTCCAAAAGACTTGGGACTTGTGGAAGAAGAAGGATGATGTGACTGGTTTAGGTGAGTGGGTGGATGAAAAGGATTCAAGGATATGCATCTATGTTGATCTTGAGGAAAGATAGGAGAGTGAGGGACATAAGGACCCAAAATGGATGAAGAACTGGGAGAATTGGGAGGGGAAAGTGAAGGGACATAAGGACCCAAGATGGAAGGAAAATGTGAAGGATTTAGTATTGGTGGGGGAGGTCCAAGGATGGATGCGGAAGATGCAAAAGGATAATCAATAAGTTCATTAACACCTATATGACAATCAAGGACATTAGCATCTTTAGAGTGAGCATTAGGATTTTCAATAGGAACATAAACATCTTTAGAGTGAGCATTAGGATTTTCAATAGGAACATAAACATCTTTAATAGGAGCAACTTCATTGATAGGAGAACTTATAGCTTGAGAAGACTTAGGAAGAGTAGAAAGTGGAAGGGAACATGGAGTGGTAGAACAAGAAGATGGAAGACTTTGATCTTGAAAAGGATCTTTGGATAACATAAGCATAGAATTGTTCTCTTGATTTTCAATAGGCTCAACATTGGAAGTAATAGCATCATTTTTAATAACCTTAATGGAAGTGTCATCTTTGGAAGGAGAAAGTTTACTAAGGCCATTTTTATTGTCAATAGGCTCAGTGGTGCAAGCAGTATCTTGATCTTGCTTAGGAGAAGGCTTAAGACATGGTGGAATGAATGAGAAAGGGTGTAAGGGATCAAAAGAACCATGAAATGTATCAGAAACATTGTGAAAAGGATTGGATGATATGGAAGGTTCTTGATCTTGATCTTTTTTTTAATTCTTTTCTTTATCATTTTTAGAGTCCTCTTGACATGAAGCCACTCCTAAGGAGAAGGAAGCATGTTGGAATTGTATGGAAGACTTTGGAATAGATGATGAAGGACTAGCTGAAGTAGGCATTATAGCACATGAAGGCTTAGGATCTTTAGATTTAGCATTATCAAAAGTATTTGCAACCAAGTGAAGGTTAGCTTGAGTTTCTTTAAGAGGTAGCCCTTGAGGATAACTATAGGGAACTGCATGAAAAGCTTTAGGATCTTTGTTGGATGAAGGATTGGTAAGAGATTTGAAAGACTCTGAATCTTTAAGAGATGTATGGATAGTGGAGGAAGTAGAAGATGGAAGGGGAGCATTAGAAGACAAAGGTTCAACATTAACATGATCTTGCTCAAGAGTGTAATCTTTATTTTCAGCATGAGGGTTCTTAGAAGAGGAACTCTTATCCCATTGATGCTGTATTTCAGCACAAAAAAATGCTTTCTCTTCATCAAAAAATGCAGATTTATCATTTAGGTATTGTTCACAAAATTTATCAATGTTGTTTTCAAGATTTGATTAATGTGAAATACCATCAATATCTTTTCGTGACTCATCCCCTTTAAGCACAAGCATAGGACTAGGAGGACTTTTAGGAACTGTTGGAATGTAATAATCATCCCCATCATAATCATTGTCACTAGAAGAATTATAGATCGACATATCACAAGACTTTTCATGTTGTTCATTATCATATGTCTTAATAAGAGGAATAAGACTCTTGGTAGAAGTAGAAGAAGAATGATATCGTGAGGAAGAGGTAGGTGAAGACCTACATGAATAATATTTAGAAGAATCATCATAAGACTTAGAATATGAATAATGAGAATGATATTTAGAAGAATCATGATAAGACTTAGAAGATGAAGAATTTGAATGATATTTAGAAGAATCATGATAAGACTTACAAGATGAAGAATGTGAATGATATTTAGAAGAATCGTGATAAGACTTAGAAGATGAAGAATCTGAACAATATTTAGAAGAATCATGATAAGACTTTGAAGATGAAGAATTTGAATGATATTTAGAAGAATCATCATAAGACTTGGAGGATGAAGTTTGTAAATGATATTTAGAAGAATCATGATAAGACTTATAAGATGGGAAATATTTGGAAGAAGGATATTGTGATTTAATCTTGCACATGATCCTAGCAAAGGTGTCTGATTTATCCATTTTTTTAATCATTTTTGTTGCAATGTTAGCATCCATGTATCTATTGGAGCGACAACACTTTTCAAATTCAAGACGGAGGTGGATTTCATCTGAGCTCAAATGAGGATCCTTAAAAAGATATCCAAGATCCATGGTTCTAGAAGAAGAAGAATCAAGCATGAAAGAAGAGAAAGAATGAATAGAAGAAGGTAGACTATATGATAATAGGAGGAAAAGAATCAAAAAGACATGAAGAAAAGAAAGAATAGAAATGGGAGATTAGAAAGACATGAAAGATGAAGAAGAAAGAAGACCAAGAGTCATTTTGGGAAATTTGATACCATTTGAGATCATTTGAATGTTGAGCAACATGTAATAGCACTTGTAATCAACATGAAAGAAAATGTACTAGTTGATAGGATAACCCTAAGAAACATTGGTATCAAACTAGGATAGTAAAAGCACTAACTTGTCCAAAAGAGATGTGATGAGATAGAATTTTGCAATAGGCATAAACCAACACTGCCACAGAGGTGCTCACAACTTTGGGTGAATACCCTAGCACATATGGACTAGGAGGATGATTTACCCAAATTATAAATAATTAAAATTGTTTTTTTTTTTTTTTTTTGAAAGTGTGGACAAGAAATTACTAAAACTCTCCAAGTGTAATATCAAAGGATCCAAGTGTATATCTTTCTCAATAAGGACAATTTCTATCTTACGAACTCCAAACAAGGTCTCTTGTGAAATCAATGACTACTAATTCAAGAGGTCAAATCACAATAACCTAAGGTGCAAAAAAAGCTTCTAACAATGGGTTAAGTAGCCTAATCCAAATAGGATCAACCTAGGGAGACTCGAAATAATGGGACAACAAAGTTATTTGATCGTGAAGTCTCAACTCAGGAACCCATATTTGTTTTAAAAGATCAAGTAAGCACATCAATAGGTTTTCATCATTGAATAGGCACATAAGACAGCAATCAAGGAGTTCAAGCAAGCAGTCTTCCAACAATGAGCAAGGGATAAAGCAACCTTGCACATGAGCAATCAAGTGACTTAGTTTATGCTAATCCCTAGGAGAGCTAATTGTGTATGTTCTCAAAGAGTTTCACAATCATTGCATACATCCCTAGAAAATAAAAGTTGGCCTCTCTAAGGTTTTTAGTAATGGTTTGACTCTGCAACTTTTATGATTCACAAGGGTGACCTCCAATCCCGGCGCACCGAGGTTTTGACACAGTCTGAGAACTTAATCTTCAAGAGCTGCTAAGGAGATCTAACAACCCACAATGAACCATACCCAATGAAGATTTCTTCCACGAGGACATTTATATAGCGATTGTTGCAACCACGGCAGAAGTGGCTATTACTGCTTGAGGTTCCGTCCGCAGTTTGCCCTGTATAGGGATTGTTTGCTATGGTTAACCCTCTCTAAAGGTGATCGACTCACAATAGTGGACCAAAAGGGGACTTAGCTTTCAGATCCAAGGTTTTGACACCTTTTCACTTTTAGCCCAATCAAAGCAAGCAGATTAATCTGACAAGCTAACTCAGATTATCTCAAGATCTATGATATCAACCCCTAGTGATCTATCAACCTCTCCGGAGAAAGGATGCCTCAATCACCAAGTTGAAGATCCATCTATCTAAGAGATTCTCAAAGTATCCTCCCCACCTACAAGGAATCCGTCTTTGAGAGGAGTTTCACTAGGAACTCACTCCCTCAAGATCCACGAATAGTATTCATGGGGCCTAATTACTATGTGTGTACAGATGTTAATTCCCCAAAAGCAAATCTATCCAAGAATAATCAAAAAGCACAAGGTGGTACACTTAACTCTTTAACTAATGCAAGGTGAGTCCAAAGATGTGGAACACTTAACCCCTCACATAAGCCAAAACGAGTCCACAACTCAAAGATTAGTGAGTTCTAGAAAGCACAAGAGGGTTGCCAAGTGGAGCACTTAACGCTTCTATCCTGTAGACCCCTCCCCTTTAATGTGGCACTGATCTTGCAACCACGAGGTGGAATGAGGGGCCGGCGGATTCAACGAGTCCAATAACCCAATATAGCTATCTAAATCTATCACTAATAATCAAGCTTGCTAAATAAAAATCAGTAGAGATTACAACCTAGTAGAAATTATGCATGTGTTTGAAAAATAAAAGCATAAGAAAAACACACAAGCTAGACACATGAGAGGTTCATTTTAAGGTTCCAAATCAAAGTGTTATCAGCCAAAGAAGAATACCTGAAGTCCTCGCAACGCGCTTAGTAGATCTTACCTATTTTTAACAAGTTTAGCACATTTTTCCAATGAAATCACAACTTGTTGCTATGTTGTTCCAAAAAAAATCAGAAAATACAGAAAAACCCAAAACAATGAACAGTTAGCAGAAAAAACCAGAAAAACACGAAAATCCCTGCAAAAAAAATATGAATAACCTAGTCAACATGATTAGACCTTTTTTTTGCTATGATTTCGGACCCAAAAATAGAAATGAAAAGAAGAGACCCCTGCTAAAAACTAAAGATCTTTCCAAAAATGTAAGAAATTCAAAAAAATCTCTTCATTTGTGCCCTAGGGACCCAATTTTTCAAAATAGGCTAGATTCATCAAATCGA
The DNA here is from genome assembly GCA_028749045.1 of Cupressus sempervirens. NCBI lineage: Eukaryota > Viridiplantae > Streptophyta > Pinopsida > Cupressales > Cupressaceae > Cupressus > Cupressus sempervirens. Next base: position 181,910,832 of record CM053785.1, on the reverse strand, counting down.
GTTTTTGATCCTTAATACGGCCTCAAAATTCAAAACAAAAAAAAAGAACCCCCCTTAGAATTCAAAAAAAATTCTGAAAATGTAAATTTTTCCGAAAAATAAGTTGATTTGCGATCAAAAATGACTTTTTATGAAAAATAAAGAGAAATTCATAACTCACACAAATCATCTCAAAATACTCTAAAAATCGAACTGGGACATGTTGGGCACATACCAAACCCACAAAAAAAAATTTAGAACCAAACTCTAAGTGGTTTAAAAGATACGATTGAATCTTTAAACCAACTAGATTTTTTGCCTGCAAACCAATCTATATATGGGTTGGCCTTAAAACCAAAGTGAAAAATTTACAAAAGCACTTGATTAGATCCAATATGCTGCTGTAAAAAACCAGAGATGAAAAATAAAAGCAAATGGAGCTAGAAACTTGATTCAAGCCCCACGGTGGGCGCCAAAAATGTGTGCTAAAATGTTGTCACACTTCTATGAATCATTACATGTAAGAAAACTCAAGAATGAGCCCTCACAAATTGATCCATAGCTCTCTACTCATAGAGTGCAAGGGTTTGCAATGGAGGCCCTCAGTTTGACCTATTTTTGTGCCCATGCAAGTACACCATGAGATGAGAGATTCAAAGAGGAAAAGCAAGAATGTTAGTCTCCATGATCTTCAAATATGCATGAAAATAAGATCTAATCTATGAAAGCAAAATTTAATCTATAAATGTAAGATCTAAGCTAAAAGCCCATGATGGGTGCAAGAGAGAAAAAGACAAGAAAATAGAAGTTCTCCACAAAAAGCTTTTGTATTCAAACTCCTTCAAAAATTGGTCTTCAAACCTGCAGCATAACGATAGCATAATCATGGGTGTCTAACATGAGGAGAGGGCTCTCCCTTATAAAGAAAATTATGGAGGTGAGAGGCTTTTGACAACCAATATGGGATAATAGAGCTTGATCCATGTGAGACAAAATTCCACCAATGAGAAAAGAGAAGTGGTTGAAAAGAAAGTGGTGATCCATGTGAGACAAGATTCCACCAATTAGAAAAGAGGAGTGGTTGAGGAGAAAGTGGAAAGATAAATCCCACTTAGATCACATTTTTAAGTGTAGAGAAATTAAATAAAAAGAATTTATTTTATTTCCTTTTTTCATCAAAAAAGATATTTAAGTGGGATTTTTATTTAATTAAAAGGGAGCAAGTTCTTTTTAATTAAATAGAAGATATTTAATTAAATTAAAAGAGAGGTTTTTCTCTTAATTAATTAAATGTGGATGAACTGTTTAATTAAAAGAGAGGTTTTCTTTTAATTAAATGGAGATTTTATTTTATTTAATTAAAAGAGAAGATTTTCTTTTAATTAAATAAGACTTGGAATAAAATGATCAATCTTAGAAATGAAATAAATCGAATTTGATCAAGGAAATTGATTTAAATTGATTTAATAAAATATTACAAACCATTGATTCAGAAAATTTGATAAATTGATAAATTGAATAATGGGGGCCCATAGTCTAGGCGACCATTTTTGGGTGCATACAGTTTCCACATCAAGAAACCTTGATATTCTTATCAATCATAAAGATCCAACTCAGCTTGTGTTATGAATTGTCTTCAACTAGTTTATCCTTCCTCTGAGTTAAATACTCCATGTAGTCTTTTCCTCTGGTACTCTTACTCACTTTGTTCTCTAAAACCTTCTCAATGTTGTTTGTCTTCCTTTTGGGATAATCTAGGTTATCTTTTAATTTCTCATCTAAATCAAAATACTAAAAGATGTTTGCAATAGTGAATGTTGGTGAAATATCCATGTCTTCTAGTAATTCAACTTCAAAAGTATTTCCACTATTATAATTCCTTAGGATTTTACAATGACCAAATTTCTTCATCTTCAGCTTATTGTAGGTACATACTATAAATTTGTTCTTCTTCAAATGAACCATAACTTCATCACCAACCTCAAAAGATTTATGTCTTCTTCATTTACCTACCCTCTTCTTATACTCTATATTACTATATTCCATATTCTTCTTTACTTTCTCATGTAAAGTCTTCATGAAATCTACAAATTCTTCCCCTTCAACATTTCTCTTCATTTCCATATTCAAATTTCTTAACTTAGTAGATCCTTTAGGATTCAATCCATTGACAATCTTAAAAGGTGTTTTCTCAGTACTTCTATTCACAGAATTTTTATATGCGAACTCTGTTTGTGCCAAAATTAAATCCGAACTAGCAAGCTTATCTCCAACTAAACATCTTAGCAAGTTACCTAAACTTCTATTGACAACTTCAGTTTGTCCATATGTTTGTGGATGAAATGTAGAACTAAACTTTAGCTTTGTATTCAATTTCTTCCAAAGTGTCCTCCAAATTATGTATCCTAATTTGTTTAATTTTGAAACACTCAACAAACTATAGTTAAGTCCTTCCACCTAATAAACATTGTCACACTTGATTTTTTTAGTCAATTGAATTGTACCTTTACCTTTCACACTACATGGAATATCATTACCAAAATTTTAAAAACCACCTTTGTATGGTCCAATTTCTTCAAATTTATTTCTATCACAAATCATATGATCAAAGCATCCACTATCAATTATCCATCTATCACTTTTGTTCACATATAAAATTAAAGTAGTTTTCTCATCTTCATCAAAATCTAAACAACTTCATCATCATTACTTTCAAATTCAGTATCAGTTTCTTCTTCAAAAATATAACAAGATTTATCTTTATCATCCTTATTCTTCTTGTAGTCTTGGTCGTCTCTCCTTTCTTTGTACTTGCCCTCTTTTCTCTCATCCTTGTCTTCTCTATTAGGACACCTTGCAGCTATATGACCAACTTTGTTGCATGGAAAACAAATAATTGGTAATTCCCCTTTTTATTTACCTCTATCTCTTCTAATCTTTTTGCAATAAGTGCTTCAAGTTCATCAAGCTCATCATTAGAAGTGTAACTATCACTCTTCACATGTTTGCGTTTTATTTTGCTAAGAATCAATTGTGGCTTAAAAGCATATTCAATAGTAGTAGGTGTGTAGTTATCAAAATTAGACATCTCAAAAGCAATAAGTCTAGCAATTACACCTTCCAAAGTCAAAGTGTTACCTGGAGTACATCTCAACTCTTGTATTGCATAAACCCTAATGACATATATAGGAAGTAGAGTTCTCATTTCTTTGTTTATTACTATTTCATCTTTAATTTATCCATTTGCACCTTGAATAACATTGACAACTTCCTTGATTCTTATACAATACTACACTATGTTCTCACCTTCCATCATTCTGATTTCATCTCAGACACCCTAATTTGGCTCTTAAAACATTGTCATCTCCTCCATATATTGTCTTCAATTTGTCCCACATCTATTTTGCACTATCACATTCTCTTATATCATCAAACTTCACATAGCTTAGGTTGAAGCAATCTCCAACATTGCCTTATTGTGTTCTTGCTTTTCTTTTAGTTGTTGAGCAATCAGAGGAACAATTGTTATCTTCACATATTCATTGTCCACAAAGTTTATTGTTGCATCACTAATACTGGATATATGTAGCCTCATCAATGTTTTCCATGCAGGAAAGTTCTCCTTGTTCATCTTTGGCACCTCCTTTTTTTGAGTCATGATCTTTAGCTTTGAGTACCCTCAAACTTCTTATAAGCACCTTGGCTCTAATACCAATTGTTAGAATGTTTAGAATAACTAAGACGGGCGAGGGGAGGAGGGGTGAATCAGTTACTCAAGGTCCATAAATACCATTTGAAAAATCAAACATTAAACAATATCCATTATACTTATCCTATGTTAACTCGATCTCTACTGTAAACTCAGTAACAAAATTAACTGTAGTCCACTACCTAAGATAACAAACATTGTTGAATGTAAACATGTAAATGTAAAATACCATAAAAAATTCAACACAAGTTTGACACTAGGATTTAATGTGGAAACCCAATTTGGGAAAAACCACCAGCAACATATTACCACTTTTCACTCTTTTGAAGTGAGCTTTGTTAGGAGGAAACCCTGTTAAAGGTTACAATACACACTATTAAATGTGATATGGTTAGAGGATTTAATCACCTTGTTGGGAGTGACCTTGTTAGAGGAATTTGATCATTCTATTAGAATGTCACCTCGCTAAAGGATTTACATAGACTGTCAAGTCCTTTAATGATTGTTAGGTCAACCTTTGATTAAAAAGATCTCAATACAAACTGTTTACAATGATTAGAAAGAAAATAGTAGGGTTTGATCTCCATGATTACTTCATATCTATGTTCAGTTCATGTGTTGATTCCTTGAAAATTCTTCCTTGTCACCTCTATCCTTGACTTTTTTGGCAAACCTTCAAGCATTCACATTTCTCTTCACAATGAACTTAAGTCTTCTTCTTAGATTCACTTATCAACCTCAGCAACTTTGTTCCATCTCACTAGAAACACACGCAAATTCTTTATTTTGTTATCTTCTTCGCATATCTCATTCATGCTCATACTACCATCTTCATGTGCATATTATAAAGCTCTGCTCTACACCTCCTTAAATAGGTAATTTTGGTCCTTTGTCACTTTCATAATCACCATAGATCTTAGGGTTCATGATATGATTCATCCAGTTCATTGTATCTGTCCATCGTCCTTCTTTTATAGAAACTTGTCATCAAATTCGTTCATTAGATATCTTACCTAATCCTCTCCTAAAATTAAATGATCCAACTCATCAATCCTTATCTGTTGGAAATACAAATGGGAAATATATATTTCAGAGGGAGGGGGAGGGGGGGGGGGGGGTGGTGGTGAATCAAAAGTACTATTCTTTAACCAATAAAGCTATTTAACTTAAAATTATACATGCATTAACATATCAAAATAACATGTAAAGTAAATGCATCCACATAAACACTTGACGTCAGCTATGATTACCCATAAACCCTCAAATGAGAAGGTAAAATTGGGGTGGGATGACACCCACAATTCTTCACTACTGCAGTAATAAAGTGTCATCTGTTAAGGTTACATATTTTGACCATTTTCATGATCTGCCCTATGAAAGGCCTACCTTGTTGAAGGCTTACGAAGGATTGTTAGATCCTACCCTATTAAAGGATTTTAACACCTTGTTAGAAGTGTGCCTAGCTAAAGAACTTTAAAATACTCACTTAGAATGTCACCCTGTTAAAGGATTTTACAATGATTGTTAAATCAACCTTAGTCTAAAGGATTTCACCCAACTGGTACAGTTGTTAGAAAGTAATAGTAGAATTTTTTTTTTAATAAATTAAAACTTTGCCTTGTTGATTTCATATCATAGTTCTATCCATCTTGATCCTCTTGATCTATTATAATAGTGTTCTATAGCTTCTCCTCTATTCTGCAAACTATTCTTGCAATTATTTTACACTTCTAAGTTACCTTGAATGTTTTATGATCAATTCACCCCTTTCACTTCCTTCAATTCTTTGTCTGCATCACTTCCTCATATACACATAGATACATACATACTGAATTATGGTGTTTCAACTCCCTTTAAAAAGACTTTGGTGGCTTAGGGTTAGGTATGAATCTATGACTAAGATTCATTCATTTTCCTGCTTAATTCCTTCCATTTTTTTAATTGGTTGCATGTTGATCATATAGGAAATCCAAAAATATCCAATATTATCTTCAAAGCTTCAAGATCTATCCATAAGTTAGCATAAAAATGAGTTACATAGTTGTTTGCGCCATCACAAACAACTAGGTTCATTATGTGTTACTCGACACTTGATAATACTGATGCTCAACACTTACTGTAATTCTGTCTTGCTCAATGCTTGAACTTGCTCGGCATCAATTGTTCACTCAGCATTTGAATTACTCAACATATGAGTGACTTGGCACTCATTGCAACTTGGCATCTATACATATTATACTTGGCATGTGTTACAAGCTTGGCATGAACTTAGTAGATATCTTAAGTGTGTTGACATTCAATTGTCAAAACCAAACTAAGATCAACAATCTCCCCCTTTGGCATGAGTGTCAAAAACACTTAACTGTACATAATAAATATAATTTCTTTGAGTATAATATATACATAGTTCGACATATATATACAAGACTTCAAATTTTTCAAAACTTTGTAATAGACTCATATACCTCAAAATTTTGTAACTCCCCCTGAGTTAATGTGCTATACCTGTTCCAAAATTTCTTCTTTTCTTTGAGTAGATTTGCTTCATGCTAATACTCTTCGTCTTCAAAAGTACTGATACTTTGTTTTTGTCTGATATACTATGCATGTTCTTTGGTTGGTTGCTCCCCCTTTGCCTACTCTCCCCCTTTTTGGGTTATCTTTATTATCTCCCACTTTCATATTTGTATTCCCCTTTATTTGGTGGCAATATCTCCCCCTTTTTTGACATTGATGTCAAAGGGTCTAAACACTAATTGTGTATTTGTCCATAAAGTTCTTGTGGACTTCCATTATAATCTTCAAAGCAGCGTCCCAGTTGTCTAATGTAACATCTAAGGACTTGATCTGAATGATTGTCTTGACTACAAGATGAAATAGTTTGTCCAGTGTTGGAAGATTGGGATCTTTCTTTAATACTATTTATGCATATGCTAATTCATTTTGGAGTATTTCCATATGAGGGGGAAGGGAGGCTTGTATATTAATCAACTTAGATCTTATGTTAGCCTCTTCTGTTATTAGCACAATTAGTTGATTTTGTGTATGAAGCATTGAATTAAAGTGCTTCTCACTTTGAGCTAGATTTTAGGGCAGTTGCATACTTGAGATCTTCAAGTTCCTTTCCATACTCACAATTTTGTGGCTCATTTCTTATGTGAAGAATGTGGGATCATACAATTTTGTGTAAAATGAGAATATGTTCTCAAGTAATTTCTTCACTTTCTCAATTTTGTTAGCCAATTCAACTTGTAATAGTGCTATCTCACCAGATATTTTCTCATTGACTTTCCCTTGAAATTTCTTTTTAGACCATTCCATGAGTTTAACATTAGTATCCTAGTCTTCATTAATCACTTGTTCAACAATTTATAATAGTTATTCTAATATAGGTTCAGATTCATCAGGTGTTTGCAAGCTAAAAGCATCTACAAAGATGCCTTTGATCTCCTGAAGTGCTTGCCTTTGTTTGTACTCTTTTCTGAGTAATTCTTGATTCTTCTTTCTCTCTAATGCTTCTTGCATGATATTGATTTGTTCTAATGTCATTGTTGCATAATCATATTTGGGTATCACTATTTTTCATCTAAAAGTGCATCACCATAGTGAAATACCTTAGCAACTTTTGTTGAGCTAGAGCTTGGTGCTAAAATATGAAATGGTATTGCATTAGTGCTCGGCCTTTGAAGGAATTTAGTAGGAGTGCCAGATGTTGGTAAGTTTACTAATGTCTATATGGCTTCTTGCTCCTTCTCATTGGGTATGTCCTTTTCTTCATCAAATCTGCCTTGATCAATTATAATCAATTGAGGTGCACCTTATGTCTATGCATTAGGTATAGAAACATCTATTTGTCCTGCTTGTTCTTTCATGGCTCCTTTACTTCTGTAGTTTGAGTTGCATTAACTACATCAACTTTCACAGTAGTGTCAACCTTTGTAGATTTTTCCTCTAATTGTATTATTTGTTGAGCACTGGCAGCTGCAGGGATGGCAAAAGGTGGCTCTTGTGTGTTCACCTTTTCCCTTGTTATGTCACCTACTATTTTTTTAAGTTCATCCATGTTGACCAAAACAGGATTTTCACATAACCTTGCTTGTAATGTGGATTGTTCAAGTATCTTTTTCAAATCCTCTATCCTGCTTGTTCTTTCGTGGCTCCTTTACTTCTATAGTCTGAGTTGCATTAACTACATCAACTTTCATAGTAGTGTCAACCTTTGTAGATTTATCCTTTGATTGTATTATTTGTTGAGCACTGGTAGCTGCAGGGATGGCAAAAGGTGGTTCTTGTGTGTTCTCCTTTTCCCTTGTTATGTCAACTACTATTTTTTGAATTCATCCACACTGACCAATACATGATTTTCACATAACCTGGCTTGTAATGTGGATTGGTCAAGTATCTTTTTCAAATCCTCTACAATTAATGGATTAATGTTCTGAGGTGATTTATCAAGAACATCTTTCACTGTTATGGTCTTTGCAAGTGTGTTTGTGTCATGTGGAAGGCTCATCGCTAGCAATGGTGAGTCTTCCATACTCTGTTTTACTTGTTGCTCATCCATTGTTGCCATCTCATCTTTCTCTTGTTCTGTCTCCTCCACAGTGGTGTCTTCCTTTTCTTTTTTTGTTTCTTTCTCCTTGTCCTCACCTTCTTCTTCATTGTTTCTTCCCTCAAAGGGATCTGCTTCTCCTTCTTTGATAGTTGCCAATCCATATATTAACCTCCACATTTGTGTGGATTTCTTCACAACATCTTCAATTTTGTTCTGCAAAATGTTAAATGCCCTGTACTTTGGTGCAAATTTGCTACCATATTTCTTATTTGCCTTAGTTATTTGTCCTTTTGACAACTCTGGCATCACTTGTGCTAATGTTAATTCTCTTTTTTTTTTCCCATGTTTAGGCAATATTGCCACTTATTCTCAGCAATTGTATACAATTCTTTAGGTATTGTGTTATCGAATTCAAGAGGAGTGTTCTTGAATTTTACCATCATGGTATATACAGAATCTTCTATCATGTTTTGGTCTTCTCTACCAAGTTTTCCAAATTCAATGTTTTTCAAACCTGTCAAATCTACATTATCCCTAACATTATCATAAATGTTTTCAAGCTCATATTTGGGAGCAAGACTTACCATTCTAAATTGACTTGCGTCCTCAGACTCTATCTTCTCATCATTTGTCTCTGGTTGTGCTACATATTTTCTTCTTGGCTTCTTCTACATAAGACCAGTCTACTCGGTAGTCTTAGTTTTCTCTTTTGCTTGCTCCTTGGCTTTTTGAGTAGTTTCCCTTGTAGTGGCTCTTGTTGCTAGAGTTGCAGGCTTTGTTCCACTAGGTTTTATAGTCTTCTTTGCCTTTAGTTGTGCAACAGGTTGTGTCTTGGCTTTTCTTTTCTTTGGTTGGGGCTTTGGTGGTACTTCCTTGACATCTTCTTCCTTGACACCTTCTTCCTGATCTTCACCCATGCCTTGGGTCAAAACAAGAGGTTGACCTTGTACTTCTTCTTCCTCTTCTTCTTCTTCTTCTTCATCTTCTCCATCGTTATCTCTTGCACCTTCCCCAAAATTAGCTTTTAGTTTCTTCACAATTTTATCCTTCTCTTTCAAAGTTGAGGTTGTTTTCAATTCCATCTCAACCGTTGACTTTACAACATCATAATTACCAAAAAATTTGGTAGTCTTATCAACTTCTTCAGCAAGAAGTGCAGTGATAGTAGTTGAGGCTTCATCAATATTTATTTCATATCCTAGAGGCCTTAACCATCTAACTCTAAGTACAACACCCTGGATGAAAGTGTAGTCAATGTCTACAAGAAAACAAATATCATTGTAATGTTGCTCTACTAGGGGAACAATAATTCTTAACCTCTGTTTCGTGGACTTCTTGAAATCTTCAAAATAGCTAGTGGTTACTAACTCAAAAATTTCTCCCACTTGCTCAATATACTCATTGATTTGTACAACAATTGACCTATTGGTCTTCCATCCTACTCTACCAAAAGATGGTAACTCATTTTGCACATAGAAAAATATACATATTAGTATTGAACCAAACTTACATTGAGCACTCTTTGACTTCCTTATTGCTCCTAGGTTTTCTATTATCTGCTACAACTGGATTTCTGTAAGATCATAGGTATGATCTTTCTTGACTATCTTATAGCCTACATCAACTGTTATACAAGGAACACTATTCAATTCTACTTGACTAATAGAATTTATGTGATATGACTCTAATGGAAAAGTCAAGAAGTGGATCTATGATAGTGTCAATAGTCATTCCACACTTGTTCCACTTAGCTCCTATATTTATTGATAGCAACTAAGCTTCATCAATATTTATTTCATATCCTAGAGGCCTTAACCATCTAACTCTAGGTACAACAGCCTAGATGAAAGTGTAGTCAATGTCTACAAGAAAGAAAATATCATTGTAATGTTTCTCTACTAGGGAAACAAGAATTCTTAACCTCTATTTCATGACTTCTTGAAATCTTCAAAATAGCTAGTCGTTACTGACTCAAAAATTTCTCCCATTTGCTCAATATACTCATTGATTTGTATAGCAACTGACCTCTTGGTCTTCCATCCTACTCTACCAAAAGATGGGAACTCATTTTGCACATTGAAAAATATACATATCAGTATTGAACCAAACTTACATTCAACAATCTTTGACTTCCTTATTGCTCCTAGGTTTTCCAATTATTTGTTACAACTAGAGTTCTACAATATCATAGGTATGATCTTTCTTGACTATCTTATAGCCTACATCAACTGCTATACAAGAACACTATTCAATCTACTTGACTAACAGAATTTATGTGATATGACTCTAATGGAAAAGTCAAGAAGTGGATCTATAATAGTGTCAATAGTCATTCCACGCTTGTTCCACTTAGCTCTTATATTTCGCTCAATTACCTCTTTAGAATCACTTCTCAATGTCTTGGGTCGATCTAGGGTTAGGTATCCAATAAACCTATGTATAATTCTCTTTGAAAAATTGATAGGTCCTCCTTCTTTCCATAGAAATTCATCATGTATTCTATTTAGAATAATTTTGATCCATTTAGTTTTGAAAACTATTGAGAAATCTAGGGCATGGGTTAAGCCCTTCCTCTCTACAATTTTAAATTCCTCTTTCAACACTTCGTTTTGGTATAGTTTGTCATATGCTTGTCTGATTTCCATGTCTCCAATGCCTCCTACCTTGCAATTATAACACTTCCTCACATCTTGGACCATTACAACCTTAGGCAGACCAACAGATAACTCGCCTGATGGGTCATCTTTATATGTAACTTTTGGTATGGCCTTGAAATTTGGTTGTTTGACCTCATTGCTGACTAATTGAACTTTGAACATTTCTTTCTCCTTTACATTCTTTGAACTTAAGGCCATTATGCAAGCTAGGGTTTTAACAAATATGAAACTGCATAGCTTGGTAGGTGAAGAATATCTTTTGAAATTGATGAACTGACACTCGATCTTCACTATGATTCATGCAAATGCTTCGATCTTGCTTGTCAATTGCTTCTTTGCTCTGCTTGCTCTTGCTTTGTGTTCGTAATGACAAAAAAAAGTGAAATTCAACCTTATACCCTTTCAAAATATAGCATTTATTGAATGGTACATGTACAAATTTAAACTCAACTTCAATGCAATTTTTGTTTTGCTCAGCATTCATTGATTTTACCATCACTCGGCAGTTATAAGAATTACCCTTACTTGACACCTATAGAAATTTCCCTCACTTGGCAGCTATTACTGACTCGGCTTCAACTGATAGCTCGGCACATATTAGTACTTTACTCGGCAATTGATGAGGACTTTTCACACTTGGCAGTAATGTGAAAATTTGACCTTGGAATTTACTTATTATCTTGCATCTTTCTTCATGCTAATATATCTTTTTTAGTACTAACTTCTTTTGTAATCGATGTATGGTAAAACATTTTAAATTTCAGTCCCACATACCTCCTTTTGCTTAATTTGATGAGGCATCACCACTTGACCTATCAGGTGAAGTGATCCCTTCATTTGATGTGTTGCATCCATCTTTCTTCCTCCGCATTTTATTCATTTCTCCTCTGGTGTGTTCAACATCTACCTTGCCTTTTCCTTTGTTGAACTCTGAGTTGGGTGCCTTTGTCCTCGTTGGAGTGTGCTTGCTGATATGACCAATCTTCAAACACTAAAGCATGTAGTCTACCTCAACCATCTGTTGTAGTTACCACTGAAATGTGTTCTTATGCAATTCTTAGGGATGTGTCCATACTCTTAACAATAATGATAGCTATGTCTTGTATTGTAATCCTAGTTATAGGATTTTTCATAGCTTCTTCCCTTTGTTGGCTCATTTGATGACCATGTGGACTTGGATCTGCATTCAAAGGCTCTGTGTCCAAACTTCTGACAATTGTAGTAGTGTCCTTCAAATTTTGGTGCATGCATGGTTCTGGTTCTGCATTCACGTGCCTAATGATCTTGTTTGTTGCACTTGTGACAATGAGTCATGTTCTTTGGCTTGACATTCTGACTAGTATTCTTACTCCTGCAAACATTAGTTGTATGTCCTTTCTTACTGCAATGATGACAAGTAGGTTTAGAATTCTTACCTTTATTATTTCTTTCCTCAATAGCTTTAGATGATTCTCCTTCTTTAGTGCTTATGTAGCCCAATCCTACTGTGTATTTACTAGATCTAGGGGATTTTAGTAGTTTCTCACAGTTCTTAATGGCTTCATTTGGCTTGTTGAAACTTTCAACAAAATCCTTTTCTCTTTTCAGGTCATTCTACAGTTGTTCATTCTGCATCTTCAATGTAGTTATTTCAATTTCCTTGACATTCAACTCATGATGAGCATTCATCATTTGGCTTAGGGTGTCCAATTGCATGTTTGAGATCCTGGATAGCTCTGTTGTTTTTTCTTCCAATCTATTTGCCAAAATTCTTTTGTCTTCTTCAATCATGGCCTTGTCTTCTATAGCTTTCTTCTTTTGTTTAGTCACCTCACTTAACAGTATAATTTGTGATTCTTGTTCCAGCTTGAGCTTTCTGATTTCTTCAGCTTGTGCTCTATTCTTTTCCATGAGATATGCAATTGCTGCACCTAATTCATAGGAATTTCCATCTACAAATAACTTTTTCATATCAATCTCTTTGTATTGTGTGTCATTTTCTGCCATAGCAATCTCTTTCCTTCTCTTCAGTGAAGTTCTCAAGGCATCTCTAGCTTCATTCAATTGTTGTAGCATGAGATGTATCTCGATCTCCTAGTTTTCAATGGTCTTTCCCAACTTGTAAACTATCATTTCAAGATCTTTTCTCCAAGTTGTAAGGCTTCTCCTGATGAGAATTCAACTCTGATACTAATTATTGGAAATACAAATGGGAAATATATACTTCTAAGAGAAGGGGGTGAATCAAAAGTACTAGTCTTTAACCAATAAAACTTTTTAACTTAAAACAATACATGCTATAACATATTAAAATAACATTTGATGATGATAATACCACTGGTATCACTTTTTCTACTCTGGACCAGGAAGAACACAAGACTCACCAGCAAGAGGCTGAGGAGAACCAGATGGCCCAAGAGGCTGCTTAGGTCATGCAGGAGCTGGATAAAAAGATCGAGGATTAGTTCCTGTCTTTTTCCTTTTTGGCTAGCTTTTTGTTTTGGCTTTTGATTGTTTCGTTTGTCTCGTCTTTTTTCTTTGGCCTTTTCTTTGGCCTTTATTTATTTGGTTGGGCCTAGTGCTTGTTATTAGCTTTTAGACTTGTTACTTTTGTGGCTGGGCTTCTAACGCTTATTTTCAGCCTGTTATGTTTTAACTCTCGAGTTTTAGGATCCCTGTAAAACCTGTTTATCTAATCAAAAACATATTAAAATAACATTTAAGGTAAATGCATCCACATAAATGATTGACACCAGATATGATTACCCAGAAACCCTTTAATGAGAAGGTAAAATTGGGGTGGGGATGACACCCACAATTCTTCACTACTACAGCAATAAAGTGTCACCTGTTAAGGTTACATATTTTGACCATTTTCATGATCTGCCTTGTGAAAGGCCTACCCCGTTAAAGGCTTAAAAAGGATTGTAGATCCTACCCTGTTAAATGATTTTAACACCCTATTAGAAGTGTGCTTGGCTAAAGGACTTTAAAACACTCACTTGGAATGTCACCTTGCTAAAGGATTTTACAATGATTGTTAAATAAACATTAGTCCAAAGGATTTCACCTTGCTGATTTAATTGTTAGAAAGTAACAATAGAATGTTTGATCTAATAACTTACAACTTTGCCTTGCTAATTTCATATCACAATTTTATCCATCTTGATCCTCTTGATCTATTATAACAATGTTGTATAGCTTCTCCTCTATTCTGCAAACTAATTTTGCAATTCTTTCACACTTCTAAGTCACCTTGATTGTTTTCTAATCAATTCACCCCTTTCATTCCTTCAATTCTTTGCTCACATCACTTCCTTGCATACACATACATACATATTGAATTGTGAGGTTTCATCTCCCTTTAAAAAGACTTTGGTGGCTCAGGATTAGGTATGAATCTACAACTAAGATTCATTCATTTTCTTGCTTAATTCCTTCCATTTTTTCTGATTGGTTGCATGTTGATCATATAGGAAATCCAAATATATTTGATCTTTTCTTCAAAGCTTCGAGCTCTATCCATAAGTTAGCATAAAAATGGTCTACATAGTTTTTTGTGCCATCACAAACAACTAGGTCCATTCTGTGTTACTTGACACTTGATAATACTGATGCTCGACACTTGTTGTAATTCTGTCTTGTTCAACACTTGAACTTGCTTGGCATCAACTATTCACTCGACATTTTAATTACTTGGCACATGAGTGACTCGGCACTCATTGCAACTCGACATCTATACATATTATACTCAACATGTGTTATAAGCTCGGCATGAACTTATTAAATAAGTGTGTTGAAACTCAACTGTCAAAACCAAATTAAGATCAACATTATCTTCAACACACTTTCCATATCCCAAGAAATCAATCGAGTCAGCTGGAAATCATGATTTCAAATACACATTTAGAATATTGTCACTTGGCCATTACTAAGTTCTGACACTCGGTCATCATTGAATTGCTTGGTCGCTATAGAACTTGTAGCTTGGCATCAACTTGTTTACTCAGTCGATACTGATGCTCAATCAACATTGATTTTTGTCAGCACTTACTATGGCTCAGTTGAGACTAGCATCACTCGGCATGAACTTCAAGGTTCCTTGATATTTTACTCTATTGCTCAGTCAAGCTTTACATAAGTGATATAACTTAACTTGTACTATAAAAACTTGAACATAAACATGATTTAAACAATCACATTGTTTTGTCAAATTGTAACTAATCAAATGTCCATTGTATCTTCCTTTTCATAATTAAACCTTTCTCGAAGGTGCTTTTGTTATGAGAAACTTCTCAAATCCTCTTCATGAATAAAATATATATGAAATTTAGATTAGATATAAACATGTCTCATCAGTAGATTTGACATCAATGATAATACAAAAATTGTTCAATTGTAGTTTCCAACAACTACTACTATCTAATGAAGTTTATTTTTCACGAACATATCATTTTCCTCCATTAACTCGTTGTTTCTTGGTTCAATATTGATGTTCATACATAGATCTATTATTTACATCTTACAATCCACATTTTCTTAAAAATTTGACATTTTATTTATGGCATTTTAAATTTATCATTATAACTCACTATCGTTTTCTTATATTTTCTCTTATCACCAATAAACCTCTACTCTTCTATGTTCAAAATGTCATTCTCAATAGTGGATCTACTATTATCTCCATGAGGGCCACCATGATTTATAATATGTAACACAAGAAACTAGGGCTTCTTGTATTCAATGTTATTTTTTAACCATGACCCATTTTTAGTTTAGTTTTTTAACTTAAGGTTGGTTGAAAAAATGTAACCATCTTATCAAAATGCATAAAACTAAAGAATTATTTTGACTTAATCAGTGTTGCTTGAAGACATACTTTCTTTCAAAACATTGGGATTCAAAAAATAGAAAAATGCACATCTTAACCTTTTATTTAATTTTTTAGTATAGCTCAAAAACCTTATAAAAAAACCAAGGGAATGTTGTGATCATTTTTTTAACCTGAAAGGTAACATTTTGGAAACCTCCTAGGGACATTTTCTTGTTGAACAATACAAGGCTTATATCCTTAATGGAATCCACTAGACATAAGAGACTCAAAAAGACTAGAAACAAATTGAGATGAACCTCTTCTACTAGTTTAAAGCATACACCAACATGTCATTTGATACAAGTTTTCTACACAACTCAGAGAAATGAAAAATAGGCTCAAATAGGATTAGAAATTTAAGACTTGACCCTACAAATTGAAGCTACAACAACTTATTAAATATAAATATACTCAAATATGTAAATAGCCTTAATAATAGAGCTTGGGGTAGATCACATTGATTGGGATAAGCAACTCATGTCCATCCAACTTAGATAGCTAGAAGGCATTGTGTTTCTTGTAGCTTGTGATTATGTACAATCCATCCCATTTTGCATAAAAGTTAGTATTCTTTCTAGGCTTTCTTTTTATCTCATCCCACTTGAAAACAAAATATCCTTCCTTAAATTTTTTGGAGTTGTCCTTTTGTTAAATGTCCTCTTCACTTAAGTATAATGTACCTCCAAGTTTATCATTTCCTTCTTCCTTATTTCTTCCAACTCCATTAGCTTAAGAAATATGATTTGTAGGGTTCTTCTTCCATTTCCTATGTTTATTTGACCAAGCTCCATGTAAGTAGCTTAATTAAAATTAGAAGCCATGTTTCCTTGCCATAAACTAACACATATAGAGAATTATCAATTAACCTATTGGGGGTGATATTATCAACCCACAAAGCATGTTTTAGTTTTCCAACTTCTTTGACTATCTTTTATTTCACTTTTAATGATCCTTATCATTTTTTATTAGTAGACTAATCCCACGTGTAATAATTAAAAGAAGTATTCAAATAAATGCCATTGCTTATAACCTTATAAAAGACATATCATTATCAATGATAATAGAATATGGAACATGAAACCTTGCTACCTTTATAGTCCCATAAACCAAGCAACTTTAAATAGGTGCTCATTTTAGCCCCAATTTAGTATGTATCAGTTTACATGCATTGATTTCACACTCTCTTAACTCTTGTCGAACCTTGAAATTAACATTACAAGTCTCGTTTTGATTTAATATCATAAAAATTTGATTTTGGCCATTATTTATAAGTAATATCCTTTGTTTTTCATCCAAACAAATAATTTATTTCGTAAGGTAGGACCTATATCCTTTTTCTTGGGCTTCATGACTTGGTCCAACATTGGATTGAACTATAATAAAAAAATCCAACATCTACCCATTTCTCAAGGTGGGGGACCAAACCAAAATTTAGCCCATTCTCGAAGGTAAATATCACTAAGAGCTACATGTCCCTGGGTTAATGACCCTAGGTTTCACTTAGAGCTTGATGTTGGAGTGTTGGAGGGCATATCTAGATTTTTGGTTGACCTACTTAATATTTAATCATACAAATGATGTGAGATGTATATATACCTCATATCTATGCTCATTTTGATAACCATGATATATATTAACAAGTGGAAACATTCACGATTAAGACTCAATCAAGCAATCAAATTTTGAGAGCATTATCAAGGTCTTAAAGAATCCAAACCTTTAATCCTCCAAATTATTCTTCTTCTTCATTAAGGATTCTGGAAAACTACATCCATCATCTAAGACTTAGATTTTATGATTTTCTATTGGATATTTATGGACTCAAGCTATTGCATTAAAATTTGTGGTCACATATAAAGAATCACTGTATCATCAAGGAATGAGATAATTCAAATCCAATTTCTATTTCATCTTTCCTCTTGCAATTTCATTTTATTTCAAAGATAATTCCTAAATAGGAGTTTGACTGAGGTAAACACCATGAGCCAACCTCATTCCCCATTTTGTGTGTGTGGAAAAATAGGTCATGGAGTCATAAGATAAAACCTAGACAAAAAAAGTACAATTATAGGATCTATGAGAGTTTTCCAAAAAAATTAGGAACATGTCAGTGAACTCACCATGTCCCTACCATTTTGAGCTGAATTTTTTATCATTGAATTTCATTTTGTCTTTTGATTCCATCTCTATGAATTTAAGGGCATTCACTATTCATGTTAGTTTGTTTTTATTATATATTTATTGACATTTTTAATATATTAATTACATCACTTAACCATTTCCATCATTAACATATTTATTGAAGCACGAACCTCATCACCATTTAGAGCTTGAGTCACTTCTTAAGCCTAGTGGGGATATTCTTCCTTCCAAATGAGCAAATTATGGAATGGGAAGCAATTATATATCCATCTATTATATTTCTTCCTATTTCCTATTGTGCACTACCAAATCATGATAAAATTTAAGAATAATACTTTCATGGGCCTCTTTCTTAAATTTAGTGAAGAGATATGTATAATAACAACACAATTTATAGAGAAGTAGATATCTTAATTAGTTATAAAAGTGACCTCAAAAACCCTAATTCTTCTATGAACATTAACGTAAAACTTAAAGGAAAAAGCTTCATCTTTTGTAGATAAAATTATTTTCAATTAACATTTTTTTATGCCCCTTCCATGTAGACTTCAACAAACCAATTACCAAGAGTATTAATAACTAAATCAAGGTAATGTATTACATGGAAAAAGGCCAACTAGGGCATACTCAAGGCTAGAGTCGACCTAGGAAATAATAAGTTAATACAAAAAATTATTTTAAGAGGATAATTATGATTAGAAAATATCAAATAGTGATTTACTTCTAATTTGGGCTGATTGAGGTTAATATGGAAGAGGGGTATTGTGTCCAATATTGAGGCAAAAGTTATCAACTAATATGAGGGCTAATTAAAAGGCAATACCTCGTTGAAATAATTATTCAAATATTTTAGTAACATATGCAAAGCCGAAGTGACATATGGGACCCCCTAACATAGCACACACTTTACAATAAGGAGCCAAAACATTAAATAATTTGAAACTTCTTCTTTAAATCTACTCTTTGATAGTGAATTTTGATTCTTAGGTTTTCTACATGTCTATTTGTGTTTCTTTAGATAAGGTACTTAAATTAGATGCTTCTAAAATATCCACATAGCTAGAGTGAATGTCATTGTACGTAGGACACTCCATGATAAAATGTCACTCTGTCTCGACCACTCTCATATTGCAAAATAGAAATATTCTTTCTCCTCGTTCTTCCTTACGTATCATCCATTTACATATTTCACAACTCAAATAGTGACTAGTCCTCATTTGCACTATAAGCATTTTTGCTCTCCATTTAATATTTGCTCCTATGTATTTTTTTTCTCATGATCTCCCATTGGGTTAGATTCTTTGGTATAATAGATTTTTCTTACACCCATTTTGCTTTGACCAAATGATACTCTTTAATTTTTTCCCTCACAGTTTATTTTTATTTTTATTTCTTTCATTTTATCCAAACATCAATGCATACTAACATAACATCTTTTTGTCCATTTGTTATTTTGCCTCGTATTGTGTTCTTTCTTCTATCTGGTTTTTCCTCCATGATCAATTTAGGCATATGATATTTTTCTATACTTTGTGTTTTTTGTAAATAACTTAACAACCAAACCATTGACAAAGCCTCTAAAGGGAAGATCCCTATTTCCATCAATAAGATCTCATAAGGATCAATTAAGATGGAAAGGGTGTGACCCCACAATTTTGGAGGTATAAATGGGAACAAACCTTATTTGTAGAAAGTGGAGAATGAAAGACATAAATTTTGAATAGAAATGAAATAAGTGGAGATAAAAAGAAGACAAATTCTTTAAGTTAATAGATATATGAATACATCACACAACAATCACAAAGTACAACAAATTTGAAGTACAACATATAAACTATAGAGTCATCAAAATAATCAAGACAAAAACAATACAAGTTACCATTAATAAGAGGTCTCAATTAAGTAACAACATGACAAATAAATAACCAAGATAAGTTCTTTTTTAGAATCATTCACATTATTATTAAATTGAATATTAGGCAAGAGCCTACAACACAATAGTAACTTGTGAGCCTCTCATTGGGGAGGTCTTGAGTTCAAAACTACTCAAGCTTTAACGAATAATAATAATTAATATTCACAAATAATAAAAAATAAATGATAAATAATCAAGGCTTCGACCGGTTACCTATATTTAAAAAAGAAGAAGAATATTATAATAAAATTTAATTATTTTAAGAAAAATATATGATTTATGATATGAACCGTAGACAAGTGCCACTATGGTGGCCAATATTTGTCTATTATAGTTATAATTTTAAAATTATAACTATATGGGATTTAATTAAAGGACAATAACATATATTTTTATGAAAAGATAATTTTATAATAATTAGGTTATATGGATTATCTTATCTAAATAAAATATTATTTGAATTAGAATACTTATTTATAATAATAAAAATTGTAAAATAATTATTTAATATAAAGCTTGTATAATGTAGATTTGTGGAACAATCATATATTATTCTAATTATAATATAATAATTATATTGTTTTTGTAATTAATATTTGTCTTGTGTATTTTGAATGAAAAATAGAAACTTCAATAAATATAACATTTATACAATCAAAATCCTAACAAAATTAATTTATAAAGCTCCATTATCTTTTATTTCATAAATAATATTTGGAAAACAAGTTTTTAAAATAACTAGTGTAAATCTAAAATTTAAGCAGGTTTCATAAATGTGTACCATTTTCTAAAAACTTGCCACAAGAAATTGCAATAGATGTAGTGCTTTCAACATATTCATCAAGTTGTTTAGCCAATGAACATAAAGATAAACAAGAGCTCTAGTTGAGTTTGAGTCCTTACCTTTTGGAGGAAGGGGAATGCTAAGAAAGAGCTAATATGAGGATTGATGATCGTAGCTGAACTGCAATGTATTGTATACAAGGGAAGAGGCAAGAAACATTTGTATGAAGGCAAAAGTGTAGAATTGAAGGTGCTAAGTCTTCAGGTGAACTTGACAGTGATAATGGACAACTATAGGGGAAGAGACCGGGAGTATCATTATAACTATTAATCATACTAGATAGCCAAATCTGATGCCAAAGGTGTTAGCATCATGCTTGTGAGTAATGTTAAGCTCAATCTATCATGTCACATTAAAATTTGTAATATTCCATTAAAGTTTAGCCAAAAAATTAGAGGCAGTTCTCATACATTCATACATATGTTTTGGTTTTGTTTTTACTTTCTTTAAAATGAAACAAAACCATATAATAAATACAATACCAAAAAAGTTGATCAAAACATCTGCAAGTAACCAAATCTTAGGTAATTCCCAGATCCATCGGATTGCCTAACGTTGGAGTATGGACAATCGATACTAATTTCATATTGTTTTTAGGTTGGGCAAGGGGTGAAAAAATCATATGATTATTGTTAAGGAGTCTAGAATCTAGAAAAAATATATGAAAAATAAGAAAAGGTTTTCAGTAGTGATTGTGTATTTATAATGTTTAAAAATCTAGAAAATATTATATTTATTATTAATAAAGATTTAAATATTTATGAAGTTAAATTAATACACACTTCATTATTTAATGAATATTAACATAAAAATAGTAATTAAATTGTATAATTAAAAACATTTTTTACTTTTAAAAGATTATGATATTGCAATAGAAATACATTTTTTTTTAAAATCATTTTCTTAAGCTATGATTAATGAATATATTATTTCTATTAATGTTACCCTAACTTTAAATCTACCCAATAAGATTCGTAAGAATTCAAACCTTCATCAATTACAATCCATAAATCAATCAAAATATATTTTTTAATTGAAATAAATGTATGTGATGGACTTGACGTATTCCTCATCAAACACATAAAGCTTGCAATCTATTTAACAATTGAAGGTTCTATTCTTTATAGAAACTATTATTGCACCTTTTTTCGAGTCATTAATGATTCCCTTCAGGTTTTCTTGACTGGGGAAACACTTTATTTTATTTTGATATTTAATTAAATATATATTATGATATAATAAGTAATAAATTTTAAATATACAAATAATAATATTTTTTCTAATAAATTCAATAAATCTTGGAATGTATCCAGACATATGTCACACCATTTTTTTACTGGTAATGTGTAACATAGTGGTAAAGCCATATATTTTGTATTCTGATTAAAACAATTTGCAAAGTTACTGTTGAAGTTGATGAAAGATCAACCCCACAGCTCCCAAGAATTACCTGCATGCAAACACCTGCCATAGAAAGAGTGGAGCAAAAGCTATGGAGGCTAGAATTTTGAGATCCACAGATGAGACATTCTTGATAAGCAAAGAAAGAAATTGCTATTAATAAAAAGTGAATGAATTATTACAAAGAGATCAATCCTTATGAAGGAGATAAAAACCCTAAAAGGTAAAACCTAAGTTGCATTATAATAATTAATTAATTAATTATCATTATATGTCTAAAATTTAGCTTTAGTAAAATAGAGTTAATTAAAAAATGTCTAATTACTCTAATAGTTACAATGACGAACATGTGGGATATTTGTGGACCCATAACTCATACTACTTATGACAAACATTGGTATTTTTTTGTGTAACAACTTTGTTGTGGATTTTTTTGCATTTTGCTAAAAATAAAGAAGCAAAGAAGGTGAATTTGGTGGATCATTATTTTGGTAAAATACATGATCTATAACATTTTCAATGAGTTGCTTCTACATTTGTAGTCTTTATTCTTGTAGAACAAGAATGATACACAAATTAGGCTTTATTTTGACATTATTGTGGAGTGGGTTTGTATTTGTAATGGAGTGATGGCTTTTGGACGTGAAAATAGAGGAATAATGTTTTAGGAGTGGATTTTAAGTTTGTTAATGGATGGATGGGTGTTTTCTTATTGGATTAGAGTTGGATTTTTACAAGGGTTGTGCATAAGATTGTTGAGGATTGGACAAAGATTTGTATGTGGATATTTTCCTAGTCTTTAATAGGTGTACATTAGAACATTTGGTGGGTCAAAGATGAGAGTTAAGATGTCTTAGGTGTGGCATTACATTGAGCCATTTTGTCAAACATTTGGCATGCCTTCTTAATCCTTTTTCATTTCCCATTTTTGTCTATTAGAGCACATACAAGAAGTATAATGACAATTACAGGTAAAAGGATTTGATTGAACCCTTGCTCTATTCATTTGTTGAGACAATGCTAATGCCTCTTGAGGAAACCAACCCTTTCAGTAAGACATAATTAACATATTCCATGAGGACACTTTTTGTTCTCTCATGTGGTTGCAAGCATCCATTAAACCTCCTTTCTAAGTATGTTTAGCAAAATTAAATTCCCTTCCATTCATTAAAAAGTGAATTAGCTTACCCTCTCCATATTGTGCACCAACATGTGTGATGGATGGCATATTGATATTTTAAGAAAGAATAATGGGGAAGAATTGCATGTATCAGACCATGTTGTAGCCAAGGATGTAGATTGTTCAATTTGCCAACTATAATGGGTTGTGGATTCTCTTCCAATTTTTTTGCACAACTTGATAAAATTTGTAATTTAAATCCACAGTCTCTTATCATTTTATTTAGGTAATAGGTGCCCACAAAATTCAAATGTATAATCAATTATCAAACTCTTAAAGCACTTAAAGTGGTTTCCAACGTGGAGAGAATCCCATAAAGGTGTAGCATGTAGAGCGCTTGAACAACAAGAATACTACTGTGAAACATGATATTTTTCAAACTAGAGGAGAAGAAAGAGTTCATGTTCAATGCTATGTGAACAATGAAGGAGATGCCTTGCATTCTAAAGTTTCTTGGACAAAGATTTTACAGCGCAACCTTTGATTTTTTCTGTTTTCTACTCAGGAAAATAGAAATAAACCTTAGGAAATTACCCACAAATAAATTTAAAAAAGAGTTAGTATATTATAATTATTTTAAAGATCACCCTTACAAACTTTTGAATAAGACATTCGTCTCTTTACATAAATAAATTAATACTGATCGAAGAGAGGGACTAAAGAGAACATTAGTTCAACTTAAAAATGTGCATTATACTTTACAAAGGAATTAAATGTTTTGAAACAAAAATAAAATAAAATAATTAATTAGTTGATATAATTTTTAATAACGAATTAACAAAACTCATTTCAATATTATATAGTGCATTGACAATTTTTTTTTAAAATGTCCCAAAGTGGAGACATCACTCCATTTTTGCTTATTTCATTGTTTTAGGATAATTAAGTTGTAGGCATTCCCAATATGAAGTGAATGGCTTGAATTTCAAAATCGATGGTCATAAATAATGGGTAAGGCTAGACAACCATTGAAGAGATCTCATTTGTTGAACCATATTAGAAATCAGGAGCGTTGGAATTAATGTTGGCACTGGGTGACTTGAAAAGAGGTATGAGCTATTCACATTAATTGTTTCCTCCTTCGTATATTGACTCTAACACCAAAATCATTTGGAAATTTGTAATAAAATAGTAAGATTTACTATTTTGGGTTGAGATATTACTACATACCTGAAATGCCTTTCACATCGCCTATAAATAGAACAATTACCCTTACATGTTTCAAGACTATGCATTGGAAATGCACGCTACACAGAGATCAAAGGCTATAGAAAATGTGCTTCAGTATAAGGTATTCTCCATTCCAACATCTAATTCTTCCCCTTTTCACTTTTTTGTGATTTAGTAGTGGGGATTTGGCCACACTTTGCTTAGTTTTCCTTGGCATATGTTATAGTACTTATTTAGTATGAAATTGAATTGTCTTGCGAGTTCTATCTTGCCATATTCAGAATTTGCTTGAGCTCAACGGTTGATAGCAAAGGTCAATTTTTCCCAAATGCAATTTAGGTCACATCGGTCATTCATTGCTTGCTTTTAGCAATATAGGGTGTTCAAAACTAATGTTCTATCATTTCCTATTTTTACCTTGTCATTTCATATCTTTACTTGGTTTAGTTTGGTTATTTTAGGCAACACTTGATATTTTAAAATCGTTGCAATGATATTAACGGAGTATGATAATTTCTTTTTTGCTTTCTACCTAGTTTTAGAGGATTCGTTTGGCTATTTAATCGCTTTTTATTTCAATTCAAAATTATAACTCTATAATATGTTTTCTATCATTTCCATCTAAAATAAGAATATAGTTTGGAGCTTGCAAATTTGCATAAATTAAAGAAAGCGTATTAAGTGTTTAATTGTATCTTTGTGGTGGAAATATAAAATGTCATCCTGGACAAAAAGTATGGTTAAAGAATTATTTTCTTTTGGTTTTTTAATACTTACCAATTCATTTTTCCAAAACAAAAATTACATTCAAACTCACTCAAAACACTAGGGGTTATTTATGCATCTTACGCTTCAATATTCAACAAAAACTTTGTGGAGACATTATCAAAGCGTAGATTTGATTTGAAGAGCTAAGCCCACGTTTGGAAGGGTTCAAGATAATAAATAATATTGTTTATTGATATGTATATGAAGGCTTTGTTTTGGATAGTAGATCTTAGTGGATTTGTTCATCATTTTGGTTAAAAAAATAGGTAGAACAAATGTGTCTGCGGTTTAGAAATTTGTAGGGAATCCAAAACTATCTATATTTTAGAATATTATTTATTTATTATTAAATGTCGTACCTCTGCATACATAATAAATCAATAGTAATGAGATAAAGGTTTCATAATCTTAAATGTATACAATTATATGAATCTTACATATAATATAATATCAATAATTGATATATCTAATAATGGCCAAATTATATATATATATATCAAATAACATTTTTTTAAAAAGTACCGTCAACAAATTTAACCTTATATTTAATGTTATCCAATTGATTAACTTCAATAATAACATATAAATTAACTACTTTTAATAGTTAATTTTATTAAATTAACAAATCACATATTGTAATAAATTTTTATTTTGGATTTAATAATCCAAACAAATACTTGTATTTATTTTGTTTAAGTTTACTAAAGGTTACTTAGTGCCTCTTTTTATAATTTGAAGCACATAAGAGAAAATATTATGTAAGTTTCTTTAGTTTTTAACATTCATAAAGAATTTAACTATGTATTTAAAATTTTATCAATAAAAAATTCCTTTTATAAACTTATTTAAACACATTTTTTTAATCTACTATAAAAATATTACTATTATCTACTATTTTAGGCTTGCAACATGTAATATCTATTGTTGTAGTTTTTAAATTTTCTTATTTTTTTGCATAACAATGTGTTTGTCACTAGTGGTCGATTAGTAACATAACTTGACACATGTATATACAAGTATATACCATCATCTTTCTCAAACAAAACAATCATTCTTTTTTTGGTCCAAAAAATTGCATTAAAAAATGTACAAAAATAATGAGGCATTTACTATACATACTAAAGACATTGACTGGAATCCCTTGCTTATAGATAGCACAAATAAAAGTAGTCATTTAAAAATCCCAATGCATCTATTGGAGATAGCACAAATAAATGTAAAGTAGAAGAACGTTTCATTTACAATCCACTTGCCAATACTTTTACTATTGCACCCACCACAATTATTCCTTCACTTTGTACTCATACAAAAATTATTCTCCCTACTCTTAGGAAATGGAAACAAATGCAAATAACAAAGAAATCATCCAATCTCAAGTGATTATTCAACTAAAAGTGTGAACAACCCCTTGGTTGGAGTTGAAGCAACCCCTTTCTTATTGGAACCAAGTAGCTATGTGAAAAAGCAAAAATATTTAGCAAGTAACGTACATAGGCTATCTTCGATTGTTTCAAGTAGCTGCCATGACATTTTGAATAACTTCAAACCAAAATGTCTTTCTTTGCCTCATGTGGAAGAAATAGATGTCATACAACTTTTGAATGGTTGCATTGAGGTGGGGGAGCTCTACACTTTCATTAGGGAGATCTATTATGACCAACACTATGCAAATGGTGGTACACCCTCGATAATTGATGCATATGAGAAGCGATTAAATAAAATGTGATCATTTATCTTCCTTTCCTACTATGTAACCAGATGACCATTGCCTTTATCAACTTTTATACTGTAATTATCAAGGTTTCAATTTTCAAAGTATGCTACCTCAGTATAGACATGAAAGTACATGTTTTGTACATGAAATAGAAATATATATCTTTAAATAGAAAATTTCTTCCACCAATGGAATTGTTCACAGGTTACATAATCTTACTTTAACTTCAATACATGCAAATCATGTTAACAAATACGATTCTACAAAAAAAAAAATGCAAGCCTATTTCCTTTCTCGCATGTAATTAAAGGACTATAAAGATAGGAAAAAAATGAATTATGTGGAACAATATGCTATTTTGGAAAATAAAAATAAAAAATCTAACTTATTAAGCTCAAACTACTTCGCCTCAATTTTGGATTTTAGGGACACAAATTTTGATCCCTACATAGCCTAATCATATCATATCAGCTTACTTGCAGGGTCTTATCTTCCTTTTCCATTATATCTCGTGATGGTGACTTCAACTAGAGGTGGACTAGTTGAGATTCTTGCAGGCTCATCTATTATTGATCCATACTTCCAAGTTACATCTTTACACTCTATTCAACAACCTCATTCTACAGTTACCAAATATCGAGTTAAACTCTCGAATGGTACACACACCCATTCAACTCTTCTTCCAGGAAAATACAAGGATTTAATCATCGAAGAAGGTTTAGTAAATTTGGGCACAATTATTTGTGTAAATAGATATTCTTGTAAATTGGTCAACTACTTCATGTATGTCATTTCTTTCCCACTATCATTGTTTAGATTTTTTGTTATGTTGTATTAATGTTCGTTCTAAAATATGAACTCATTTCTTTATAGGGCACTCTTGCTTGAAAACATTGAGGTAGTTTCAAATAGTGCAACAATAGTTGGATCTCCAATTCTACTCATCCAAATAGTTAACTACTACTGCCCTTCACCTTCAGAAGATGCATCAATGCCCTCTCAACATGCAAATTTCTATGTGCAAAAGATAACTCCATTCCTACCACTCCCCATTAAATCATTGAATCCATACCAGAGACAATGGTCCATTGAGGGTAGACTTTTAGAGAAGACTTCAATCCATGAATACAAAAATGTAGTGATGGAAAAGGTTTTGGGTTTGAATTCATTGACAAAGACAACTTTGGAATCCACATTACTTGCTTTAATGAAGTAGTAGATGAGTTCTACAATGTTATTCAACCTAGTTGTTTATACAAAATCTCAAGTGGTCGCATCAAAATAAGCAATACAAAATATAGTAGTTCACCAAACCCATATGGAATTCTCCTCGTACACACATCGACAATATCTCCATCCACTTGTCCAAACTCTACAATACCCAAGCATAGATTCCACTTCAGGAGCACATATTCATTAGACACATTTCCTATCAACTCCCTTGTACATGTCATTGGCATACTTATATCTTTCACTCCTACATCAACCATATGAAAAAGAAATAACATTTCAACAAGGAAATGTATAATGACAATCAGATATATGTCAAATCATACAATAGAAGTTACACTATGGGGTTGCCACTACGAAGTTGAATGGGAGGAAATATTTGATTTTTTCCTACAACCAACCCCACCTATTATTTTAAACAAATCTACAAGTTTAGTATCATGGAATGGAAAAAACTTGATACTACCTTCTCAACATCTGTTAAAATTAATCCAAACCTTCCTAAAGCCTCTGCATTATAGCTTTGGTATGCAAGTGAAGGAAACGACCGCCCTTTTGTACCCTTGTCAAAAGACCATATTCCCCAACACACCTTTCAAATTCTAATAAAAACTTGCTCTATTGAAAATAAAGGGTTTCCAAACACACACCCTATTGTGTAAAAGCTACTATTACCAAATTGCACTTGGACAACTTTTACTACCTTTATTGTCCATTGGCAGTGGACAAGAAGAAATGTAAGAAAAAAAATTGTTTAGACTTCAACCAAAAAAATTCGGTACCCTAAATGTTGCACAAAGCTTCTACCTTTGAATACAACTATATCCTCAAGATGGAATTACAAGATGAGACAAGTTGATTTGCTAAATACTATTGCATTTGAAGGACCATCAAATGATTTGATAGGGATACCAGTAGAAGACTTGCAACTTCTTATAGCTGAACTTGATACTACAAGAAACATAATGGAGAGCATCATCAATAATCAATTTCTCTTCAAACTTAGCATCAGCATGAATCACTTTGGAGGAGAAGAAACAAAGAGCATTATTGTTACAATGCTAAAGCATGCGTAGTATTTGCAATTATAGATCTCTAATTATAGTGCATATACATCTTTTGTTGTCTCTACTCTAAATCTATATTTGGTTGTTTTCCACAAGTATATAGAAACACATGTAATAAGATTCCCTCTAATTTTGTACTATTATGTATGTACTTTTAACTTCCAAATTAATATAGAAGTCTAGCATTTGGGTTCCTTCATATTTTATATAGGTTGTTTATGGGACACATGTGAACACATATTATATACATTTTTAAACATCTACTTAACTATTTTAATTTCTCAAATATGCTATTGCATATCATAAACAAATTTGGCTATCCAACTATGATTATTAAGCACAAGGTATAGTACACTACATATTGTAATTGATGATTTATTGCACAATTTAATGCTTGAGGAAGACAAAAAGATGTATTGCATTTACATTTAATCTTATATACTGCTTATTAAAGCTTATGAGAACAATAGATCTATAAGTTTTCGTATTCCAATTTCTACTATGACTATTAAATCAGGATTGCAACTATAAAAGTTGCTCTATATATACAAAAATGAAATTCCAAATCTACTCTAGCCAATCTCTCTGTCCATATATCTATGTCCTTACCATACCCTCTTGCTCTTTAATACACCTTGCATATTTGTTATGTATCTTTGTTCCGAATCAAGATAATCATTACTTTTGTATTTTATAATTCTATTAAATATAATGAATTCAAAGGAAATGTCATCAAATGTTCCTAATATATTCATAATATTCATAACATAATATTGTCTAGCAAATATATTGTTTTAATAGGAAAATGTGCATTTAGTTTGAAGTGGACAAAGAATGGCCTTTTATTATCATTTTTATACCTTCACACTATCAACCTACCTAATGTCAATAACACTAACTATAGGAATACGTGATCTCTCTTTCGGGGTATACAATTAGAGATGGACATATGCAACGCTACAATTGAAGAGAAACTTGCTTAGAGTAATCAAAAGAGATAAGCAAGGTAAACCATTTTGAGGTGAATTCAAGGAAGATTGTAGAAGTTTCTAGAGGAACCAAATGGAAAAGTGGGTAGATTTATTGCATCCTACCTAACCCTAAAATGGATGATTATGGTTAAGTAGCAAAAGATCCAAATTCTTTATTTATAGAGATAGATGGTCAGAAGCAAAGGTTTTCATGTGCGAGAGCCTAAGGAAGACAATGAGTCTAGGGTATTGCTTCATTTAGTGGCCAAATAGAAGTGACTGCAGTTGGTGTAAAAAGAAGAAGGCTTAAGAGTACGAATACTTGAAGGGTGAAGAAGCTATTAGAGTTGAAGTGTGTGAATGCCAAGCAAAATGGAGGATTGAAATTAAGATCTATAATCTACAAGTGAGTTGTAATTTGTTATTAGATCAAGCCATACTGTTACTTTCTTATTATTGTATCAGTCTAGGGTAAATCCTATGGATTAAGGTTGTCAGGTGATATTCTAGTGGAATGGTCTAAAGTCCTCTACCAAGGCTCACTCCTAATAGGGTGATTGAAATCCTTTAACCATGTCACATTTAACATTGTGTATTGTGACCTTTAACGAGGTTGGTATTTCATAGGGCATCACTTCAAAAGAGTGAGAATTAGTAGCATGTTATTGGTAGTTTTTTTCAAATTAGGTTTCCACGTAAAATCCTTGTGTCAAATCATGTGAATGTTCTTATGTTGTTTTATGTTTACATTTCTGAAAAGTTGTTTTGACCTAGGACAATAACCTACAAAGTTGATCTAATGGATGCATGCATGATAAGGTTTTATGGATATGGGTCTACTGAGCAATGAAAAGTTTTATTTGTACATTTGGACCTTGGATATTGATTCATCCCCCCTCTCAGTTATTATAAAGAATTCCAACAATTGGTATTAGAGCATCATAGTGCTTAAAAGGACTAGTTTGAAGGTAGTGGAAGCAAAAGATCAAGATGTCCAGAAGAGAGTTACCCAAGATTAACAAGGAAAAATTTTCTGCATGGTAAAGTTTGATGAAGCTACACCTAGGAGGTCTTGGAGACCATGCACAATCTACCATCACCACTGAGCATGTTGGCCCTACTAGAGCCCTAACTACCGAGGATCTAAAGAAGAAGAAAGAACATAATTAGGCAATGTTGGAGATTGCATCTGCCCTAAGCTACATTGAGTTTGACAACATCAAAGAGTGTGATACTACTAAGAAGATGTGGGATGCCATAGAAAAGATCTATGGAGGAGACAAAAATGTATTGAGAGCCAAATTTGAAAGTCTTAGAGGTAAGTTTGATTATAGAAGAATGCAAGAAGGTCAGAATATAGTTCAATATTATGCCAGAGTAAAAGAAGTAGTCAATGCTATTAGAGGAACAACTAGTAAGATTGAAGATGAGAATGTGATTAGCAAAGTACTAAGAACCCTACTACCCATCTATGCTATTAGAGTCTCTTCCATACAAGAACTGAAGTATACACCCGGTAATGATCTAACCCTTGAAGGATTGATAGGTAGACTCATTGCTTTTGAACTCTCAAATTTTGATAATTTCAAATCTGAGAATGTTGAATCTACTTTCAAAGCTAAGTTGTTATTAAAAGAATCTAAAGAGAAGAAGAAAAAGGTCAAATATATTTCTAGTGACAGTAATACAAATGAGGAAGATGTAGAACAACTTGAAGCACTGTTAGCAAGGAGATTTCATAGAGGCAAAGGAAAATTCAAAGATAAGTTACGTAACATGTGTTTTAATTGCAATGAGTACAGTTATATTGCTGCTAAATGTCCAGAGATAGAGGTGGAGACAAATACATAAGTAAAAGAGACGAGGATAGAAAATATTACAAAGATAAAGGCAAGAAGTCTTGCTACATTGTTGAAGAGGAAACCAAAGATGGATCTGACGACCATGATGATGAAGTGGTGTATGTTGAAATGAAGGATGATTCTAATTCTGATGAGGCAATTGCACTAGTATCTTATGTGAATAAGAGTGATAGATGGATCATTCATAGTGGGTGTTCACATCGCATGAATAGAGATAAAAGTAAGTTCATTACCCTTAATTATTATGATGGAAATAGTTTAAGGTTTGGTAATGATACGCCCTATCTGATAAAAGGAAAATAATCTATCAAAATCACAGAAAAGATCTTCTGTGATCAAATAGTTTACATCAATTAAATGAAGTTAGTATACTATTTTAGGTAAAACACATGATGTTGTTTAACCAAGAAATAGAGTAAAAGATTAAGGAATGTCAAGTGATGCTAGTGTTAACCAAGTTATAATGCAAGCCAATAAAATCTAGTGTTGACCGAGCATCATTATTGACTGAGCAAGCTAGTTGATGCCAAGCCAAGAAGTTCTACAGTAACCGAGTGATTAAGTGATAATCGAGTGTTAGAACTTAGTGATTTTTGAGTAAC